>OU862904.1:9636221-10236221 GCA_917880725.1 Selenia dentaria
TGCTATATATATGACATCGGTTTTGCTCGCTTGGTTCATGCCATGGACTCTCGGAGATACCATAGAAATAAATCGAATTAATCTCCTTAGTAGAGAAATTTCCAAATAGCCTTACCGTACCTTCTACTATGAAGGAATAAAAAACATTTCCAAGGAATTTTGGAAATGTTTTGTTTTACCGATCTGGCAACATTACACCATCGACGTATTTTAGTGCCAGTTACGGAAGTTAGTTCCTCGTCGTCAAGTGATATTGGTCTCAAATTTAAATAAAACATGATAATTATTCAGAAGAAAGAAAAAGTTTAATTAAAGTATTTTCATAATCCTGTAATAGCAGCCAGGAGCAATTAAGTCATTTGTTTTTATGAAAAAAATCTAATTTAAAACGAATTTTCAGATTAATTATACACCATAAGACGGTTGGCTAAGAGGCTGCGAGAAATCTTAAATTAAAAGTTTAGGTCAATATATAAAGAAGTACTAAGTTACTACATTTTGCCCACCAAATCGTAATGTGGAAAATATATATTAACCCCAGGGAACTATTCGGTAAATCGAGATAAAAGTAATTCAATGTATTTATATTTACCCTGTATGAGCATGTACAATCAATATACTACCCATATAAGCTAATTTATTATACTACTAGCTGTGTCTCGTGGTTTCACCCGGGTTGTGACGAATGATGATGATGATGAAGAGTATCCTATCTCCTTCAACGTATAATCTATCTCCTTGCCAAATTTCATCACGATTCGTTCAGCCGTTCAGGCATGTAAAGGACAACAACAGACAGAGGAGACTGATTTACTTCAATAGTATTAGCACAGTCTCCCTTCAAGAGTCGTTATATTATAACAATGAAATTTCTATTGTGTCTGGCCGCATGATGACCAATGACCTTTGATGGAATATTTTTATGCTGTGGTATTAGTATGGTCAATTTGAGAAGCCCTTATGGAATTCGGTAAGAAAATTGATATACCAAAACCGTATTCCAAATATGTATTCCAAATTAACCAGTATGGATGGAATTAATGAGACTAAAGACTAAAATACAAGTTATTAGAAAAAGAACTCATGTACACCGTTTTGAATTTATATAGGTAGACACCTATATTAAATATCGATAAGCACACATAAATAATAATACTAAAATTATTATTTGACGCACATGGCGGTGCATTGTATTGTTCAACTAAAATATAAACTGTTAGAAACCGAACTCATGTACATGGTTTTATGATTAAATTACAGGTACCTATATTAAATAACACGATAAAATATGTCCCAAGTTTACAAAACATTTTTAAGAACGATACAGTAGACAACCCTCAAGCTATATCTGCCAAACGGAGGAGGCCCGATTCCCCCCTTGCCCATTCTCCCTCTCCTTCCCCTCCCCCTCCAACCTTTACCCCTTCTATCTCTTCCTTCCTATCATCCTTCCTCAAAGGTCGGCAATGCATCCTCGAGATCTCTGATATTGAGGATGTCCGTGGGCGACGGTATCACTTAAACCCATCACACACGATGAATATACTATAAAATATATATTATCTTAGAGCAGATTCGGACATATCGCTCACCATATAATTCAATGACCGACCACACACGGTAAATATATTATAATATTTTACCTTAGAGTAGCTTAAGATGCCACCGATATTCGAACGGCATGTTAACATACGCTAAGACTACTGCAGATCATGAAGACATCTTATGATCATATCCGATACTGATCTTAAGATCAAATACAGTATGTTGACAAAACCGTTGCAGTAAATGGACGTCTGGTCTTCAGTTAACGAACAAATGTATATTATCTCAATAAAAACTAATAGAGCTTCACATTATCTTATGTACCTATTTTGTTTCGAACCTGTAGACATATTTTTTGTAAATAAAAATGAAACTAACGTCTGACTAATGTGTCAAACAAAGGAAATCATCGAAAAAAAGAGACTTCTACTTACAGAACTAGCAGTATGACAATTTTATCTTATTAGATTTTTTTTTTAATTCTATTGCCCTAACCTCCATAGGTTTGTTGGTACTACGTATAGATCAATCAAACTAGGTAACTATTAAATCGAATGTTAGTATTCTTGATGAAATAAGGCTATGATATATTATTAGACTAGCTGCAGCCGCGACTTCGTTCGCGTGGCCCTTTAATTAATGCTTTCAGTATAAACCCCATCAAAATTTGTCCAGCCTTTTCAGAAATTACCCGGATTAAAGAGGCAGACAGACAAACAATTAAAAAACTGGTATGTATCGTGCAAATAACCATATTAATGTAAGAAAAAGCTGTTTTTTTCTGTAAGATCATTGTAAAGTTTAAATTCACTACGGTGTTTCCTGTGTTTTATGTGATCTTCTATCCAGATTGTTCGTTTTTTACTTTTAGCTGGTATGACGGTTATATCAAATTCACAGTCCCAATCATCATCTGAGAAACTGTCCAACAGGTTAGCAACAAAATACGAATCATCGCAAAATATGAACACTCTGTATATTACAGTGTGAACAATCGAGACGTGCGGCTCCCGAGACGGACTCCGATAGAATGTACGCTTGCGATATGTTATAGTATCTGCGCCGTGTGTGGTGGGTTAAGTTAACATAACTTATACATTCGACGCTATAATATATATTATCTTAGACGTGTATGATGGGCTTTACCATTGGGTGAGCCGCTTGCTGGTTTGCCAACCTATCCCATAAAAAAAAATGTTAAGTAAAGAACCTTGCCAAATTCGATTACGATCCGTCCGATAAGGTAAAATACAAACAAACAGAGATAGTATTTTCTTCTAAAATAAAAGTAGCCTTAGTTACTCATTATAATATCTATCTGCCAGTGAAAGTCTCGTTAAAATCGGTCAAGCTGTTTCAGAGATTAGCCGGCACAATCAGACCGATTTTTTTTTTAAATTGACTTTTTTATGTAAGGTACCGTATTACTTTCATATTAATTTAGTGAAAAGCTGTTAATTTGGAATTATGGACACTTTTCTCGCTTGCTCGATAATGAGCGCAAATGGGGAGGATTATCTTTCAAATTCTGTGCGGCACTGTATTGCGCTCCTCCCAACTGACACACAGGCTTTGTCAGAGCGTTATCCCAGCCCAGAAATTTCGTTTACTACGATGACAGTCGTATGTAAGTACAGTTTTTCCATTCGTTACAAAATAGTCTCGTTTTTTCAACATCTACTCAATGGTCTTCAAATCCTAAATAAGTCAGAGTCTGTACTATGGTACCTCATGCCAAATACACATACTTAAGCTCAGTTGAGCATTCGAATAGGGTGAGGGCAAAAGTAGCAAAAATAACGTTTTTGAGCTTTACGAACGCTCAAAAGATCCATCAATGACAACGCCCCCAATACGCACGCCAACGCCACCTAAAAGCTAAACTAACGCACCTTATACAATAGATTTCGCAGAAATCAACATACTTTTCCAGGAACTGCAACGTGTGTGATTAAATATAGGTATACACACCCAGAATGTTCATGTTCACAAATGTTTGACCTGTCAGAGTCTCAGAAAGCAGGGCTGCTACCAACAGCGCCAACCAGCCAGTCAGATTGGGATATATATGAAGGTTTGTATCTTCGAGGATAGGTAAACAAGCGCGCAGGTTACCTCAGCTTTTCAAAATTTCGAACCATAAAATAGAGAAGTAGATAACGTAGCGACAAGGCAAAACTAAAAAATAATCGGAGGCCTTTTTATTACTTGGCTCGTTACTGTGTGAACACGACCGAGGATTAAGCCTGAGGGTAGAATGGCGTACATGCCCCTAATGGCAGGAATACAAAGCTTTTACGTAACAAACAGACGGCCGGAATCATTCTGACGTCAGATGTGATCAGAGCAGATCGGACGATGAGATTATGTTAAATGTTACTAATTTCTGATGAGAAAACTGTGTTTTCCGTCGGTTTTCTTTTCGATTTATTGCAAGTTGATGTAAGATTTTTTGTAAGGCGGTAGTTCTATAACGTCGCGTCGAAGCGTGGTAAAGTAAATTTTTTCATGATAAGTATTATCTGAAGCTCAGAAACGTTTGAATGATACGCGTCCGCCGCTAATCCGGCAATCACTGGCTCGTTTTCCACATGGTGGTAGGGTACTTTGTACGGCCCACCTGGCTAAGTAGGTACTACCCTCAAGTTTAAATCCTGCCATGGACACCTAAGCCTGTGTTCCGGCTATCCTTGAGTCAAACGCCATTATAGGTTTAATGTGTACCACCTTCGACCGTATCGTCACTGGTTTAAGTGAAGTACCTAGTGATAAACATTAACCTTATCAATTATAAAAAGGGTGTCAGATATCAAACTGGATGACGCGGAAAAGTGTTCCCTCCTAAAAGCCTTCTCCTAAAGCCCTCTCAAATTATGCGCCAGATATAAATTAATTGTTTTAGACGTGCAGCTTGTGCAAGTAATAATTATATTTAGGAGTGCATTAATATGTGAAGATACTGCCTCCAGATCTGGGTTAAATAAGTAGATAAGACAATTTAACGTGACAAATGGTAACGGAATGAGAAAAATAGCCTTAACTAGTACGAAAGAAATATTTTATATATTAAATACACGTGTACAAGGCAAGCTGATCTATTAAATACATGTGTACCAGGAGAGCTGAGAACTCCTATGGCTTTCTTCCGGATTTAATTCAGTTTAGTCACGTGACCGATATTATTCACCGAATGTATTATGTCAGTCACCGAAGTCACTTCAGTTACCAACCAGTTTTACCAAAAATTTCAGTTAAATGGGATGCCAGTGTTTCAAAAAATGCGTTACTTTAGAAACGGAAGGCCAAATATACGAACTAAGCAAATTAATAAAATGAAAGCTTCTAAAGGTGAAAGAATCAAGTTCGTTGTCCAAAACGCATTGATTTTTTACCTTCATTACAGTGCATTGAACCCCAAGCAAAATTAAGCGTCAGAACTCCCAACCGACACGGAGTCCCATTCACACAAACAAACAGACAGAAACGCATTCAAAATCATTAACCACTGCACAAATACCGTCCCGTCGACGTCCGTCAACCGAATGATTAATGCTCGCCGCCATTTTGTTTTTATTTTTCTCTTTTCCCGCCCTTTCGAGTTAGCGGCGCCTTTTATCATCGGAGCTGCTAAAATAATGAAGGGCGATTATTTTTGTTTTATATACGACCAGTTAAGTTGTTCGTATCTGCGCGCCGTATCTAGAAACGGGGCTGAGAAATGGACGGAGTTACGATAATCCCTTCGGCCTGACGTAGGCATTGTTAGCAATCATTTATGATTTTGAAGGTCAAATCTATCAAATATCCACTACTCATTCATTTTTTGTTTGCTTGCATCTGCAGGGCAATTACGTGTCTCAGTTGCAATCAAACGTTGATTGAGATGTGGAAAGAAATGGTGGCGTTATGTCAGTTTTGATCTGCAGTAAGCAGAAATGTTAGAAAGTTGCTGGTGCTGACAAAACTGACAAAGTCGCCATTTTTTTTATTTTAATCAACATTTTACTGTAACTGAGATACGTAATAACGTAGCAGATTACTGTCTCTCAAATAGAAACCTTTCCCTAGGGCCTAGAAGATAAGTAGATCCTATTTGATGCAAATATTCAAATTAAAGTATTTAATTACAAATTTGTTGTTAACTTACAACTTCTCATTCATCTCTCAAATGTTTGATATGACTGAATCTTTTACTTTAAGTCAAGTGATTATATTGCAGAGGGAAAAAGCAGTAGTGCTTGAGTGCAGACCTAAGAAAATTTCAAACCAAACCTCCACTCATTTAGATATTTAAAACATAACGTCCATTTGGAAATCTAAGTTAAGTTGAGCCTGGCTGCGGTTGCTAGTTTTATTTATTAAAAACTAAAATAACTATTCTATGATGATTTTATGAATTTTATTATTATTTGATATCAAGATAGCATTATCTTGATGTCAAAAACCTCCCTTAAGTAGTCACAAAAATTAACTATAGTTTTTTGTGAAGCATTTTACAGTAATGACCAAGTTAGAAATGATAAATAGCGCTTGGTAAGTAGTATTTTACCGGGGGAGTTATAATTATACTATTAAATACTCATTAGGAACTGAATACAGTCAAATGACAGTTCCAAGTTCCTCGATACATTATTTTTGAGACAATGGTGTCGCGCAAGGGACCTATTTTTGGACCAAGGTTGTAATTACTACTTTGCCGCCCTGAATACGCTTTTAATATTGACTTACAGTGTTGTCTTTTGCGCCTTAGACTTGTAGGTGTCTTATGTTGAAAACCAAATTTCATGATTCATGGACTTCCCTTTCTAGGGGCGATACTATTTGTTATATTTATCGATATTAGCGACTCGACAAATTTAATGCCTATTACGGTACTTGTACTGCAGGGCCGGTACTTGAGTGGGTATTGGAAATCATCATTATCATCGTCAACCATACAATTTCCCTATTGGACAAATTTAGCTTTTGGACTTTTCATTGAAATCACTACCAAAACGCTGTACATAGTTGTTCATTCATTTGGTGTAAGAATGTCAATTTTGGAAGCGCTTGCAGCGGAGCTTGTCGCAACGCATACTGCGCAGCCAGGAGTTGCATAGGTGACCGCTAGTGGCATTATTCAACTGAGCGCTTCCGTGCTTCGGAGGGCACGTTAAGCCGTCGGTCCCGGTTGTTCGTCTTAGGACAATGGTCGTTAAGCTATGTCGAAGACCTTCACGTGGCCTGTAAACTTCGACATGGGTTGGCCACTAGCCCATCCACCAAGCCGCGTGGATTATGGCTTTTCTGAGGGGATGGCTCGAGTCCCAGCAGTGAGAACACAATGAGCTGATTATGATGTCAATTTTATTGGTTTGCAGTGTAGCATGTCAAGATGTGCAATATATAAATGAACCCCTATTTCTCCTGGTCACGCTATAACTTGAGAACGAATGGAACAATCTCGCTAATTCATTTTTTTGTTGTGTTAATTATTGTCAGGAGAAGCTTCTTGTGCAAGGAAAACCAAGAAAAGATGGGAGGTTATGGCGAGGCCGAAGGCCGAGCCTACTACGCGAACGAAGTCGAGGGCAGTCGCTAGTATATTGATATAATTATACTGGATCTAGCACTTTAAATGTAAACTAGAAATAAGTGTAGAAGTTTAGAATCCAATAAAAGGATCCAAGAGTTTGCGTTTCATTATTCATTCTCCAAAGCACAAAAGCATTCCACTCCTCGATGTCAATGACGTTTATATCGTAGAGTTTACGTACCAAATTAAACAGATTTGTTAGGAAATATATCATCTAGTTTTAATATACCAAATGGTTTAACACTAGTGCTAAGTTAAACGACGAATAATAACGTTTCTCGCTCCACGTCGCTTGCTTGTTTATTTTCTTTGAGTCGTCGCGTCCCCTCGAAGACCTTTGAAGTGTCCACGCCTATGTTTGTGATATAAATTTACGACTTCTTTCTGGGAATATGATCAGAGGGAGAGCGTTTCGTTGCATTAACAGAAACTAACACCTGACGCCAGATTTAAACTGAGGTTACTTTAAGATTTTGGCCGTTTTTGGTTAATGTTTTATGAACGAGCTAAGTAGAAAAATGCCGAGTTAGTAAATTTTTGCGATATTGATACAGTTTTTTTTTGTTTATATACTACTTGACCTTTTTACATATAATCATCACAAACCTGCAACACTAAATACCACATTTCCTACAATATATGACTTTGGTGTATATTTGTAGAGTGCATACTGGATAGAGAACTGTTTGCTTTGGCGACAAAAAGACATTTTTTTTTAAAGTTTTAAGCTAAACTTTTCTACCAACTTCCAAAAAAAGACGAGGTACTCAATTTGACTGTATTTTTTTATGTTTGTTATCTCATAACTTTCGACTGGGTGAACCGATTCTCAAAATTCTTTTTTTGTTTGCAAGCTGGTGATTCCCGTGTGGTCCAGTATTTTTTGAGATACACTCCAATAACTGAATAGAATGGAAGTAGGAATAAAAATGTTCTACTTGTACAAATTATCTTTCAAATATAATGGTATTGTGTATGATATTGGTTTTATGAATTGTGATAAGATAAAGGTACGAATATAAAAATAATTAATGCCACAGTGAGCGAACTAGACTTATATAATTAGAAAAATATAATAGCTTTCTCTTGTCGTCAGCTGGAACTCCTTACTCTTAGTGACATTTTTAATCTATTTCTTTTGGCAAATAAACTGGTTTACCTTTACCATTTACATAGACGTTTAAAATAACGATAAGTTTAACAATAAGGGTTCGTATTCATATTAAAATTGTTTCATACTTGTTTCAATAGTCATTAACGCTAGACTCGATACAATTTCTATATTAGGTTCCGGTACTTCTCTTGAACGTTCTGTGCGTCCGTTTAATCCTTACATCTGTATTCCAATTAATTGAAATAGTCGCGAGTTAAGTGGAGATATGACAGTAAATGCCATACACAATTATTTATATAATATGTGCAGTATGATGTGAAGTAATGTTTACAGATTAAGATTAACATAATATTATCAAAAAAAAAATATAAAAATAAATATTTTGAATAAAAACCTTAATGGCGTGATCAGAATGTAATTTTTTATGATAATTGTAAAAAGCTATACATATTAACACAAAAAATTGACGGGAAGATTTTCCTGAACAAGTCATGGAACCAAAATAGATTTTTTAAGTTTCTCCCTCTTTGACATGAAAATATTCCTGGATTGCGTTGCATACTTATATATTATTTACTTATAACAACTAACATACTTATATACCAAAGGAATTTCGGATGGAGGAATTTTCCACCGGGAGCTAGAAGCGATTTTCATGTTTAGGTGCTCATCAAAATCACCTTCAAAGTTTTTTTGAAAATATTTTAATCGTTATCCATAAACGTTACTTTATCATGTACTGCAAAGTTTCAGCGACAGAGGAATTATTGTCGAGGTGTACACACAAATACCGGCAAGGTGGAAGGAAAAAGATCGACCCCATTGCGATGGTCAGACCAAATTCGCACCGTACTCAACACCACCGTATGTGAAGCCATTCACGCCGCCGAGGATAGATCAACGTGGCGTGATGTGGTCCACCAGAAAATACTCCTTAGAGGTCACGATCCCCGCATTCAGGATATACGAAGAGGAGGACATACAAATAATTTCTTATTGTAACTGACCCAGTAGGTACTTATAGAATAGATAGATAAACTCTTTATTGCAACACCACAATATAAAATAGAACAAAGAAATGAAAAACTTACAATTAAGTGTCACAATGGGCGGTCTTATCGCTCAGAGCGATTTCTTCCAGACAACCATGCACGGAAATAAATATGTACTTATTTATTTCCGTGCATGGTTGTCTGGAAGAAATCGCTCTGAGCGATAAGACCGCCCATTGTGACACTTAATTGTAAGTTTTTCATTTCTATACAAGTAACGGTGGTGCGTAAAACAAGTACAATATAGAAGACTTTTAAAATTAAGTTACAACATATATTATATACATATTAAACTTATTTAAATATATATATATAAGATCATGTAAATAAATACACGTAAATATTACATATATAATAATAAATATACATACCTACACTATAACATTACTTATACTAATTAATAAATAACAGCATGAAAACAAGTTGTAGCAATGCAGTACGTAGCTAATGCGAGAGGTAAAACGCTTTGACACGTTGTTTGAAAGTGTCCAAGGAAGGTGCACATCTAATTTCTACTGGTAAAGCGTTCCACAGGCGAACAGCATGAACGCTAAAGGAGGAGCCAAAAAAAGTGGTGCGATGTACCGGGATTCTTAACATTAAGTTCGCTGATGACCGTAGGGAAAAATAACTTCCGACATGAATAAATTCGATTGTTTCCTGGAGATAGCGCGGGAAAGAAGGATTGAACTATGAACTATAAAGTAGGGACAATATATGAGCATTCCGGCGATAGAATACGGCTTCAAGAGTCTGCTATCCTTCCAATATGAGTTTACTCTAATATACCACTTACAAATATAATGACATCGGACGGCACGTTGTATCCGATCCCAGCCGACCTCATTGGCCGTTGCGACGACGGTCGCATTGTTGATCAATCAACGGATCGTTCGACGCACAAGTCACGGCTATGAATAAACGATATTGGGCTGCAATCGACACCAGAGGTATTTTAATTGGCTAGATTGATATATGGGTATTTGATTGGAAATATTTTTTGGGTCAAGTAGTCCCTTCGAAATGATACCCTTATATATCAAATATCGATTACGTGTTTAAAAACGCGTATTATTTGTTTTTTGATAATGCATTATGTAATTGACACACACACAGCTCGAGCAAAGGTTTGGGAGCAATATAAGAAAAGCCTAATTGGGTATTAACCACTTTACACCTATGTCCACTTTGGTTAGGTCAACCGAAGACCAAATGGGGATAAGACATAATTGGAGATATGCTCACGGTGTACCGTACTTCCTTAGCGACCGTTTCTAGGAGTAACTTTATTAAGAAGGCTACGGGGCTAGCGAATGTGAATAATTTTCAGAACCACGATCCAAGGGATTAATATGGATGTAGGTTGTTTGATCTCCGAAAAATTCTCCACAAACAAATGTAAATCGAGCTGCATCGCACGCTCAGCGCTTTTTTCGCTCACCATACCTTGCATCCGAGGCGGGCTGTGCGTTACGACTTTTATATGGACTTTAATACTCTTTTACGAGATTCGATATGGCGCCTAGAGGAACTAATAAATGCTTAATATGCGCACGGATTTCGGTGTGATTAAACTTTATCTGCGAAACGCCAGGGAGGGAATGATTTTGGTACTTTTCGGGAAAGGTATTGATGTAGGAATTTGGGCCTTATGTACTTTACATTGTGGTCGGGATCTTGTAAGGGTTGATAGCAAAGTTATAATTGGAAGGTTTGGTGTAATTCACTCGCATATCCACTTACGAGTAAGTATATATCAATGTGTTGAAAACAAATAAATAAACAATACTAATTTTATACGGATTCCGTAGTAAAGTTAGGCACATTGTAAACTTACTCTGAAGCAATATCCTACACATAGACAGGATAGTAAAAACAGAAACTATTAAACACAAATAAATTCTGAGAAACTTTCGTAAGTACCTACTACATATTTTAAAGTTATTTTGACGGTTTAACTTACGCGGTAGGTATAGTCGAGTATATGTACTCAGTAGGGCTATTAGGTATCTCAGTTGATAACAAATATTATTAGAAATCGAAAAAATTTGCGGTTCTATGTCACTTTTGTCAGCTCCAGTCATCGACTCACTAACATTCTTGCTTACTGGAGATGTCCAAACTAACATAAAGCCGCCATTTTTCAAGATTTTAATCAACATGTTTTGTTAGCAACTGGGATACATAATAGCCCTGCAAATATGAGTAAATTTTGTATTGAATTTACTGCCATATTTTCACTCTAGTATTGGAGTAAAGGAATCAGCTCATTGCCACGTGATGTTTACCATTATGTGCAGTACATGCCCGTGTTGACATTTCATAGTATAAAATCTACTCTGGCTGATAAGCCTATCAAGCCCATTAAGTTCACCTAGATCGATGAACAGTCCCATACACTAAGCAATTATTTGTATGTAGGAACACCCTGACAATAATTCCTATGTCGCTACTATAAAAAAAATATTCCTGAAACGCCATTATGGTATTTTACAAAAAAAAATTGTGCTTTTTTGGATATTAATTGTTATTATAAACATGACTTTATCATACTGAAAAGTTTCAGCGACAGAGGAATTATTGCTATCATCAAACCCCTCAATGATTGGGACTAGAAACAAAATAATCCTTGAAATTCGAGCCTAACTGCCGGATAAAACGAGTAAAAGTAATTACTTACTTAAGAAATAATTTTAATTCTACAGACTAATATTTGCATGAAGTTAGAAGTATCAAAGACTAGAATTCGTAACCGAGTAATAGTCACCATTTCTTTTTTGCAAATTTTTCGTTTTTATTGCAAAAGTGAAGTTGTATAAAAATGACATTCGCACACAAGTCTGAATTGTGAAGGATCTAATATGCTGTAAAAATTAAAACACAACAAGTGTAAAAAGCTACTCGTACATACATTTTGATAGGGTTGTGTCATTACTTACACAAGCATCATAGCTACATAAGCATATCTAGGTACTTTAGTAAATAACGTTCATTGCTCGACTATAGAATAAGATTTTATGTTGACGTTATCATCAAGTAATTACTTCATTGAGAAATTACTAAGCAACAAGTAATTACTTGTTTATAAATACGAGTTTTGGAATACCTGTGTAGGTAAATACCTGTACTTAATTTTGGATCCGAAACTTTCGAGATGCAAATTTGACCTTTGGAGGCTTGTGAAATCGGTGCGTCGTAATGGCGAGCCAATATACCTACAAATACTAACAAAACCAAAGTAAAGAATACCTGTGACATTTAAACGTGATATTCAACTTTCGTCCACGCAACTTGAACACTTTAAGGTTAATAATGAAAGGTCGATTTATTAAAGCTTGACTTTAATTGCGCCTTTTTTGAAAGCGGAGTGGGCGGTCAGGATATATCCCCTTAATTAAGTTTCACTGAGTGAGAGAAGGAGTGCAGACTGATAATTATTTAGATAAGTACATTTCAAATTTGTGTAGGTTTTATGCGCATTATTCGTACCTGAATTTAATTTTAAAAACTTTTCTCAAATATATAGAAATTTGAGCATTATCTACCGACTTACCGAAGAAGGAGGTACTCAATTCCACTGTATTTTTTTATGTCCGTTACCTCTTAACTTTAGAGTGGGTGAAACGATTCTCAAAATTATTTGAAAGCTTTTGCTTCCCTTTTTCTTTGAAAGCTGATGCTACCCGTGTGGTCTCATTAAAATTAATCACATTCGGTCCAGTAGTTTTTGAGTTACACTCCAATAACTGAATAGAATGGAAGTCAGTATCAAATTTTTCAAATGGTACTTGTATTGACAACCTTCTTCGAGATAAATCGAAATTGCTGAACTGGCCAAATACATGCGAGCAGCGGCCGGCAAAAGTTGTATATATGTCGTATTGATAATATATGTCGTGGTTTAGATAGTGTCCAAATAAATTACATAGTAAACTCATATTATCTGTCGTGTAATTTAAAAATGGAAAGATCTTTTACTCCGAAACATGCAACCAAGGAGGTAACTTATCAAAGGTTTTAATAAAATTTCGAACTGGCTTGCAAGTAGAAAGCTGTTTATTGAAAAATAAAACAAATAAAAACTTAAACGCGAGAAAAATATTGTTGTTCGTCATTGGTATTGAAAAGTAAATGTATTTGACAAAATGAGTTCAAGTGAAGATAATGAGTGTGATGAATTTACTTTAACGACACCTGAAAAAGAAGAGGCGGCAAGAGCCTTAATAGAAAATGTGTTACCGCAAAAATCGAAAGAAAAATATTTGTAACCCTATCAGCATTTTGCTTGGTTTTAGTTCCGCGCATTATTTGAAAAAGGTACTCTGTATACCAGGGGTGGCCAAACTTTTGACCTGTGAGGTCTACTTGTGGTCGAAAATATTTCTTGCAAGGTTAAGTTTACAACAAAAAAATTAAACATTATTGCGATAAGTTTGTAAGTATTTACCAACTGCACGTTCAATTAAAAATTCGCATATTTCATTCTGCTTTAAGTTTTTGGGTGGATATTGCACTGCATATTCTCCACAAAATAATCATTTTGGGGAGTGTAAGAAATTAGTGCGATGCGCAAACAGGAAGTCAAGTGGGCGTCAATTAAACAGGAACGATGTTTGGCTTTTATTGCAGTTATAGTAGAAAAGGTTCGCATAGGTAGGTGGAACTGAAAAACGAAGTCAAATTTAATATATGTAGGTTTAACTTTTCATTGCAAATTAGCTTCCCAAAATCGGTGCTACCAAATGCTGTAGCTTTAAAAAATATACGTATCGCATCTCATTTTAATTTTTTCTTTCTTCGATCACAACAGAACATGCTAGTGGCGGAATTCTCGGGCCGTAGACAATTTTAATATTATTTATTTATTAATGCATGGCCATGGATACAGTGTCCTTCAACTTAAAGTCTTAGATAAATTACACTGCATTTTATGCAGCGATATTGCCAGCTGGAGTATCCGAATTTACCTCGCTCAATAATAGGCTTAAAATCATATATAGATAGGCTTATAAATTTGTAAATTCGAAATTTGGGCGCGGGTGAAATCGCGGAGAGCAGCTAGTATACAATAAATAAGCTTACATTAAAAAAATGTACAAATGCAAATTTTTATCAAATAGGTACTTGTTATCACTCCCATATTACAGCATTTAACGGCAGCGGTGGCAGCGCGCGGTCGCGGCCCGAGAATAAAGGAGACATCGTGTAAAGGGGTCGCGTCTAGGGCCCTTCGAATTATACAGGTGAGAATATAGACACGGGACACTGTCGATACTGAACCTATCGATGGTATTCAACGATACGTTAATAATGTTGCATATGATTTTTTACGCATGTGGCATTCTACGTATTTGGCGCGGCAGCGATAAATCTAATAGCAAATCTAAATGCCATTAGATTAACCAATATAGTACGATGGGTTAAACGGTATGCTTAAATAAATGAAATAGCTGATTCCCATCTATAACCATTTAAATTGTACAGATTATAATAATAAACGTGAAACGAAGCGCTTCAAATCTAGCTTCATAATGCGTACGGTTGAAGTATGGCACAACCTACCAGCGTTTATATTTCCTGATATATACAATCTGGGAGTCTTCAAATACAGAGTGAATAGGTACCTGTTAGGCAAGCATGTACCACCGTCGACCGCGTCGTCACTTTCCATCAGGTGAGACTGTGGTCTAATGCTTGTTTATCAAATGTACAAAAAAAAAGGTATAATAACGGAAGTAGGTATACGGATCCACGTCTTTCAGCTCGGTGTCACACAATGTGATATGAGATTTTGTTGGTGCGTTATATATATTTATACGGGGTTGTAAATGGCACATTATACTATGTCCGGGCGATCCTAAGAAATCAAAAATACATGACAATATATCTACGTATAATTATCTGTTAAATTGTTATTATTTATCTGCGACTCTTGAAAAATGCTGCTGAAAATAAAAATAAAAAAATGATATCGTTTATTCTGTATAGGCCTACGGGGGCACTTTTAATGTATATATAACAAATGTTCGTTTATTTTTAGCTCCAGTGTGTTGCCTTACAAAAGAGACCATAATAATGGTATCACTAGGGCAAGACACGCTACACTTTGACATGGTAATACACGTGTAGGTAGATCCTGGAGATACTTTATATAGTACTTAAGAGGATTGCTTAGCTAGTACTTTCCGTACTAAAAGAGAAAACTCTTTTCTACCTCTTAACATTGTCCGATTTCAGTGGTTTTTTTTTTCATTGAATCATCACATTGTTTACTATGCCCGTACGTTTTGATTTTTTCATGTTTTTTAAGTAAAAGGTATTTTTTAGTACTTTGAAATACTGAAACAATCAAAACATACGAGCATAGTAAACAATGTGATGATTCCATGAAAAAAGATCACTGAAATCGGACAATGTTAAGAGGTAGAAAAGAATTTTCTCTTTTAGTATGGAAAGTACTAGCTATGCAACCCTCTTAAACATATTACAATTTACTAACTTATCTCGGATCTTTCTATTTATTAGTACTGTAGTAAATGGACTTCAACCGTAACCTAGCTGAGTCCAGGAACAGGGGGAAATACTAGGATGAGGACGTGACGACGCCCTACGATCGACAGCTGGCAGAAAATACACATATGAGCTGCAGATCGAGCTCTGTGGTATAACGAATAACTATGTCCGATGATGAGAGTGAACCTGGCCCATTATTATAATTCACACGGAAACGATTCGGAGACAGAAACGGCCTATCCGTCTCTTTCATCTACATTCAGGATGACAGAGACGGATATGCCGTTTCAGTCCGAATCGTTTCCGAGTGAATTAGAATAATGGGCCTGATGATGGAATTAACATCGTCTGATTTAAGGTCAAACTAACATTTACAAAAGTAGTAAATAACTAAGTAAGTATTATTTTTTCAGCTCTACATAAACGTATTTTACCGTTATGGCCTTACGAAATGGGTAAAGTTAAGATGTGTCATACCATTCTGTCTTCTGTCTTGTCATTCAATATAAGCATCACGTATGTAATAGCACCCAAGCTATTACATTAACTCAACAAAATGAGACTCTATAAAATCCAAGTAGTCCGAGTCAAAAGGTTTTATACATATAGGTAGTCATAAAAAGCAAGCAAAAAATAAAAATATGTTTTATAATTGAGTTTAATATTTCCTCTACCGTGATAATCAAAACAAAAGATTTATGAATGAAACCGACGTAAGTTTACGTATCCGGTGGAAGGGATAATGTATCGCATCGCTTCAGTCTAAGATTGTAGTTTCTGATGAACCACATTGACACAATAATGTCAAAATCGTATCGTAGCGAGCGCATATAATTTGGGGCCTTATGTATATCGCTATGACCACTCAACAAGTAATGCGGCATCTTACGATATCTTCAAGGAATGATCGCTTTGTATTGATTTCACGGTCATTCTCTGAGATATCATAGCGCGCCGCGTTACTTGTTTGAATGGTCATGGCGAATAACGGCCCCGTGTATGTACCTTGTTATTGTATGTAAGATAATAATAATAAAACCGCAGGGGCAGCCTTGTGGCGAGCCGTCGGTGAGTGGCGACACCGTGGATCCTGATTATCCCTGAGGCTAAATGAGACCCCTGACCCCCCCCCGGCTTGCATTAATTGGCCGTCCGGGGGTGGAGACGCAAGAGCAAGTAACAAAAAGCTCCAAGGGTGGAAGTGTTAAAGGGCATAACGCCGGTAGCGCTCTAGTGAAACCGCAGCACACCTCTCGACACCCTTTAGCCATCCACACCAATGTTGCCCCTTTTGTCACCACTCATGGTGGCCTTTATGGGGGGGCCCGTTTAGTGGATGACAAGTCACCACCTGCCTAAATATTTTAAGATGAGACTAAAATTGGCAGGTGCCGTAGTCTCTTACGTAGCCCACTATCTTCCTTATCACTAATAAGTTCATATCAATAGCCTGGCCATTTTACCCATATTTGTAAAAGTTACCCTTCATCCAACATTTTTTCTGTTTTTATACTCTTGTATTTTTATACCAAACAGGCCTCTAAGTGTTGGCTACAGCCCCACTTATGCCTTTGTAAAGGACCGGATGAAATCCGAGATTTTGTTTTGAATAAAAGAAATAATAATAATCATCTTATTATTTAATATGTTTTAAACAATTAATGGTTCTAACACATTTCAACATTTAATCGATAAGTCCGTTCTGCACCGCATCTCTATACCGCCACTCGACTCTCGTTGAGCGACTGCAAGATTTTTTCTGCTTACATCGTTTAAAAAAAAAGAGAAAAAGGTCACGGGGCCGGCCTGTGTTTTCGGTTATAGACCCCGTGAGAGGGGCGCAGGGAGGTGTTTATAATTTCCACCGGTTTTGTTTTTGCGGAAGCTGGAATTTAAATACAATCAATTTCAGTCATTGCGACAGTGAAATGTATTTTTATTTAGAGTATTATTTGTTATTATTTTGAGTTACACATATAGATATCACGGAGTTTGTCTGTATGTTCGTGTCATCGTACAGTTCCGCAGGACTTTGTATTTCAGTTGCAATCAAATGTAAAAAATGGCGACGATTTCACTTTTGTCAGTCCAGTCATCAATTTACTAACATTTTCACTTACTGTAGTTGTCAAAACTGACATAGAGCCGCCCTTTATCAAAATTACAATCAACATTTGATTGTAACTGAGATACGTAATTGCCAAAACGAATGATCCAAATTAGATACGTTTTGTTTATTGGAAAGAGTGTTTTTGCAAGATAGTACTTTTTAACCGGTCAGATTGACAGTCGATTCCAAGATCTTCGGCTTAGTTGCATTGGCTGAAGATTATAAGATTTTTTGGCACAGCTATGTACTATTCGCCATAGCTTACAGAGAAAATAACTTATAAAACTTATCTTCCGTATTAACGGACCTTTCTATTTCTTTAATGTTGAATGAACCTGGCTACACTATTAAATACTTTCCAAGAAAACATAAAACTTCGAAATAGGAAAAATCAACAGAAGCGGACAGGAATACAACCTACATCTGAGTTTGACCCGGACACAAATTCGCGTCTTCTGACTCACCGTGTCAGACGCCTTAACCACTCGAGCACCAGAACGAGGGTGAACTTTGTATCTATGACTGCTTTAACCACGGATCTTTTTTTTTATTATTATTGCTTTTGTTCACAGACTTAATGGGTCCGTGGCATTGTTTACATTTATATTTAAAATTTTTATTGTTTTTTATAATTACTAACGGAATACAAGAGGACTTTTTTTTTCTTAACTAAACTTACATAATACATTATTTTTTGTACACAAATAGACTTTTAACTAATTTCTAAATATCGTACATACCGAGAGCATACCGGCTCCCGCTAGTAGCGCCTGTTCACGAGCTTGACACGTGTGCCAGCCATCGCCCTCCTCAACCATATTTGAGGGAAGAGGACGACCCGCCACACGACGCCGCCGCGAGAAGAAGCCTTTTAGTGAGCGTGAATGCTCAAGGTACCACGTACCACGGATCTAGGAACTGAGTCTTTCTTCCTAAAGCCGTAGTTTAACCGACATATTGCGATAGGTATATACAGTTCTAAACCTTAGTTAAATCGATCGAACTAACGCGATAACATGACATAACATAGTCGACAATACGGCGGGCGCACGCCATAAATCTAACGTTAAGAATACACCCCCATAAACATTTTATAAGCCATTTGATGCACGCACATGACTCCCCTATTTATCATTGGTACTAGTGCGGGTAGACGAAAATATTCTTTGGGTACATAGCCTATACCTACATATATATATAACTAATAAACTACTCCTAGATGTGTGATTGTCGTTAGTGGATTATAAACCGTTGTGTTCGTAATGTTGCAGACAAAATGTACAAGGTTATGATAGTTCCAAATTATATTATATAATGAGTAACATATATGTATATATTTTTATTTATCGTAATGTAATGATAACTTATTTCTAAATTAATTGTAATTTTACGAAACCAATTTATCTTCATAATTTTGAGACATTTTAGCAAATTAGATTCACTGTAATACTTAGGTAGAATATTTTATATAGTAACTATGAATTTGTGATAAACTCTAAAAGATAAGCAAGTACATATATATCCCTTCAAGAGTCGTTATATTATAACAATGAAATTTCTATTGTGTCTGGCCGCATTATGACCAATGACCTTTGATGGATTATATATATATATATATATATATATAATTAAAATAATTAAATTAACTACAGGAATAGCAAATGTACAAACGTACAGTCGCCTGCACAGTATCAGATTATATGTAACAATGTCATAATCAGCCCATTTTGTTCACACTGCTGGGACTCGAACGTTCTTCTCAGAGAGAGGAGTTGGGCCATAATCTACCACGCGGGCCCAGTGCGGGTTGGTGGATAGGTTAGTGGCCAACCCATGTCGAAGTTTTCAGGCCGCCCCAAGGGCTTCGACATAGCCTAACGACTGTTAGCCTAAGACAAACAACCGGGACCGACGGCTTAACGTGCCCTCCGAAGCACGGAAGCGCTCAGTTGAATAATGCCACTAGCGGTCACCCATCCAAGTCCTGACGGCAGCAAGCGCTGCTTAACTTATTGATCAGTTAAGATCGCCAAGTTAAGCTCCGCTACGAGCGCTTCATCTTCATCATTCATTCTATAACAATGTAGATAAGCATTATTTTGACCAGTCAAATAACATAATTAACTTAATTTTAGATTATTTTTAAGAAACAATGCTGAGGCGCTGTTGAAACTTGTGAAATGTATACATCTCATTGCAGGCGACTGTACGAGGGCACTTACGAAAGAAAAAAAAAACATGTTTTTGTGTAGACGTGATGTAGACGCTGTACCAAACGAGGGTTGTATATTTTGGTTACCAGTGATAGTAATTCCTTCTAAATTACAAAATCAGAAAAAATGCTATTATATAGAACAGATAAGTATATTATACAACGTCTATAAGACGTATGTTCGTATAGTCGCGCTTTTTATGTGACATAGATATGTAATACATTTACCTCTGTGGTTTATTAGGATGTAGGTATCATTGAATTTATTAGATCATAGTTTTTTTATCATGCATCTAAACGGCAATTTTTTTTTCTTTAATTTCTTTTTAATGGATTTATCATCGAATTTATTAGATCATATTTTTTTATCGTACATCCAAAGGCCACTTGTTCTTTCACTACTTTTTAGGATACACTGTATCATGTCACATCCAAGGGTCACTTTCTTTTCATTCATTAATTTTTAAAGGATGTACGAGTATCATCGAAATTATTAGATCATAGTTTTTTTTATCATACATCCAAAAGCCACTTTTTTCTATCATTACTTTTGAAAGGATGTACCATCGAATTTACTAGATCATAGTTTTTTTAACATACTCAAAGGGCCACTTTTTCTTTCTTTTTTTTTTAAAGGATACACTGTATCATTACTTGATTGAAACTTTCGTAAGTATTACACATTTTAATGTTATTTGACGGTTTAACTTACGCGGTAGGTATAGTCGAATATCTCGACCGATTTCGTGACCGTCCGGGACACTTCTTTATGATGACATTAACACACTGTATCATTATCACATCCAAGGGCCACTTTCTTCTCGTTCATTACTTTTCAAAAGATGTATCATCGAATTTATTAGATCATAGTTTTTTTATTATACTCCAAGGGCCACCTTTTCTTTAATTACTTTTTAAAGGATACACTGTACCATATCACGCCCAAGGGCCACTTCCTTTTCGTTCATTGTTTTTTACAGGATGTATCATCGAATTTGTTAGATTATAGTTCTTTTATCGTACATTCTAGGGCTATATACTGCCCGGTTTAGCGCACTCTGTAAAGAAGCCGTTTTATAATGTAAAATAGCTATGCGTTGTTTAACATCTTTAATTAGGATTTTTGCAACATCACGTTACAAAAAGCGTTCCTTTCACGTCACAGGGAGTCTTGGCAACGCTCGCATGTAGTTAATTCTCTAGAAGTAGGTAAACTAAGCCCCGGGGCCAGCTCCGTTGCAAAGGGACGTGGATGGGAGTGGGAGGGGTCTTGAGTTCTTTGTAACATTAATGCGAGGTTCAGAGTAAAGGAGTCTTTTCATTTTAAAGTGTTCGTGGAATCATGCTTTAAAATTCGCATATTTCGCCCATACTCGTTACATACAAGAGACTTTGCGGCGATCTACATGGCTGACCCCTACAGCAGATCAGAACAAATACACCTTATGAAGATATTAACTTAATAATTAATTATAAGTAATTAATTACTAAAAAACTGTGACATAGGTAGTTCATACTAACATTCATTATAACATTTTTTTACCATAAAATGGAACCGACTTCAATGCTAAAAATTGTGAAAAAAGAAGTCGGTACCATGATAATGCAAAAGTACCTATTATCACAACATTGTGCGCATAAGCCAGAAGTACTAGCTTGCTAGTTTACTGACACTATCTTGCCAGGATGGCTTGAAAAACTGTGTGTCACCCGAACATTTTGACCTTTGCTAATTACGGGATCGATTGTCATTCACCAAAATAATCCGGACCGATATTGATGAAATTGAACCTCGGAAATATAGTTGACCAAACAAAACAAGAATTTTGAGAATCGGTTCACAAATAGGGGAGAAATCGGTGAACATACACAATAAAAAAATACATACAATCGAACATTACAACCTCCTCTTTTGAAGAAGGTAAAAATATTTTTTGAACCTACTATTTTAAATCAGCAGAATTGCGTCCTCATACAGAATAGAGTTGCCGAGCTTCTGGAAGGCTCATCTACAATACATGAACAGATTTCTAATTTCGGGCGCGAACCCGAAACTTAAATCGACAAGTTCGAAATGGCTTGAACTCGAGCACGTGCTAGATGGGTGCATTCTGTAACTTTATACGAGACGTTAATGCGTTCTTGGTAGTTGGTACCTCTACCTGTCAGGAGTATTATGTTACCTACTGTTACACTATTGTTATAAATGTAGGCAAGATTCTTGAAACACAATATGACGCCACAGTGAACTAATGCAACGCTTTTTAATTCGAAGCGATGAGTTGGTCGAGAGTTGACAACTCATCTCGATCGCCGATTGGAATCTGAACTCTGGGTTCAGTTTCCGGCGAAGGTAGAATTAGGAGGATATACTTGTATAGATATTACAGTTTCGTGATAAGGAACTTTCAAGTGATTTTTGCGTATAAAGTTGATATAATTATATTGCTCTTAATCTGGGATATTTATCAAATGATCACCAAGTTTTTGATTAGGTTACATTTTGCTACAGATACAGTAGAGCCTCGATAATCCAGACACCCACAATGTATATCCTGGGGCCTTACTAAGAGCTCTTAAAGCAGGACTTCTCGACAACTGCCCGGTTTATTCGTACCATGACAACTTTAAAGCAGGCCTGCCTGGGCAAACTATACAAGAACCGCAGGAAACCGTTCACCTGTTTTTTTTTGTATGGACTCTCGTTAACATGTCGCTGTAAATCCACTCAGTTTATTAGCTTACAAACGTCTAAGCGTCTGCAATGTTGGTTATAGTAAATTGTTAGAATGCCAGAGACAATTTTATCCGTTCACCTTTGAGAAAACAATATTCAACTAGTTCACCTAAATGGGCGTCATGGTATGATTTCATTCAAAACTGTTTATGTCAGGTTTAAGAACTGCACGGAACTTTCATGGTTTTTACGAAGCTGATATAAAGGAGTTCGGATGTACGAAGCGTACGAATGATCGTATGTAGATATTTATAAACGCGTTTGTCAGAATAAAGGTTATTGTAAGTTAACGTACAAACTTATATTTAAATTATTCAAAATTGTTACATGATTTTATGTACCTTATTAAAGTTACTAACGGCTGACAGCACTGCTAGTTACTCAAAAATGGCGATTTGGCGAAGCCAGGGCGGTCGTTCGGATTATAATAGGCATTCAGATTAGCAGGTGTTCGAATTATCGAGGCTCGGCTATTTGGTGATTAGTTAATTTTTTAGTTGTAATTCACATAAAATTGGCATTTTAATTTTGGTAATCATTTACTATTTTTCTACCGACTTCCAAAAAAAGGAGGAGGTACTCAGTTCGAATATTTTTTTTTATGTTTGTTGCCTCATAACTTTTGACTGGGTGAACCGATTCTCAAAATTCTTTTTTTGTTTGAAAGCTGGTGCTTCCCGTTTAAATTTCATCAAATTCGGTCCAGTAGTTTTTGAGTTACACTCAAATAACTGATTTTTACCAAAGTAATAGAATGGAAGTCAGTATTAAATTTTTCTAATTGCACTTGTGCTATAAAGCATGTATCTGATATTTTATTATTTTTATTAATATTCTACCTAATAAAGAATCTGTTCTATAGAAACTCTCAAGTTTTAAATAAAGCACTACCAAACACACTTCCATATCACACAAAGGTTAGCTGGAAGACAATGCTAATTAGCATTAAGTTCGCCTATGTAGGTACTTTTAGTTTTGTGCAATAAAGAATTTTCTATATAGGTATCTATTTATCTGACATTATTTTGCTACATTTGGTGATAAGTTAAACATACCCCTTGAAACTTTGTGTACGTGTAGTCCTGTAGTTAGTTATCTTGATCCATTGCGTGGTAAATAATTTTGATATTCAGCAAATGTTTCGTTATCAGTTCCATACATTAATCAATGAGCGTCTGATATTATGAATCAAGACATCTTTGGCTAATATAGTTTTATTAGCTAAGCAATTGTACATAAGTTTCAAATAGCAGTTTCTAAAAGTAACTTATTGGACCTCACGGTTTAACGGTGACACAAGGTCTTCAGGCCGTAGCATCTAACACTTTGAGCAAAGGTTTTCGTATCATAAACGCCCACGCGTCATGCTTCGGCGTACAAACTATGAGTTATTTGTGTCACAGTTGCCCTAGACTTCTATTAATGCCTAACATTTAGATTATCGGACTATTAGTTTGACCAGGGAATAAACCATTCGAAAACCGGGACCAGCTTCTCAGCAGTCAGGGTAATACACTAGTGGTAGTATAGTGCTGCGCCAACCGGCCAGTTAACGTGTTGCAATTACGTGTCGTTCACGTGCAACAGTACAAACTGTAATGTACCTAGGGCAATCGTGACACAGATAACTTATAGTTTGTACGCGGAAGCGTGACGCGTTGACGCTTACGATACGAATACTTTTTCGCAAATTGTTTGTGCTACTGCCTCTGGTCATCGCCAGGTATTCTCCTAGGAGAAGTGCCTAACTGTGCAAAGTTGCCTTTGTGCGAGTTGGGCCTTTATGAGAAACTAGTTGGTGCCCGCGACGTCGTCTGCGCAGGATTAGTACTTCGAGTAGCTAATTATTTTCTCCAAAGCCATATCTATCTTATTTACAAAATCTCATGTAAATCAATTAGTAAACACTATAATAAAATATATAGTACCTACAAATATAAAATTAATCACCATGGAAATACTATCATTACATTTCAGCACCCTTGACGGTCACGGAGTACGTCTAGTGTATCCAGTTGTCAAAATGATAGCGTGCTTTTGACTAAGCTATCAGAAACTGACACAAACTTTAACCGAACTGTCACCATTACGATCTTAACGTAGGCGAGTTGTTATTTTGTATATGCTGTGCCCAAGAATATTATGCTTTTTCACCCGCGTGGTGATGGATCATAATGATGATGAAAAGTATCCTATGTGTTAATCCAGCGCCTCATCCATCTCCATATCAAATTTCATCAATGGCCCAGCCGTTTTAGCGTGAAAGAGCAACAAACATCCATTCATCCATCTAAACTTTCACATTTATAATAGGTATTAGTGGAATATTCCTGAGGGTCTGCCGATGCTGAACACAAACACAATGTCATCAATATGGTTTTATTACAATACCCGTGCCTGTATTTAAATGTGATCTCTTTTCTTCTAGGATCTTTCTTCAAAAATCGCCCCGCGGTTTCACCCGCGTGGTAATGGATGATGATGAAAGTATCATGTGCTTCCCCGTGATATTATCTATAGCCTTGCCAAATTGACTACGATCCATTCAGCCGTTTCGGAGTGATAAAGTGATCTTACCAGAAACAGACAGAATGATAGATATTTATATTTTTTCTAAATTAAAAGTAGCCGAAGTTACCCCTTATAACATCGGCTATCTGCCAGTGAAAGTCCCTCTTAAGTTGGTCAAGTCGTTTCAGAGATTAGCCAGAATAAACAGACAGTAACAGTAATTTTTTTTTACCTCCACATTTCTCGAAAAAACTTTTTTTCACACCGTACCCAGACCGCCGATATGACGTCACGAGGTCAGGTGCAAAGATATTGTGACCGGGTTGTACGTGTCGTTCACGTGCAACAGTACAAACTGTGATGTATCTAGGGCAATCGTGACACAGATAACTTATAGTTTGTACACCGAAGCGGGACGCGTTGACGCTTTCGATACGAATACTTTTTCGCAAATTGTTTGAGCTACGGCCTCTGGTCTGATATTATCTATAGCCTTGCCAAATTGACTACGATCCAATCAGCCGTTTCGGAGTGAGAAGGTAAGAAACAGACAGAATGATAGATATTTATATTTTTTCTAAATTAAAAGTAGCCGAAGTTACCCCGTATAACATCGGCTATCTGCCAGTGAAAGTCCCTCTTAAGTTGGTCAAGTCGTTTCAGAGATTAGCCAGAATAAACAGACAGAATAAAATTTAAATCCAAAAATATTTCCTTATAGTGTATGCTTTTACATAAAAGCATCTACTCTCTATAGTCCTAATCTAATCCGTTTGACAGTTTAGACAGATTGTAAAATAGGGGTGGGGTCAAAAAAATCGTTACTACAATATCCGATTCTTAAGAGATAACTTTGAAAGGAAGTCATAATTCCATGGTTTTACGGTGAAGGTTATTGAAATTGTGTGAGTTGCGCCTGTACAAAGTCATTTCGCCTTGAAGAGTATGAAACGTCAAACGGTATCTATTAGATTAGAAGGACTATAGTAGTACTCTGTCAAAATTTAAGGATTGGAACCCCCAGCGGTTTTGACTTTGCGTTGATGAAACACATAGAACAGTCATTTAGGACAAATAATTATGTCATCATCATCATCATCTCTGCCGTAGGACATCAAAGTCTTAAAATAATAATTTTCGAAATAATTTAATTTGAACTAAATTTAATTAAATTTTTAATTAATTCAATAGTTTTTATTATAATTATTTTTAAAGTAAATTATAATGTAATTTAATTTATTTTAAATTAATTTTATATAATTTTCCAAAAGGACCGGTTGGAAACGGCCTGCATCCAACGTCATCCTGCGACCTTTATCAGGTCGTCTGTCCACCGCGTCGGTGGACGACCTACGATGCGCTTGCCGGTCCGTGGTATCCATTCCAGAACCTTCCAGCCCCATCGGCTTTAATTATATGTATACCTAGACAAAATGCAGTGTAGAGAGTACCTACTTACAAAGTAGGTAATATAAATTCCGTCAGTCTTTGAATGAATAGCTTTCAATAAACTTTTTTACAAGTACAATTTAAAAATTTTATGCCAACTTCCATTCTATTCAGTTATTGGAGTGTAACTCAAAAACTACTGGACCGAATTTGATGAAATTTAAATGGGACCACACGGGAAGCACCAGCTTTCGAACAAAAAATGAATTTTGAGAATCAGTTCACCCTATCGAAAGTTATGAGGTAACAAACATTTAAAAAAAACGAATTGAATACCGCCTCCTTTTTGGAAGTCGGTAGAAAATAATGGTTTAAATAATGGCCACCTCAAAGACTATTTATTTAGACAAGGTCCAAGTTTGAAACTATGAAGTAGTTGTATTAAATACCTACATCAAAGTTGATCAAAGGCACCGCCGTGAGGTATTCATGTAGTTAGAATTAGGTTTACTTTTGATCTTCAGAACTATACTATACAAGATCCAACCTTTGACATTTGAATTAACCATATTTTCTATTGTAGGTATAATTAATTGTGGACGAATAAAATGTAAGTATTTTTAAAGTATTTTTTATTGGCCGAAGCACGAGCGAAGAGACTGCAATAGTTCGGGCAAAATTGCTTTCGTATGTAAAGGTGCAAGTTGGTAGCCGGCTACATGAAGCTGCAGCAAACGACTTCCTAATTAAACAACTGAAAAGCTTTTAAAGTAAACCTTTCGTATCGCTTTTCAAATGGTTGATGCCATCTGCAGTCGCCGTCTGCAGTCGGATTCGAAATCATGACTGCAGCGACATGAAGCGACGACACGTCGTCTGCTGCTGCTACGTGTAGCCGGCTACTTTCCATACTAAAAGAAAAAACTCTCTTTTTTTAAGTTCTAAAAAATAAAATTTTATAGTATTTTGAAATACTGAAAAAAAACAAAACGTACGGGCATAGTAAACAATGTGATGATAACATGAAAAAATAACACTGAAATCGGACAATGTTATGAGGTAGGTATAGAATAAAGTTTTTTTTTTAGTATGGAAAGTACTAGCTATGCAATCCTCTTAAGGAAAACAGCCGGACATCCAGACACACGCGTCCGAAAGTCCGACTTTTTCAACCGATCCTCGTGAAATTTTTGTGAGGGGATTCGATAATTATAGATTTATTTAATATCAAACCGTAGAACCTGTGTTTTTTAAGAAAATGATTGTATTATTGGTCAAATATGACAACTGGCGAGTCTACCGATTAATATAAGCTTAAGTCTAAAATAGAAAAAAACATATAATCTGTACTTATATATAAATTAACATTATTATTAATATAGCAGCTGTTTATTTGCCCGGATAGTGATCGAACATGGGTGTCTTAATAATAATAATAACAAAAAGCTCCAAGGGTGGAAGTGTTAAAGGGCATAACGCCGGTAGTAGCGCTCTAGTGAAACCGCAGCACACCTCTCAACACCCTTCAGCCATCCACACCAACGTTGCCCCTTTTGTCACCATTGATGGTGGCTCTTATGTTTAGTGGGTGGCAAGTCACCACCTGCCTAAATATTTTAAGATGAGACTGAAATTGGCAGGTGCCGTAGTCTCGTCCACAGCCCACTATCTCCCGTACCGCTAATAAGTACATATCAATAGCCATGCCATTTTACCCATTTTTGTAATAGATATACCATGTAACCATCCATCCAAAATGTTTCTGTTAGTACCTACCTTATGTTTATTAAAATGGCTTGTAAATTTTAGTATTGACGTGCAGAACCTACACTAAGAAATATTCTTGTGTCGTAGATTCTGCATACCCTTTAAATGTACAATATAGTTGAGCCAGTTCTAGATACAATGGAGATTGAATACAGTTCAAAAGTAGTAGGTATTGTAATATTTCAGTGAGCAACTGTATCTATACTGATGATCAATCTTCAATGTCAGGTGACTAACAAAACAACTGAACTAATAGGGCCATCAAATCAGCTATAAAGTCATATCATAAATAGATACTTAATAGGATTCCAAATGAAGAAATAACTGAACAAAACAAATCAACTGCAATCACATCAATACTGATGTATTGATTATGATTTGATGAATATAACTTATGCATTTTAAAAACGTACAGCGCCATCTAGCTTTGTAAAATTTAAACATTGTGTCTTTACATTATGCATTTTTTAAGTATACCTATTTGAGTTTTGGCCCGAACGCGGAAAAGTCAACGTTTTTGCATTGTATTATTTATCAAAACTTATGCTTTTTTCAGTGTTAATGTTTAAAATTTGTGGCGTTTTACTCATTAAGTGCTGTTTTACATGCATGAGTGTGGGTAAGTGATATAATGTGGTGAAACGTGTTTTTCCGTGTTGTTTCCAAAACTCCATAGAAGTTGATGGTAAAGTTGCCACCACTTTACTAAAGCATGACTTAAGACTGATTAGACCATGACTGACTGACATTTTGGACTCTGACTGACTACGACTAATATCACCAGAATATTGTACTAAAACTTTGTAATACAAAAATAGCTTAACACTGGCAAATGCACGAGAAGTGCGGGACCATAACCCTATGGTCCCGCACTTCTCGTGCATAGAGGGTTCTAAGGAGGGAAAATTAAAAAAAAAGTATACCTATTTAATGGAATGGCTCATAGAGTAATTATGATCCAGACAACAAAGAGATTTGGATTTAACATCACATAATTGTGACTCATGTGGTGTGCGAATAGATGACATAATATTATATCATGTGCCTAATGGATGTTTCAAAAACGCAAGTCAAAGAGAAGCATTCATGGCATCTAAAAATTAAATGTAGGTATTATATATGTAGGTATTATATATGTGTATATATATACTTATATAAATATTGGTAATCAGTCTATGCAATGCATCTATTTATATCAGTCTAATCACATCAGAAATAAAAAAAACTAGCAACGCGTAAAAGGCCTTCCATCTTTTCTTTCATAAGAACCTTCTCCTGACAATAATTAACACAAAAAAAAAGAATTAGCGAGATTGTTCTATCCATTCTCAAATTATAGCCTGACAAGGAGAAATAATAAGGGAAAAATAAACTAAGGGAAGTTGAGTTAGAGGGCAGAATAAGGCTGATAGGACTGACCAACATGTTGAAAGAAAAAGTCTTCAAATGCAGAATAAAAAAAAAGCATATTTGGTATTTGCACATGTTTTCCTTCATAACTAAGCTTCCTGGTTTTATATTTTAAATAGAATGAAAAAAATGGTTCCCAAGTTTCTTGCCACTTCTCATGGTGAGTGCCTCTATTTATTCCAAAATATTGCAGTGGATATTTTAATTTTAAGTAAAACAGTGACGAGACAACGTGGCGCACTTGATCATACAAGTTCTGTGCCATTTAGAATTTTGAACTACAACAGTTCACCCTGCATGGCTATTCAACCTGAAACACGTAGCGCATACTGCTTCAGGATCAAACTTGAAAGGTGTGGAACCTTTACAAAGCTACTGTAAATATTGTTTTTATTAATGTTGCATCAGTTGCGCATTTTAAAAACGTACAGCGCCATCTAGCCTTTTACAGTTTAAACATTGTATCTTAACATAATGACATATTGTTAAGTATAACTAATAACACTTGGAACACAGTTGGAATAGCTCATAGAGCAATTTGCTCCAGACAACAAAGAAAAATGGATATAAAGAAAACATCACCTAGTTGTGACTCATGTGGCATGTGGATAGATGACATATTATATCATGTGCTTAACCCGTTGACTCGCGATTCGCCATATTTGGCCAATAATACAATAGATTTCCCAGAAATCAACCTACTTTTCCAGGAACTGCAACATGTGTGGAAAAATGTATATTTCCTAAACGCAAGTCAAAGAGAAGCATTGATGACTTTGCTTAAATAAAAGGAGTATATAATCCAGTATATATACCTATTGGCAATCGCTCTATGGAATGCATCTGGGTCAGTCTAATCAATGCAATCATATTTTATAAAATACTAAGTAGTGTAATCAAAGGAACAGGTATTTTACGAGACCAGGTGGCACCTATTCCAATCTTCACAATACTAAGTCTAACTAGTCTTCCTTCACAATAAGCATTCATTCAGTACATCACCTGTACTATCTCTCTCTCTCTCTCTCTTATACGCTAAAGCCGAAGCTGAAGTCCGGTTGAAGCAAGACGATGCAATACATACATACATCATCTTGTTATATGTAGAATTGAGTATCAGACTAGTACCTATTCTTGTGAAAGAAAAAAAGTTATTGTATACTTATTTAAAGTGCAGTTTGTGCAGTGCTTGTTATATTTCCCTATGTAGGTATTAGAACAAACTTTTCTTTCATTTATATGATTTATTTAGTGAATTCAAATCTCATAAATACGCTATCTTCCAAAGCCTACGCCTTTAATAAATTGAAAGTGTAATATGTTGACAGTCCTCATCCTGTAAAAGTATGAAGGGAAGATATCAGTTGAACATATAGCAAATAATCGTAGCAATAAATATAAGTAGTAGGTACCTATACTCTATTTGTTCTAGTCTATTATTTTATAATTCAAAAATCTCTCATGAATCGAATCGAAGTATCGAGTCATTCTTTAAAGTATTATGTGAATACTAATACGCTACGCAAATCGTAGGCGATAAGTAGACTATGTGGAACAGGTATTTGGATCACGTATTTGCATGGACTAGGAACAGGTGCAACTAGTCACGAATTTACCTAGTACAACCCATCTCTAGTAGCAAACACACATGACATAGGTAATTACTTACTTCGAGTTCCATTGGCTCATGCAATACCTATCTATTGTGCCCACATTCCACATTCTGAACAAATCAAAATGATACTAGAGTTAGTTAAACATGGTTTTAAGCGAAGGGTAATCTCTTATAGTAGGGTAGTAAACTATGTAACTTAAACATATGTAATGTGTTAGTTTTGTGGTAGTTTGTGTGTATATCGATGTTGCCATACAGAATGTCAATGCGCTACCGCATAAAAACAAGGTTACGCATTATTGAGAAAAGATATTAAATTTTGATGTTTCCTAGACATAGTTATGAAGGTGGTTATGCATTTTTGAGAAAACATATTAATATGTAACCCTTTGTATGAATGCACCTGGACATGATAGCATAGTTTAGAGAGTTATATGTATCTTGGTACACTTTTTGGTATTTAATGCTTCCTATATCTTCCTATTCCTAAATCTCTGCTCTCTATTCAAGTACATTTATATAAAGTAAATCCGTCATTAGATGTAAGACTTAGCTTTTAAAGTATACTATAATAACATTAAGATCTGTGGATTTTGTTAATAAATAAAATAAAAAATAAAAATAAAATATTGTAATAATTAAAACAAAGATTTATGAATGAAACTGACGTATAGGTATGAACATCTCTAGGACACAAAGGGTTAACCAGTTTTATTAAATTTGCATAGTGACACACTTAGCACACCTCAACATCTGTCTTTTGAGTCTAATAAAACAGTAGCAATTACAGTAGATTGATTGAATGAGATTGATTTGAAGCCTAAGTACCTACTACTACAGTAGCATAAAACCAATAACTATACAGTAGGCTATCAAGCACTGCAGTGGTAGGGTAGCTGTGTTACAAAGGGGTCTCTTGGAAAAGACGTCCACCACCTTCCAAGCTTCTCAAACTACATAAAAATAACATTCAATAGTTGTTAAATATAATATAATATACATACTGTTGGTATATTAACTTAGTTGCATTGATATGTACAATAGTATAGGCAATAAAACAATAGTAGGTATTTGTTTACTGACCTTGGACAGGTGAACACTAACTTCTAGACGAAAATCATAGCGAAAAACAAAACACAATCACACAGAGGTTCACAGACGGAAAAAACACATTTTTACGAAAACAACATTCGAATTATGAATACGAAACGCAAGCTACCCGATCCGCTACTAAACCATGGAGAAATTATGCATTTTTTATCAATGTATATCGATTAAAAGCTCGACCGTATAACTCGTTTCTAACACAGTTATCTTTCATAACATCTTGTGGTAACAAAATATCACTCGCGAGCACCTTAGTAATTTCATTAATAACACCTAAAAATCGATCCCACAACAAGCTTCAGGACAATTCAAATAGAAGACTGCGGCGGCGTTAAATACATTATTTTTACTAAGGAACGATTCGCTACCATTCCTTTACGATTTATTGTGTTACACACGTTTATTGAAATACTGAGCGGCGCGTAAACGTAGATTTTGAGTTTGTGCTGTTGATTTTCGCGTATATTTCTTTGAAACAATGGTTACAAACAATTTCTATGCCGACGAAAACACGACCAAAGCATTGCACGCTCGAAATGACACTAAATTCTTCATCGCGCTTCCCTTCCAGTCCAGTCCAGCGGCCATGATAGAAAATGGCCGATGACGTTTACTGTCAAACTTAAGCAGTTAATTTTAGGCCTTAACACAAATACATAAGGTCGTAAATAATAAAATAGCAATTTTACATTTTCATTTCTTTGGAACTATAACCCGTCTAATTCAAAAATCATACAATACTTCCAGGGGCCATACATTTTCATGACGTTATGTGTACGTATACTATTTGTCGAGTAACAGTTTCTTTTTATTGACTCGTATGGTTTGTATAAAGGCCGTCCAGTAAATAAAATTGTTGGAGATAATCTTATTTATCTATGGTAAATTGTAACAATCAGTGTAATACTCTGTGATCAGAATTAGTCACTCACAGTCACATGGAAATCCATTCTTACAGTCCACATTCAAATTTATAGAGAGAAAAATTCACATCCTCGGACGGAATTTGAACCCGCGTCTTCTGACTCTCCGTGTCAGACGCCAGTTCCTAATTTAACTGTAATATCTAAGTCATGTAAAAGTACTGCGATGGATGCATTCCTTTAATTTTCACGAAGAGTCATCAGTTAAACCATCAGTATAACACTATCTAGAAAACACCAAACCTGGAAAAGTATATAAAGCTAAAGATCGCGGTTGATGAAGAGATGATGAAGAGCTTCCTATGTATCGAACACGCCAGAAGTTGGAACTACACATGCTTAGAGATTTCAGGAAAAAATAGGCACACAGGAATTTATTTAGTTTGTGCCACAAATGGCATAGGGTATGTTTGGATATATCTAAAATCTCTAAAGCATATATAGACAGCTACGAGCGTATTATGGAGTAACAAAGGGTGAGTTCCGAGTGACGTCAACACTGATTTTGGCGATAGTATCACTATTTTCCATTCTCTCAGAGTAAGTATCAAATAGAGTTGTCATTAGCGTATACTGGTAAGAGACAGAAACGCAACGCCCACCCAATTTCAGAAATATTCATGATGCCTTGATTAAAAGTCACAGGAATTTTGATTCGCTCGGAAACAAGGTTGGGCTCAGATTCGGATACGATATCGACGGATTTTGTCCTGTCGCTATTCACAATTTCGAACTCGGAGACTTTCCCGTTTGATATGTCGGTATCAGCCATCTATTTACGGAATACAATCAGCGAGGTATTTGCTGGCGGAATCGCATACGTGACTACGTATGATGTGTTAAATATGTTACTATCGCTTATTTCACAGCAGAAATTATTATATAGCGTAAGTTTAAAAGTAAGCTATTACAGTGGAAACGAGATAAGCCATCTCATAGAATAATAAATACTCCAATAAGAGCCCCTCAGACTACATAGTTGAGAGCCCTCTTGTAAAGTTTTACTATAATTTGAGGTTATAATAAACAATGTATCATTAGTAGTAGATCATAGATAAATCTAATAATATTTTTATTTATTAAAAGGTTCGCAAACTGGACGTTACAACAACGTAAAAGTCAGAGATTAATTAACATTATATAAACATAAATTGCTTAACGCCCTACTTAGTGTGAACATAGCATGCAAGCCCAAAAATACAATAATTAGTGTAACTACTATAGTTACTGTTACCATAAACATCGCAAAAAATAAAAAATAAATATATATTTTTTTGGCAGCTTGTGGCATATGCTGTTGTAGCATTAGCATAACCGGTTTAATGGCGAGTGCTGACCATAGTTCGTTCAACGTACAGGAAGTAAGAATGTTTTACGATTTGTTAGATGGCTGCCAATTCGTGGGACAGTAAAATTTATCTTTTCAATTAATTCTGGACAATCTATTTTTCCGCTAGTATTTTTTTGTAGGAACAGAATATATCTAAGACTATATCTAAGATAGTAGATGGAGCAAAATAATGCAATTCAATCCAAATAGAATCGATCGTGATCACAAACAAGATAATATCACAGACTAACAGCTGCTAGAACTTGATAATATATAATCGTGATGCATCACAAGACAAAGCAAAGACTTATTACAATCAGTGGCGGACTTATATATTGGCCGTTATTAATTTTGTAATAAAACTGTAATTTGCCTCGTACTTTGTTTATTTGCCATTCCTTTAGAGTTAATTTTATTTATTTTCATAATTATTGCTTCAAGTTAGTGTTACAAAGCAGGAATAGTAATATGTTCTTAGATATTGAAGAAACAGTACCAAATATTGCTACTAATGAAATCTACTATAGCCCTAAGATTTCTACCATTGTAGCACTTGCCTTAAACATGTATTTTATCTGTATTTCTATCCGTTATATAGCTGCACATATCGGTCCGATTCAAACGATTCGGAAGAGATCTCGAATTTGAGAGAAATTTGCGATATCGACACGGAATGCATTCGAATGATTCAGAATCGCTGTGATGCATTCATGTTACTTACCTACATAATTTAAGTTAACCCGTTGGCCAATAATGCAATAGATTTCGCAGAAATTAACCTACTTTCCAGGAACTGCATCCTGTGTGGTTAATGTTAGAAAATTTGATTATTTTCTTTGGCTTATTTACGTATCATTTCGTATTTTCTATACGTTGTTGCAGTCATGCGAATCTTATAACATACAATCTATACATATTTATATCAATAAGGTAAAAATACATTTTTAAATTGAGGACTTACGAATGAAAGGCTATGTTTTCGGTTTTACGTTCACTTTGGCATTTACAGCTTAAAACACAACAATAAATCATTGTTTATATGTTCTATACACACCCAATACATATCACGATAACAACACAACACCGTTTTAACTGTAAACTCAGATTTCACTAGAATTACAAAAATCTCTTACAACTGTTTGGCACACTTGCGAAGTGTGCCCAGCAAAAAAATGTGAGATGACAAGCAGGACAAAAACGGTCACAACACAGGGCCCAATGCTATTCGTCCAACGTATGGATCTAGTAAATGCCATTAGCCCCAACGTTGGAACGAGTGTTCGGTGCGATTGCATAACCAAGTCTCGTCAGTGAAAATAACATTTACCAATCTCATATCTTTATGGCCTCGGTCAAAAATTCGCAGTGAGCCATAGCAACGTCGTGACGCTCCATCAATATTTTACGTTTGTCGGATTTTGTATAAGAAAATCCAATTTCTTTCAGAACCAAGCTTAATGACGATTTTTGGCCATGAAACAAACCACATTCACGTAATGAAACAACAAGTTCTTTAAGTGTTGGAATTTCTTCGCGCAAGTGATAGTCTTTTAATATATGACATATAATATATTCTAATATCTTCCAAGCATAAAGTCATAATATGTTTGTACAATGTCACTGATGCAGACGGATAAATAAACAGTGCAAACCCTGTATGCCTTCTATTAGGATCCAAAATGTGTAGAATTGGATGCTTTGAGAGTCAAGGCGAACTTAGATGATTCTTGTATTACATATACAGTTCATTTTTTGTCCGTGGATTAGTATCTACTTAAACTAATTTATTCACATTAGTTTTAGTTGTATTATCACTAAAAAAACTTTATTTGATATTTTGCTGTAGTTAAGTGTAGTGAAAACTATCCTAGAACCAAGCTCACTACTGCCACTATTGGCAGTTTAATTGCAAAAATTGTAAGGCTTTGAGGCGCAATATTTAAAAAATAGGTCTTGTGAGTTGGGGTGTATCTAAAATAATGTTTCAAAAAATCCTCATGTAAATGCATTATTAACGAGCATAAAATATAATATTAAAAACAGTAGATCTACTGATCTGGAATTAGATGAATGAAAGGATTATACCTATATAATCCTTTCATTCATCTAATGCCATTCGTATGACCGGTCTTTTACACCATTTACCATTACTACCGATTGTGTTAGTGTGCGACTTAAAATTGGTGTAACAACAGTAATTCATTCATGTGTGTGTTTTGTGTTTGTGTACATCTTTCACTTATGTGTGCGTTTATAAAGACGCTGTAGTAGTGTAGAGTAGTGCTTGGCTGATCCCGTTCTGAATTGTCTAAGCACTAAGCTTGTTTCAATAATGTGCATAATTTACTTTTATGAATCAAAACATTAGTCACGAAAACATGAACTTGCTTTATATTATTCTTTAACGACTTAAATACCACTTCAATTTATCTGTGTGCTATAACTTATCTAAATCTTATCTCAATTATGTGAAATTCAGGGTTATAAAAACAATGTAAACCTGTTTAATGACATTCCGATTTCTTCCCTCTAACTGTCACTTTTGGAAATAAGTACGCGACACTGGACTATTACTAGCTTCTGGATGTGTAGAGGATGTAATAATTATATTTAGTAATTATTAACCAGAACATTGGTTAAAATCTGGGGCCTTACTATGAGCTTCGTTAAAACCATGCAAGTTCCATGCAGTTCTTAAACGGGGCATAAACATTTTGAATGAAATCATACCATGAGGCTCATTTAGGTGAACTGGTTGAATATTGTCTTCTCAAAGGTTAACGGATAATATTGTCTCTGGCTTTATAAAAAAAATACTATAACCAACATTGCAGACGCCTAGACGTTTGTAAGCTAATAAACTGAGTGGATTTAGAGCGACATGTTAACGAGAGTCCATACAAAAAAAAACAGGTCAACGGTTTTTCTGCGGTTCTAGAATAGTAGGCCTGGGCAGGCCTGCTTTAAAGTTGTCATGGTACGAATTAACCGGGCGGTTGTCTAGAAGTTCTGCTTTAAGAGCTTATAGTAAGTAAGGCCCCTGTTGAGTTACTAAAATGGTCAAAAATGTTAACCCCGTTACCATAAATTGTCGAACTCCCAAAAGTTTGTGAGAGAGTGAGAGACAAAAACAGAGTAACTGCTTCCCTGTCTGACACATTAGTCGTTATTTAAATTTATCTGTATTGTGGAAGCGGTGAAGATGCTATTTTGTCTATTGGTTAATTACTAGGTACATAGGTACCAATTTGATACCAAGTTAGTTTTATATTCCTATAGAATAGATCTGTCGTTAACGACGACATGTTCAAGTTAGCCTGATGGTTATGGTCTCGTGTGCCCGTGATAGTTGAAGTGTGATTGGGAATCACACTCACTCACTCACTTTAATGAAGTCTAGACTAGTGAAGAAAGAAAAATCTGCGCGGTATTCACAGACCGTAGATCTGAAATATACGTCGGCGGCGTTGTGCTCCGTGACCCGAAGGCAGCTTTGACAGTGCCAGTGTTTTAAGCACTATCAGGGCGCTCAAAGTGTGAGCGGGCTAATGGCACCTAAGTGAATGTGAATTCGTAAGTGACGTCATTTCCGGACTAACAGTGATCACAGAAAAGATGAGTCAGTCCTCTCTAATTTGTGGTGTCATAGATTATGAGTGGTGCTGTTGCCCTTGCATAATTATAGTAGTACAAGGGACTTTTGCATGAAAACGTCGTGAGCGTCGTGGACTTAATGTCAAATTTGACATTTGTCTGTCACAGATGTCAGATGTGCTTGCTCTGTTTACCTACCGGTCCGATTACGGTTGTTTAATTGTTTCTAGATCGCTCCGAGGTACGGTACGGTCACGGTTCGACTTTGACAAATTCGACATTGACAGGTCACTTGATCGTTACCTAATTTTCTTCGAGAAAAGAGACGTAGAAGAAGTTTGTTGTGGTCTGATTGGTCGAAGTTATGTCAGATGCGGGTTGCAACCGTTTAACGATCGATTTTAAACTTGCGACGCTCCGAGGTTCGGAACCCTCGAGTTAGAACAACCGAGTGCTTTACCCTGAGGATCGGAACGGTGTTAGTGCGAAAAGTTGCACTCCGAGTGCACTCATATAACATATTACTTTATAATTTGTGGTGCACTCCGAGTACGCTCTCACCGAGGTTCTGAACGCGCCCCTGCGCAGACTTAACCCTTCAATGCCGAACATGTGACAACTTATTTGGCGACTACTGTGCTTCGTACCACATAATAAAAATGGAATTGTGTACGGTACCACGAAGACAGTTGCAAAAGTTTAGTTTCCTACCATCTATCGTGTCACCTAATTAACCACAGGATGTCAGCCTCATTCATACAGTATTTTTTTATCTCTAAAAACGTATGTTACCTACATAGGTTACCTTAAGTACTTCTGAATTCAAAAAAGACAAAATGTTTGAAGTTTTCTTTGCCTACTGTTCCATATTTGGAGTCCAACGTTACGCTTGATGGAGTTAAACTCGTAATGGACAAAGCAACAGTCTTCCTAGGCATTAAAATTGACGCAAATTACAATGGGGTCCTCATATAAATGCCCTGTCTGGGAGACTCAGTTCTGCTGCATATGCAGTACGTAAAATAAGAGAGCTAACAGATGCTTCTACTGCGCGGTTAGTGTAATTTGCATATTTCCACAGCGTAATGTCATATGGGATATTGCTATGGGGTTCAGCGGCTGATATAGAGACCATATTTATCCTTCAGAAACGTGCTATTAGAGCTATATACGAAATGGGAAACTACGAGTATATACGAAAATCTTTGCGAGATTTATTTAATAAAATCAATATATTAACGTTGCCTTCCTTATATATGTTTTTGAAAATATAATGTATGTTCGTAAAAATTTACATAAATATAAGTTAAATAGTGATCACCACACTTTTAATACCAGAAATACAAATAGGATAGCTGTACCTAGTTTTAGACTTGCTAATACTTATAAGTCATTCCTAGGAAATTGTGTGCGTTTTTACAATAAAATCCCAAAGCACATAACTGAGCTCACAGAGGGCAAATTCAAGTTGACTGTAAAAAACGTTTTAATAAAAAAAGCTTACTATAAAGTTCGACATTATATAGAAGAAAAAGATGCTTGGAATACTCCACTTCTGGCAAGCTGTCTCTCTGCCACCCATAAAATGTAATGTTCGGGTAGTGCCCCCCCGCAAACCCCACCCGCCGGAGACCATTAGTTTTCGAGTTATGTTTGTTTAAGTATTTTGAGGTTAAGTACTGCATTTCGATCTACTACCACCCCCGCGTCGGCTCTGCAATCCGACAAGACTGCTTGAAATCGGGGTGCTATGAGTCGGTTCTGTCACTGACTTCGACCTATTCTAACTAACTATAACTAACCTATAGGTATGTCACAGACAAGTGACTTTGCCAATTCATTAGATAGCTACTGATATACTATTGTGCACAAATTTGGAACAAAAGTAGTTTGATGAAGCGCTCGCCGGCCGCTGCCGCGGCACGCTCGTTACGCTCGCTCGGCTCGCGTCTGGTGGGTCACAGTTCAAACCTAACCTAATCTATAGGTTTGTCACAGACAAGTGACATTGCCCCAAACGATTTGTTTGTTTTCGATAAACGCATAGGGGTGCGATGCGTGCGGCACATTTTTTGGCGTTGCACCATGTTGTTTTCTTCAGCGAATTTTAGACACTGGTCAATGGTTCCCAATTCGCGCACAACTTTGGGTAGGCTCCACATTTGCACAACTTCCTCCGTGTACAAATGCCGGTCCGAAACGGGTCCGTCATCTACAAAGTCCGCCTTTGATGAAGGTCCAGGCACAGGAGACGCCATCGCGATGACTAATGAGCACGTCGAGCTGGTACCAGTTATCAAATCTTCCAAAGGCAATCGCAGTGTCCAGTGAGCAAGCAGGTGTCGTACAGTAAAGCAGCAAAATCGGAGTCCAAAATCGTAGCAAAGTCGTTGAGATATCAAAAGAAAGCGCAGAAAAACAGGAGAAAACATTCACGTACACTCGGAAGTAACGGAATGACGCGAGTATTCCGACAGTGACATTACGCTATCTTCGATGTTTGCGTTCCGTTTCAAGAACTTACATACAACGTACATGTCAAAAAAGGCTAAAAGTTACCTAGAAACGTTTCGTTTTACGCATTAATGTCATTTATGTCACCTGTCACTATCAAAATTACGGTGTTTTATTGAAACTTTAAAAAACTATTAAGACTATTTTGGCGTGTCTCCGGCAGCTAAAATGTATTAAATACGCTTTATACAAACCCCTTCAACCCACCCACAGTTTTTGTTTCACCAAATTCAGGGGTCACGATTCTAAAGCCAACCCGAGGGGAACAAATGAAATACAAACATACCGGTCAAAACATAACCCTTCGCTTTGGCTCCGCGTAGTCGGGTAAAAGTAACCGCTTTTTAAATATGAAAATAAGTAAAAGTATATAGATACGGTATTCACTAAAAAAAAAAACAATTTTTCATTATTTCGTCTTCTGTATGTCCTGTCTATTCAGAGTTCCGACTAATTCGGAAACGGCTGGCCTGATTTAGACAGAACTTTCACTGGCAGATAGCTGATGTTATAATGAGTAACTTATGCTACTTTATGTATTAATATAATATAACATCATAATATAATTTATTATCTGTTTGTTAGTTAAATTTTGTATGTTGTATTTAGTTTTCAGTCGTAAATAAAACTATTCTCTTTTATTCTATTAAATAACTGCACAAAAAAACTTTGGATTATTTTCATTATGCGGCTGAAACCGCGTGTGCAGCTAGTATTCGGTATAGACTTCGGTGAGACGGTGATATTTTTTTACCCGCATTTTCACCCGCGTGGTGATGGATGATAATAATAAAACGTATCCTATGTTCTTCCCGGGATGTTATCTGTTTCCTTGCCAAATACCATTACGATCCGTTTAGCCGTTTTCGGGTTTATAACAAACAGACAGACAGATAGAGAGAGAGTGACAAACGTTACAAACGTTTTCAATATTACTAGCTGCGCATCGTGGAACACAATGGATGGTGATTATAAGTATCCTATGTGTTAATTCAGCGCCTCACCAATCAAATTTCATCAAAATTGGTTCAGCCGTTTGAGCATGAAGAATTAACAAACATACAAATACGCTCATAAACTTCATATAAATACTATACTATTTTATTCAAGTACTAGTCAAGATCAATTCATTTATTTCGCTTTATATTGTGGTTACAATGAAAGATCTTATAGCTATACGGCCTTACTTATAAACGCTGCTAACTTTAAATAACGTCACTTATGCCCGAGTGACGCGAGGCCAGTTTTTCAAGCCAGGACAGCAAGCTAGTTTTTTACTAAACTGTCCTGGCTTGCTGGCCTGGCTTGAAACAGGCTAGTTCCGTTTACACTACCGGAAGGGTGCTATTGGCCGAAAAAATAGGACTCCATCCTAATAAAAACTGTCCTGGCTTGTTTACTAGCTTACTAGATTACTGGCTTAAAAATGAAGCTAGTTCTGTCTACACGAAACCAGAAGTATTAGCTTGCTAGCTTACTGACACTATTTTGCTGTCCTGGCTTGAAAAACTGGCCTCGTGTCACCCGGGCATTAGTACGGCGCAGAACATTTTTCCTTTGCGCACTGCTAAATAACGGCATTTAAAGTTAAGTAGCGTTTATAAGTAAGGCCCTCACGGCCTTATTAATAAACTTGTAATAAACCCGGAGTAGTTAAAACATCTATCTGTCAATTTTTCGCTTGCAGTAAATGTCACGCGTGAAAGCAAGACAAAGCGTCTAATCTATGTTTACGCAACGTTTATTAATAAAGGGCTCAATGTTTAGTACAACACAACTTTTGCCTATTTGGCATGCGAAAATTAAAATCTTAATCTAGAATTTAATTTAAGGTAAGATAAGACTTAATATACATCAAAATCCTAAGTTAACTAGGAAAAACCAACTAATATTTTTATAATACACCACACTATACTAATATTTTAATTATTGTGATTGTGCATTACATTAAGTGTACGCTGTCAAATACATAGCTGTCAAAAAACGATCACAAACAACCATGCTCCGAACGTGGGTCAAAAATTGCACTTTTTGGTGGAAAAAAATCCTCTTTTTTAGCTTTCCGACGCTGAACAAAAAGAGACATGAACGACATTTTCACCCACAGATTCCCAATTCGAAAGCCCCTTGTGAGCGGTTTTAGCGTTATTTTCGCTAAAAACGCTCAAAGGGCCTATTCGAACGCACTATATATTCTATCTATAGTATCATCCTTGGTTGATTGATCATATTATGATCCTTGATTATAACATAAAGTAGGTTGGTATGGCTTAATGGTTTATCAAAAGATTACTACGGCCATCTAGCGAAAATGTTTGGACGTTGGATTTACGAATGGTTCCGAGCATCCGTACATAGCGATGCGATGTACGTAAGTTGCAATCCGTCAGTGTAAGTTGTTCTGCTGTGAATTGTTAGATGGCGCGGTACTACATAAACGTAGACAGCGTTGCCAGACGTATTTTTTCCCAGATAAATTTGAAATGGTCGGATGTCAGAAATAAATGCTTCGTAAATTTTATAAAAGCAGAATTACTCATCCGATTTAATTTACAATTATCCTGTGCACAGTTCTTCATCTTTATTAAAGAGAAAAAGGGAAGAGTAAAAGAAGTAAGATCTTCACAGAAATATCATGAATTCATTCAATCAGAAATATCATCACCTAATTCTTATATCTAAATAATTATTCTCTTATTGTAAGTTACAATTTGTAACACTCGCTCCTCAGATTATTATTTGAAACACCACGTTTTTATGAACTTCTTTTGAATTCGATTTATGTTTTTGGACTATATTCAGAAGACTAAATAAAAAGACTACAAAAACTACCTAAAGATAGGGTAAATCTGATTTAAAATAACATATTTTTTTGGCTATTTTTGCTATCTATTGTCACGTAAGCGTAATTAAAACTCAAATAAAAATAGAAACAAAAAAATCTGAATAGGTACGCTTTTTTTACTATTTTTTCTTTCGACGAAAGAATCCCGCTTTTTGCACTCAAAAAGTTTTATAAGCGAAGGATAGGTAATTCTTCTAAGCCGACTAAGCAAAAAAAATCTGGCAACGCTGAACGTAGGGTTCGTAGAAAATGAATGAGTAGAGAGCGGTGGCGCCACCAAAGTAAATATTATTATTGTCCTTTGGTGATCCGATCAGACTTCTTTTAAGTAGATAAGTACATAGGGTAGGTGCACTAGTTTCCCGGCCTGCATGTATTTTCGGCCTTTTGAGGATCATGTCCCACTAAAACAATGTAAACAGAGCGTACGTTGCTAAAATTCTAACACAACCATTCCTTAAAAATTCCCTTACATCCGTAAATACATTTTAGCTTGCCTACCTTAAGCTCTCTACACACCATGCAATTTCGAATGCAACATGCTGTAGCAATCTGCTGTGATCCAGCACTGAGAGCTGAATTCCCAACCTGATACTGAAGTAGGCACAACATGGACGCTGGAAATAACCTTTGTCTTGTTCAAGTTCATCGGCTTACCCGTTAGAAAACTCGATGGAGGCCTTCGAGCATCGTGCTCAGGTCTTCCGTCGATTCTGCCATGATTACAATATTGTTGGCAATTTGAAGGTGAGTGATGTATTCGATGATGCCGAGTCCTTGCCATTCCAGGAGCTTGAAAGCTCTTCCAATGCAGTAGTGAACAGTCAACAGTTTCGGAGATATTACGTCTCCCTGTCTCACGCCTCTTTGTAATGAAATTGCCTTCGAACTACTCGTGCTCCTGTACTCGGACTTATATGTTGATGTTATTGTAAAAATACTTCAACACTTCGATATACCGATAGTCAATACAACGTCGCTGGAGAGATTGAAGTGCTGCCCACGTCCCGATTGAATCAAAGGTCTTCTCTTAGTTCAAAAACGCTAAACATAGAGGCAAGTTATACTTTTCGGTCTTCTGTATAACTTGCCATAGCATGTGTATGTGGCCTATGGTACTATAGGCTTTTCGAAAGCTGGCTTGTTTCGGAGACTGGAGTTCATTAAACCCGCGACTGAGATGGTTCGTGATGACCTTCGAAAACAGCTTAAGTACGAACATAGCTCAAAATCGAGATGGTTTCTTGAATACCACCACGCTTTTGTTCCACATGCTTCTGGCGTATAACCTTCGAGTAAGGCGGTAATAAAGAGCTTCTGCAGGACTTTAAGTACCTACCGCTGTTCCAAGGCCATTCTAATCTCGTACAGGCTGATGTCCGAGTCTTCGGTATAATGTCTATCCTATAGAACTGATATACTGTTCCTATAGAACAACCTATATGCATTCAACATCGTCGGTAAACTGTGCTACATGAGTATTATGTATATAGTGACCCTGTTGGAAACGCTATCGATGGTAACGATGTTGTCGTAAGGGACTTGTGGATGAGAAACCCGAGACCTCCATGTGGACTGTTGGTCACATTCCCGGTGGTAGAGTAGAATACCTGATCTCAGGGTTATCGTGTCCTACTATTTTTTTCTTCCAGCGCGTCAATCTTCTCGTCTGTCCTCAAAGCCAGTCATCGTCATTGGGGGCTGTAGCTAGGCGCCTGCCCCCCTCTTCATTCTTGACACCCCCTTACCCACCGTTACCGTGGCCGCTACTGTAGAGGAATAGGGGGCTGCCGGGGACAGGGGACTTAGTTCCATTTGCGTGATTCAGCGTATATAGCTCTTAGATTATATTATTGGACTCTTAAATGTTATTTTATTAATTAAGAATGTTTAATAGTTAACAAAAGAAAATGAATAAAGCTAACATTTATTGTCAAATGACTGTTTTATTAGCCGAGAACACTACTTTGAAAAGCACGGCCGAAAACTGGTTATGTGGAGGCCGAATACTAAGATTTGCGGCCGATACCGGTGATTTTGCTATATTTACGATTTTAAATTAATATAAAAAACTAGCAAACCCTGCGAACTCCGTTTCGCCACCAGATGGCTTCGTTTTATGTAACATTTCGTTTGACGCCATATACTTAAAATATTGGTTTGTAGTACATGCTATGTATCAGAGATGGCGCTGTATGTGAAAAAAGATTTTCCCGCTTTTCTATTTAATTTTTTCCTGAATTTTCTTTACCATAAACCTCACGGAGCCCGAGACCTTTCCAACGAATGCAAAACCGTGGAAATCGGTTCGTGCGTTATAGCGTCAGGAAGGAAAACCCGACTTATTTTTATATAGTAGATATCACTGCATCAATCACAGTATTGGTATTTTAAATCAAAACTTGATTATGTAGGCTACCATTAAACATAAACACTATAGTTGGCTTGATGTTGAAAGGATCACTAAAAGGCCGCAAACTAATGCACTGACCCTACATATTTTTTTGCAAAAAAAAGGTAGGTAGGTATTAAGTACAGTAAATTAGGCACAGACAATTCCTTTATTTCTTTGAAAAAGCGTTTTTAAATGCACTGGCACCAGCTCTGACCGCATCGAGCAAATGATGTCCGTTTTCTACCACCATCTTCGTAAAATCTTCCAAAGTCTTACTTTGTTCTGCAGCCAGCTTGGTGATTGCTTCTTTGAACTTCTCAACTTCTACGTGTTTGTCTTTTACTTCAGCGAACAGTTGGCGTGCTTTGTCTTCGGCTTCTTTTGTAGACTCTATCAGTTTTGCTGAAAACAAAATAGATTTATATTAGCTCCACGGTATAACAAACATTTTGTCTATAGGCAAAGTAAGTAAATATCTATAAGTAGAACGTGTTCCCTACTAACGTTGATTCACGCAGGTTTGGCACGAGACGCGTGTAGGGATGTCAACATCGCCACAAAACTAGTGCACATCGTATCTACGTTTTGTTGGTAGCATGCCTACGCAACAGAAAACGATGACAATTAAAAAAAATAAAAAAAATAAAAAAATTGCGCTTACATTACGAATGTAATCGCAACACAAGGGGAGTCTGACAAAATAAAATTTTATTTTTTCTGAGGTCTACCCCTTTTGCCCTAAATATGGTACTGTTGTCTAGGCTTATTAAGTAAGATCCTTACTCTTGCTTAATGTTAATTAGTTCATTGTTTTGTTTGTACCTAACCGTGCTATTTTAATGGCAATAAATTGATTTATTATTTATTATTATTATTAAAAACTGCCTCACGTAATAATTGCCGGAAAGCTTCCTCCCGCCCACCTATATACATAGCTATGTTAAAAATATTAACAAAATTTCTTTAAATTACTAAAATACTAAAAGTCAAAGCCAAAATCATTTATTCAATTTAGGCATCAAAGACGCACTTATGAACGTCAATTTTTCATTATAATTTACACACATCAACATGGTCTAGGGATATTTCAATTAAACCTAAATAACTAAAATTCTGTTAACTTTTTGTTAAGACACCTACACATTAAAATAAACCTTGTTTAATAGCCTATCTAATCTGATAATAAACTTTTAGATAAAGTTATATTAAAAAAAAAACTTAGAAGAAGAGGAAAAACTCAGCCAAAATTTCAATTTTAACTTTATTTTTAAAACATCAAAACCTAAACAACTCAACTATTTTTTTATAAAAATTGATGAAAACTTAAAACTAATAATCCGTGGATCCATCTAAGACTCTCCTGACACATCTGCAGCGGTTCTGCATACTCAAAACAAGGGTGTCAATATCATGTGGTGGAATACTGTCCAAAGTCCTGCTAAGATGCAAGAAAAGCTGGTTTTCATGCACAATATCTTCAGGGAAATTCCTAAGAGCTCTTCTTTGAAGCATATCCCAGGCATGCTCCATAGGATTTAAGTCAGGGGATTGTGCAGGCCAGTGTAAAGCTTGGATATCATGCTGTTGTAACCAACTTGTAACGATACGCGCCGTATGTGGACGGGCATTGTCGTGCATTAGCTGGAAATTTTGTCCTATTTGCTGTCTGTGGAGCAAGATTACAGGCTCTAGCACCACATCTCGGTATTTTACAGCAGTCATATTGCCTTGTATCCAAACTAGGTCCGTTCTACCGCCGAGATGAATTCCTGCCCAAATCATAATCGTGCCACCTATATATGCATGAACTTGTTGTGGGTGCTGCAGTCGATTCCAACGGCCAGGTTCTCTCCAAACGCGTACTCTTCGCGAATCAGGATGAAATCCAAACCTGGATTCATCAGTGAAAAGCACAAGTGACCATTGAGAATGGTGCCAGTTTTCGTGTGCAATAGCCCATTGTAATCTTCTTCCTCGATTGCCTCTCCTTAGTGCTGGTACCTGAAGTGGCCTACGAGCACGTAGGTTGACTTCATGCAGTCGTCTTCTCAAAATGTGACCGCTTACCAGCAAACCATACTCTCTCTGTAGCCTTTGAATCAATTGCATCGCCGTTACATTTGGTTGACTTCGTGCAGCATTTACTATGAATCGGTCCTGTACACGTGTTGTAATGCGTTGAGGTCCTCCGTGCCGTTCCACCACTTCCCCCGTGACACGATAACGTGACCAAAGCCTGGATATAACGCTCTGACTGGTCCTCATGGCTTCAGAAACTAGCGTAGCAGCCACTGGGTAGCGCCAGCTTGAATCATGCCCACTGCTCTTAACATTTCGCTCCTGGTCAAGTGTCTACGTGGCATGATGAACACCAGAGATGCGTTTGACAAAGATTTATAGAAATTTATGGAGTTTTAATTAAGTCAGAAGTTCGTGAAGATTTACTTCTTTGGAAGAAATTCAATGAATGCGAATTTCATCTTAAAACAAACCTTTTATATACAAATTTGAATTTAAAAAAGGAACTTAATAATGCTTTTATAATCTGTCATCAATAGTTTTTTTGTAAGGCCAGGTACTTTTTAAGTTATTTAAAAATGTTTTATATATCCCTAGACCATGTTAATGTGTGTACTTTAATGACTCTACCGCCGCGTTCCAAAATATATAGAGCCCACCGAGAAGAAGCGGCAAGAAACTCTAGGCCATTCTTTTTATATAGATGTTTACAATGTTTCTACTTAGGTACTACAAATATTACATTTTATGGGTGGCAGAGTGACAGCTTGCCAGAAGTGGAGTATTCCAAGCATCTTTATCATATATCATCATCATCATCATCATCATCTCAGCCGTAGGACGTCCACTGCTGAACATAGGCCTTCCAAAATATATAATAATTTTCCAAAAGGTCCGGTTGGAAGCGGCCTGCATCCAACGTCGTCCTGCGACCTTTATCAGGTCGTCTGTCCACCGTGTCGGTGGACGACCTACGCTGCGCTTGCCGGTCCGTGGTCTCCATTCCAGAACCTTCCGGCCCCATCGGTCATCTGCGTGCTATGTGCCCTGCCCACTGCCACTTTAACTGGCTAATCTTCTGGGCTATGTCGTTGACTTTCGTTCTTGTACGAATCTCCTCATTTCTGATTCGATCACGTAGAGAAACCCTGAGCATAACCCTCTCCATAGCTCGTTGTGCGACTTTGAGCTTATCTATGAGGCCCATAGTAAGATTGATGATTTTAAATGATTATCTAAATACAAATGTTTACACCAACAAGTTCGAAAACGAAAGTTGAAAGAACTTTCTATACAACGTTTCATTCTCCATTTCGTCCTTGTCAAAAAATATAAAAGATTTTTTTTTTGAATTGAACTATTTAAAACAAAGAACTTTCATACAAACGTTTTCACCCATTTTTACCCCTTAGGGGTGAATTTCGAAAAACCCTTTCTTAGTACAACTCTACCCTCCAAGCCAAAAACACCCTTCAAGTTTCTAGTCTCTACGACCAGCGGTTTTGGCTGTGCGTTGTCTGTCAGTCAGTCCAGTTTTGAGCGATTCTCTAAGAGCAAACATCGTTGCATCTTTAACAACATCCGTGAAACAAATGAGATGAAAAGAAACGTTGGATAAACAACCTTATGTACAAGGGCGATATCTCAAAGTATTTGACATCGGTGAGCTCGTCGACGAGCACATTGACGAATCATTAGAGGATTGCACGGCTGGACTTAGATTCTTATTCAGCTGTCGTTAACCACGGCCGTTATTCTCCATGACCACACAATCAAGTAACGCGGCGCGCTACAATATCTTCAAGGAATGACCGTGAAATCAATACAAAGCGATCATCCCTTGAAGATTCCGTAACGCGCCGTGTTACTTGCTGAATGGTTTTACCGAATAAGGCCCCAGGATGTCTGGTTCCTAATACAGCTTAAGGCATAATTAACGATGATGATAATTGAACAACATCTATTACCCTCTTTCATCCATTTGACAACACCGTCCACGCTGACTTTGCCATCCTTCTTCAGCTTATCGTAAACTTCCTCGAATTTTTCCATAAACACAGATATCTACCAAATTTTATATAAAATATTGAACCAAATGAAGTAAAGCTCTATTTATTGAAATAACAATACTTTTGAAAAACTAAATCTATATGGTCTCGATTTGTACCTTTGTCTGTGATGAACTTTTTTGGTTCTTGGTACAGCTGAAGGCTTAACTGGGATACATTCAAACTCTTTGCGAAGTAGTTCGTCCGGGGAGTATCATATCTTATTTTGCCGTGTACTTATTATTTATTATTAATTTACTGAGTAAGCAGTAAGTAGTCTTTGACCAATGTGTGTTACCAGTGATGACTTATGGCACTGAAACGTGGTCTCTTACTATGGGCCTCATAAGTAAGCTCAAAGTCGCACAACGAGCTATGGAGATGGCTATCCTCGGGGTTTCTCTACGTAATCGAATCAGAAACGAGGAGATCCGTAGAAGAACGAAAGTCACCGACATAGCCCAGAAGATTAGCCAGTTAAAGTGGCAGTGGGCAGGGCACATAGCACGCAGAACAGATGGCCGATGGGGCTGGAAGGTTCTGGAGTGGAGACCATGGACCGGTAAGCGCAGCGTAGGTCGTCCACCGACACGGTGGACAGACGTCCTGATAAAGGTCGCAGGACTACGTTGGATACAGGCCGCTTCCAACCGGTTATTTTGGAAAATTATGGTGGAGGCATATGTTCAGCAGTGGACGTCCTACGGCTGAGATGATGAGTAAGCAGTAATGTTCGCATTACTGCAACGTGTTCTAGTTTGAAGGGTATGCCGGCGAAATTACGGGCACATGACATTTAACAGCTAAATGTTTCACTTTTCGTCACTTGTCACGAAACGCACCTGTTCTAAGCAGAGGTTACCACTTAACACCAGATGGGCCTCGTGCTTGTACCATCTCCTAATAACATTATACAATATTATTTAAATTCAAATTCAAACTCAAATTCAAATCGTTTATTGCGAATATAGGTTACCTAATAAATTGTTACAAGTTCAAATGCTCGGCTATATTCAGCCTTTCGGCATGCAACAATAATAAAAGTTGGTGAAGGTAGACATGCTTGAGACTGTCAAAATAAATTACACAATAATAACACCACACAACGTTAAACTGAACAATGTTGTGTTTTAGCATACGAAAACTAGTTAAATAAATTATAATTTGATCCCTATGTCAATTATGAATTAAATATACAATGTCAAAGTAATAAAATATATATACTACATTATGAAAGTCACTGCAAATTAAGCAATTAAAAATTTAATAATTAATGTGGATAAAAGTTATCATTAAGGTATTAATTTTAATTAAGTATAATACGCCTTGTGTAACAAAAAAAAAATAATTTAAATTTAATAATACGTTCCCAGATAATTATCGTAATTGGTAAATGATTAAAAATACGAGGGGCCATACATAAAATGCTCTTGTTAAATTGTGCAGTCTTGTTAGGCGGAAAACATACTTTTACATTATGCCGTTGGCTATTTAGGTGATCAAACATATTTTTATTTGAATATACAAAAACACAAACCTCATATATATAAATGCATGGAAACGTTAGTAGCTTCAAACCAATGAAAGAAGATTTACATGTGTCAGTTTGCCTAATGGCCGTTTTCAATATTCTATCTATCCACAGTTTTCCTTACTATCGATAGAAATTTGACATAACGTCCATACAAATAGTGTCAAATATCTATCTCTAGTAAGGTAAACCGGCGATAAATATAATATTGAAAACGGCCGTAAGTCTACGAGTACAAATCGCTTTCACACACCTCTTCTGAGCCTTAAATACCGCTTCTTTGTCTATCGAGTTACCCCAGAATATTACACCGTATCTCAAAACAGACTCAACATAACCATGATAGGCAGTGATCACTGCAGATTGATTCACAACTTTAGCCAGGATATAAAGAGCGTATGAAAATTGGTTTAACCTATTGCATACATTCTTCACTTGATGTTTCCATTCCAATTTAAATTGCTGTCAAGATGTAGACCCAAAAACTTAGCGTTGGTGACGTCATCAATTTTATGGCCATTAAAATTTAAATCTATGTCAATTAAATATTTTTTCCTATTTCTAAATCTAATTAAATTGGTTTTATTAAGATTTATAACTAAATTATTTAATTCAAGCCACTTGACTACATTTCCAAGACTGGTAGTCATGTCCAACTTAAGATTTGATTGTGTTCTCTTTGTGTCACGTCACAAAATTTAGAACGATATGTAGTTTCTTACTTTGTTTTTGGAGATATGCGTGTAATTTGTACACATTGGTTTCGGTCACTGAGGTAAGATTTGAGAAGATTTAAAACATTGCCTCTAACACCATACGTTTCTAGCTTATTTAATAAGACGTCGTGACAAACAAAATCAAATGCTTTCGTTAAATCCATATATAATGCTGAAACTAATTTTTTATCGTCTAGGCCTGTCATTATAGTGTATAGGAATTTATAAACAACCAAGTTAATAGTTTTGTTTTTTCTAAAACCTATCTGCTCTTCTACAAATACTTCATTGATTTCAAAGAATGTTTCAGGCTATTCTAAATTACTTTCTCAAATATTTTAGAGAATACTATATACTATATAAGAATTCATATTTTCTTTGTCGTTTCTTTTAAACAAGGGTTTGACTATAGTTACTTTAAGCTTTTTCGGGAATACGCCTGTAACAATGCATAAGTTTATGATAAAACAAAGAACAGGTAAAATGATAAGTGTAACATTTTTTAAGATTTTAGTGGTTACATCGTCATAGCCGGTACTGTTTGCATTTTTAAATGATTGGATTATATTGTGAATGTCCGATGAAGTAATAGGATTCATAAATAAGGAATGCGAATAGTTATTATTAACTGTCATTAACCTACAACTTACATTATTAGAATTAAAGTTTTTTTGAGGTTTACCAATAAATAAACTATTGAATGCTTCCGCAATACTTAGGGGATTATTAACAAGTTCACCATTCGCTTTTTATTACTGCTTGATTTTGTCTTTAGGCAGATTGTTTTTATTATTATTTATTACTGACCAAGTGGCTTGCGACTTGTTTTTAGCAGTCATAATGAGGTGATCGTTACGAGATTTTTGTGTTAATTTTATTATTTTATTTAAACGTAAAGAGTATGTTCTAAATGTAGTCTTACTGTGTTCGTCGCGACATCTTCTGTAACGCCAGAGAAGCTCGCGCTTACGTTTTGAACATTTTCTTATTCCGTTAGACAACCACCCAGGTCTTTTTCGTACAGATTTTCGTATTCCTTTTAATGAAAAACACAAATAATATAATAAGGTAAACATATCATGAAAATTATCAAATGCTGTGCTAGGATCATCTGTACCACAGACATCATCAAAACTTAGAGCTTCTAGACATTCCTTATTTTTTTTAGGATTTTCATTACTATAGTCTCTTTTCTCTATGTACCTGTGATTAAGTGAGCAACTTTATTTTACTGGGCAGGTTAAAATTTGAGCCGTGTGGTCTGATAGAACAAGTTCTTTTTATATATTGTGCTTGCATCCTCATACATTGTGAAAAAAAATGTCAATACATGTTCCACTTATAATGGGTTGGTTTATTACTGGCCAATTTAAGGTTAAAACTTTTAATAATTTGCAATAAATTGGCAGTTTATTTACTTTTTTGAAGGGTATTTATGTTTAAATCACCACAATCAACTACTTTCTTTTTACTGAAGCAAACTTCATGAAGAATGAAATCCAAATTATTGAAAAAGCATTCGAAATTTGAAGACTTATTTCGTGGTGGCCTGTAAACGCACACAATAACTAATTTATGTTTTATAAGCTCTACAGCACAGTATTCAATCATACCAGACACGCTATATTTTTCCACCTTGGGAATAATTTAAAACTCATGTTTGTTGTGAACCAAAATACAAGAACCACCTCGGCGATTATTACGGCTAAAAAAGTGGCAAGAGAGTAGTTTGTTATATTCAGTAATGCAGTATCATCTTTTATCGTATTGGTTTCTGTCAAGCATATTATATCAGCAGGGGAACCATTTTCTATAAGCCATTCAACACCTTTTAACACATTAAACACCAATAAAGGTATATAAATAGCGTTGATTCACGCAGGTTTAGCGCGAGACGGGTGTAGGGATGTCAACATCGCCAAAAAACAAGTACACATCGCATCTACGAACAACAAAGGATCTTTTTTGTTCTCGTATACCTATATATAACAGAAAACAATGACATATAAAAACTGCCAACCCCGACCGCTCTGCCGGCACTTGCGTAATGATCGCCGGCAAGCGTCCTCTGAGCCTACTGCACCGCCTGTTCCCACTTTTGTCACGTATTTATTGCGAAGACGTCTACTTACTTAGGGCCGCGTGCTCCAAGTGCTTTGCCATTACCGTGTCAGAACACATTCCGTGATAAATGCAGCAGAAGATGCAAAATATGCTTAGACTGCAATTCACATCTGTGCATAACGAGAACCGACGTGGCGTTACGGAGAACTAACATTCAGATGTTAAAATGGCGCTCAATCCATCTGCTATCTGTGCGTCACGCAACTGTCAAGTGTCAACTTCGGTGCTGTCAAAGCTATTCAATAGAAGTCGCTCCGTCCCCATGCGACGGTTAAAATCAGACAGGGAGTTAAAAATTCGATGCTCGGACCTCGAGCCTTGGTGGCCTAGTTGGTCACGGCGCCTGACACGGATTGTCGGAAGACGCGAGGGTAAACATTTAGAATCGTGGCGCCTGAATTCGGGGAGGAGGGAGGGGGGGGGGGGGTTCGGTAGTGCCCCCCGCAAACCCCACCCGCCGGAGACCATTAGTTTTCGAGTTATGTTTGTTTAAGTATTTTGAGGTTAAGTACTGCATTTCGATCTACTACCGCGTCGGCTCTGCAATCCGACAAGACTGCTTGAAATCGGGGTGCTGTGAGTCGGTTCTGTCACTGACTTCGACCTATTCTAACTAACTATAACTAACCTATAGGTATGTCACAGACAAGTGACTTTGCCAATTCATTAGATAGCTACTGATATACTATTGTGCACAAATTTGGAACAAAAGAAGTTTGATGAAGCGCTCGCCGGCCGCTGCCGCGGCACGTCTGCTACGCTCGCTCGGCTCGCGCCTGGTGGGTCACAGTTCAAACCTAACCTAACCTATAGGTTTGTCACAGACAAGTGACATTGCCAATTCATTAGGTACTAATATACTATTGTGCACACATTCCTACTAGTATGGGTCTGATAATTAAAATTGAAAAACAATTTGTTATTTTTAGAACTTATATTTTATAGACATACACTCGAGAGCAATGAATCCGGGTCACTTAAAGAATCCTAAAAATCTCGGAAACTAAAAATGCTAGGTTAATGCATAAAATTGTATTTAATAGACAATGTAATACTCCTTAAATGAAGGTATTAAAACTTCTTAGTTATTGTAAAGTTATATCATAAAAAAATCAAATTTGAAAAAGGGCCACTTTCGAAGATGGAACTACGAAATTACAGCATTTATGTGGGTACATAAACCATGTTGATAGTGCTCTATATTCATTATTCAAGCTGAAATTATGTCGCTTACGCCTGAAGAATGTACCAGAATACTTACAATGCTGGAAACCGGCCGGAGTCAGCGCGATACAGCCAGGACTGTCGGTGTGTCGCTGTCAACAGTACAAAGAGTTCTCCGACGTTACGAAGAAACTGGTTCTAACCTACGCATACCAGGAACGGGCAGAACCAGGTGTACCACAGCACGAGAAGACCGATACTTGGTGAACACCATGCTTCGAAATCGCTTTCTCACAGGAACTGAACTCACAAATCAGTTTCGACGCCTCGGAGGAAGTAACTCAAGTGCATGGACAGTAAGACGTCGGCTTGCTGAATCTAACTTAAAACCCCTTAGACCTGCAAACGGCCCTAAACTGGAGCGTGGGCATCGTATTTCAAGACTAAGATATGCCCAGAGCCACGTAAATCGGAGTATTGAAGATTGGTCAAAAGTTATGTTCTCCGACGAATCAAAATTTATGCTCTACAAGCACGATGGAAGACACAGAGTGTATCGAAGACCAGGGGAAAGATTCAAGCAAGCATGCATCGAAGAAAAAGTAGCCTACGGTGGTGGGTCTGTACTTGTGTGGGCCGGAATTTCTTCTGAAAGTCGCACAGAGCTGGTGATCATAGAAAACGGCTCTTTAACTAGCGAAAGATATGTGGAAGAAATCCTCAATGATCACGTTGGTCCATTTATGGTCAATTTAGGTGAGGATGCTATATTTATGCATGACAATGCCCGACCTCATACAGGTAGGATTGTGAATGACTACCTTCAAGAGATGAACATTACTCGTATGGAGTGGCCAGCGCGCAGCCCGGATATCAACCCGATCGAGCATGCTTGGGACGAGCTAGGCAGATGCGTAAAACAACGAAACCCTCCCCCAATCACGCTTCGTGAGCTCAAAATTGCTCTCACAGAGGAATGGGAGAATATTCCCCAAAATCGTATAAGGAACTTGGTGTACAGCATGCCAAACCGCGTAAACGCAGTAATGGAAGCACGAGGAGGCAAAACGAAGTATTAAAATTCAAGAAAATCGTAATAAAGTTCAAAAATTTCATGTTTCCTATTTTTGTTTTAAGGAGAGATCAGCAGTTTTTTTCTTTATGTAATTTTGTGTTAATAAAATGTATCGTGACTCATATTTTTTTTAATTTCATTTAAGGAGTATTACATTGTCTATTAAATACAATTTATTGCATTAACCTATCATTTTTAGTTTCCGAGATTTTTAACATTCTTTAAGTGACCCGGATTCATTGCTCTCGAGTGTAATTTATAGCATTTATAGTTTCGATGAATGGGTCTTTTTTATTTTTAGTCACATTTCTTCTCCATAAATACTCTATGATGGAGTTAGTGAAATTTTCAGTATTATTATGATTGTCTTTTTTAAAATAACGCTTCACTGCTCTCCATTGGGACTCGATGCGTTGAGTATGAGTCCCATCACTACTTACAAAAGGATTGTCCGGGTCAGAGTGATTCACCTTTTTATGAATGTAACCATTTTCTGCCAGACAATCATATGCTCTCCAGCAGTCAGTGTGGATGGTGGTGCCTTCTTCCACATGTTTTTTAATTAAAGGCACCAGCACTTCAGCAGAGCGTACATTGTCTGGGCACACTTCTAATCGAAGATCCTCTGACCCGTCTTCAATCATTCCGAGGACCCAATGTCGCTCTATGTGGCGTCCTCGTTTAAACTTCCTCTTTCCAAATTTTGATTCATCTATTTGTACAGTTCTTCCAGGTCCTCCAATCTTGCCCACATATTCATTTCTTTCAAGTTGGTAAATAACTACACACTCTCGACAGTAGTTGTACCAATCACTTAATATTGAAGTACTCAGGCACTGTTGTTTCTCTTCTTTTAGAGGGTCTTCGTTTCTTGCCGAGTCAAAAGTCCATTTGTGGGTAAATGCATATATGAGATAAAATACATGTCTTATGTCGATCTTGCCATTTTCAAAAAAATTCCCAGTGTTTCGGCATATTTTCCCTTTTTGTTTGCACTGGCCTTTGGTGCACACCCAAGCCCCAAACGATTTGTTTGTTTTCGATAAACGCATAGGGGTGCGATGCGTGCGGCACATTTTTTGGCGTTGCATCATGTTGTTTTCTTCAGCGAATTTTAGAGACTGGTCAATGGTTCCCAATTAGCGCACAACTTTGGGTAGGCTCCACATTTGTACAACTTCCTCCGTGTACAAATGCCGGTCCGAAACGGGTCCGTCATCTACAAAGTCCGCCCTTGATGAAGGTCCAGGCACAGGAGACGTCATCGCGATGACTAATGAGCACGTCGAGCTGGTACCAGTTATCAAATCTTCCAAAGGCAATCGCAGTGTCCAGTGAGCAAGCAGGTGTCGTACAGTAAAGCAGCAAAATCGGAGTCCAAAATCGTAGCAAAGTCGTTGAGATATCAAAAGAAAGCGCAGAAAAACAGGAGAAAACATTCACGTACACTCGGAAGTAACGGAATGACGCGAGTATTCCGACAGTGACATTACGCTATCTTCGATGTTTGCGTTCCGTTTCAAGAACTTACATACAACGTACATGTCAAAAAAGGCTAAAAGTTACCTAGAAACGTTTCGTTTTACGCATTAATGTCATTTATGTCACCTGTCACTATCAAAATTACGGTGTTTTATTGAAACTTTAAAAAACTATTTAGACTATTTTGGCGTGTCTCCGGCAGCTAAAATGTTGTAAATACGCTTTATACAAACCCCTTCAACCCACCCACAGTTTTTGTTTCACCAAATTCAGGGGTCACGATTCTAAAGCCAACCCGACGCGAGTTTGAATCCAGTCCGAAGATGTGATTTTTTCTCTGTAAAATTGCAATTTTTGTGAAGAGTCGAGAAAAACATAAAACAATAAAAAGCAGTAATCTTATTCAGGTTTTAATTTACTAGCATAAAACAATAAAGTAGCACACTTCACATCGCTAAATCTTCTTTATACGTATACAAATAAACCCCTATTTCCTTTGGTCACGCCATAACTCGAGAACGACTTTACCGATTTCGATGAGATTTGGCCAGGAGGTAGGTTATATCATGGCAAAGAATGTAAGATACTTTTTTAACCGACTTGTATGTATTTTTTTGTTTGTTCACCGATTTCTCCTCCATTTGTGGACTGATTCTCAAAATTCTTTTTGTTTGCCAGAGTATAATAATTTATTTCATGACCAAAACTTATTCTATGAATATAATGTAGCACGACATCTATTGTACATAAATAAAACGTGATGGTTATCAACGCTAATATTATGCCGCAGAACCGTAAGCTAAGCTGGGAAGCTTGTATTATAGGGACCTGTATTATATTTTCGAAGTGGATCCATTCAAATTTCATCAAATTCGATCCGGCATTTTTTGAGTTAGGTACACTCCAATAATTGAAAAGTGTGTTGCATACTTTGATGATAACATCATTGATGGTGAATGACAATCGATCCCGTACCTAACTAGAGAGGGTCATTAAAAAGTTTGAATATTTTTGACAAAGAATGGAACTGACTTACCATATTACTATGGACTTACTTGGAACACGAAAAAGTATGATATAACTTATTGAAAGAATATATACCTATAGGTACTTTAGGTTTCAAAAATATTATAAACTATATACAATTAAATATTTCAAAAACAAGTACCAACATTTTGAAAATTTTAATACCGACTTTCATTCTATTCAATTATTGGAGTGTAACTTAAAAAGTACGTACTGGACCGAATTTGATAAAATTTCTAATAGGATACACGGGAAGCACCAGCTTTCAAACAAAAAAAGAATTTTGAGAATCGGTTCTCCCAATCGAAAGTTACAAAGTAACATACATTAATAAAAATTGCAAATTGTTTGTTGTAGATATTATAGTAAGTACTATGTGTAGCCGTGCGTGACGTCACCTACCGGCCTCAACGGAAGGCCAACGCTGGTTGTTTACGATCAGCACTATGTTGAGTTGGAGCCGATTTGTGGCAGAAGGCTGCAAGAATCATTTATTTTTATTGCGTTTTGTAATTATTGTTTGGATGTATGTGTTGAACTACGAAATGTTTTTGTATGGGTTTTGCCATAAATAAACCCTATTCTATTTCGATTAATTACATTCCATAATAATTGTTAATTGTGTCTATTTGTGTCATGTTTTCGACAGATTTCCAAAAAGGAGGAGGTACCCAATTCGACTGTTTTTTTAGAATAGAATAAAAACAGTCGAATTGTTTACCTCCTCCTAGAATAGAAATTCAAAAAAAACAGTCGAATTGGGTACCTCCTCCTTTATGGAAGTCAGTAGAGAACATGACATAAATAGACACAATTAATAATTATTATGGAATGTAATCGAAATACGACAATTTATTCGAGTGGTTTCCGGTTTATCCTTACTAACTGTTACTATTGCCTACTCAAATGCTACAGTTACATTATATATGACACTAAACACATGATTATCTACAATACATGACTCAAGTGTTGCACGTAATAAGTGAGGTTATTGCTATACCTACTTAAGTCAAAGTATGTAAATATCTATAAGTACAACGTCTTCCCTACTAGCGTTGATTCACGCAGGTTTAGTGCGAGACGCATGTAGGGATGTCAACACCGCCACTAAACAAGTGCACATCGCATCTACGTTTTGTTGGTAGCATACCTACGCAACAGAAAACAATGACATTTAAAAACTGCCAACCCCGACTGCTCTGCCGGCACTCACGTAATAATTGCCGACAAGCGTCCTCCTCCCCCACCCACCGCCTCTTCCCACTTTTATCGCCTATTTATCGCGATGACGTTCTACTTATTCGGGGCCGCGCGGTCTAAGTACTTTGCATATGTAACTAAAATTATATCTCTCTGTTGTATACTTTAAATTCAAATCCAAATTATTTATTTATGGTATATTTTATTTATATATAATAAAACAGGATCTTAAAATGGATGTACATGATGTGATTAGCTTATGCGTACAAATGGTAAGTAGTCTAAGCCTATGAGTAAATAATTATATATATATCATCATCATCATCTCAGCCGTCGTAGGACGTCCACTGCTGATCATAGGCCTCCCCCATGATTTTCCAAAAGAACCGGTTGGAAGCGGCCTGCATCCAACGTCGTCCTGCGACCTTCATCAGTTCGTCTGTCCACCGTGTCGGTGGACGACCTACGCTGCGCTTGCCGGTCCGTGGTCTCCACTCCAGAACCTTTCGGCCCCATCGGCCATCTGTTCTGCGTGCTATGTGCCCTGTCCACTGCTACTTCAACTGGCTAATCTTCTGGGCTATGTCGGTGACTTTCGTTCTTCTACGGATCTCCTCATTTCTGATTCGATCACGTAGAGAAACCCCGAGCATAGCCCTCTCCATAGCTCGTTGTGCGACTTTGAGCTTGTCTATGAGGCCCATAGTAAGAGACCACGTTTCAGTGCCATAAGTCATCACTGGTAACACACATTGGTCGAAGACTCTTGACTTGAGGCACTGAGGTATTTTTGACGAGAAGACTTCGCGAAGTTTCCGGAACGCTGCCCAGCCGAGTTGGATTCGACGATTGAAACATTGCAGCCAATTGCATTTAAATTATACGATGTCAATAATACAAATGGTTAGTTAGTCAATAATGACATCACAGTTAAAAAAATATCAGGATGTTCTCATTCATTTTTACATTTATTATAATTATAGGTTATCGTGTCACGTGTGTACATGTAATGTACAATGTACATTAGTATGACATACCACATGTTTCACATAGTTTGGGTATCATTATATGGATTCGAAGTTTGTTAATTTTGAAAGGTTTGTTAAATTCAATAAATCATATTACTGGTAATTCACTTTGGCTTTTTATGGATATATGCCGATAAAATCTAAATAAGTCACATATTAAGGTAATATATATTTATATAACATGATGCGTGGCTGAAGAGCCATTTTGCGGTTACTGGCTAGGTGGACCATGATGGGGAATATGCTGGGACAATTATTGTCAAAGCTTTCCCTTATTATTTTCTAAGGCAGAATCATTCATTGCTGGATCAACAGTAAGTTTGATTTGCTAAAAACGACTTAAACTAACTATTAAAGCCAATCACAAACTTAGTGATTAGGAAAATCATTCAGTTACTTATTATAATATGTTGTTAACCTAATAGATATTTTCAAATTACACAATTGCCTTGAAAGATAAAATAAAAAAGAGCGCTTTTGTTTTATAATAAATAAATTAATTGAATCAATAATCTACTTAAATGCAGTACTACTTACTGGCACTAGATGGCGTTTTACAAATTTAAAAAACCTTTATTTAAAAAGATTTAGAAGTTTAAAATCAGTAGTAAAACGCTCTAAAAGATATATTTTTTCGTTAACTATGATTAATTGTTATGTATTTGATAGGTCAGCCATGATAGGAGTATTAGGTCCCACGTGATTTCTAAAAATCTGAGAGGGTACACTAGTAAAACCAATATATATTATGTTGTTTACCCAACATGTAATAATATTACGTGACAAGACGCTGATACTTATGCCTGTATTTTCTGCCTTTTTTTGCTCTACCTTGGTCTTATTTTATGATAGGCAATGCCTAGGGGTCTAAGTATTAGGTAGAAAATAGATTGATCCCTATATCATTAAATATTACCTCAAACATCCGTCACTCAAACTTGAGTGACGGATTTGTATTTCATCTCGTATGCTTGATACGGCAAAGGAAAAAACAGAGTTATTCGATCAATTTACCCAAACTTGCGAACTTAGCACGTCGTCGGAACTACTCAGAAGTACTCGAACACAGTTTAATGTCTATCATTTAAAAGCCGGCCTTATTTCCATACGCAACTGGGCTGAATAAGCCGTGTGGTATTATTGGTCGTATCGCTTTCTCGCTTGCTGTCACTGCCTCATCTGGGATGATTTATGCTTAAGATGCAATGCAAATAACAAGACGGCCATATTGTCGGTCACGGACAAACTAAAGTCAGTCGCAGCGTGATTGGTATGCCCGGCCCACCGCAGCGTAATTGGCAATGGGCTATTTTCAAGCTTTACGAATGTTTCTATATGGTTTCCTTCGCCGGCTTGATCATATTTTCCTTGAATTGATGACGTAATACCAAGCCCTTGACTCATTCGAGTGATGGATGTTTTGAGTAATATTTAACGATATAGGGGTAAGTCTCCATTTCGACATTACCTATGGGTTGTGAGGAGCTTACTGAAATTAATCGCACTCTGTAGGCTTTTTATTCGTTTCTAATCTCAATAAATAACAAAACAAAAATTTAGATCACATATTTTTCTTTTGTTTAGAAACTGGCACCTACGAATGCTCTTTTAAATACATTTAATAGTAATGATTGTATGTAATGAATGTCGGGCAAGACTGTCTAAATAATTTTATTAAATAAAATTATAAAAAATGTAAAAGGGCTATTTAAATGAGAATAACAAATATTTTTTAACACTTGATATACATTACTTTTTTTAAAGCACTAACGCCTACTTTAGCGTTCTCAATTAGTCCGAGGATAGAATTTTTCTCTCATAAATTTCAATACTTGATATACATGCTGTATTTTTCAATCAACATATTTTTTTAAATAATATACCTGTTAATATACAAGTAAGTAACTAAAATAATTAATTACTAGTAGTACGAACAGTACATACACCTCGCGAGCACATTCTTATCAGCGACAATTTTTCGCAGTCTGAGCTATCTACAGACTGCGAAAAATTAAAAAAAAAAATCAAACGCTCTTCCCGAATATTACCAAAGTCGACCAGTTTTTAAACATGACAACCTATTTATCTCGGCAATACCTTGACCAACTATGCTCATATTCGAATTTCCTATTTGAAATCAGGTACCTGATGCCGGAGCAATGAGTTGTCGAACTAAGTTTTTTTTGAAGTAAGCAACTTGTCGAAGTATTGAACTTGTCGAAATTCAGAGGTTAACCCACTCAAACCATAATCAAATTCTGTGGTCACCGTACTTACACAAAAGGAAGGAAAACTGATTTGGTTAGTTCTCTGTGTATCAGTGTTACATACAATACTGCAACCGTACGAGTCAATTATTTGTGTATTTATAAGTAATTCAATGAACTTAAATGTGATGTTATGATGTGGTTATTTTGGATAGTGGTATATTCAAGTTTTTGTAACAGTATTGCACAAGGTTTGTATAATCCTAGATCACACACACACATACATACACACTCACACACACATGAACACACACAAACAGATACACACATACACACCCACACACACGCACATTATAATAAATTAATATATATTATAATAACTTTCAATATGTTTTATGTCAAATATGGACTTTGTCTGCAATTAATGAATTTTATTTTATTAATTTCTAAAGATATTTGATTTGATCATGTGGCTCCCAAAGTTTACTGAATCGCTACTAATACTCACCTAACAAAAATTTACAAATTCGGGACCCGCATCTTGATTTTCATGAAAGAAAAAGGGACATATAACTATTATAGTTGAGGACTTTGTTCCCCACAAGAAATAAAACATTATGTTCAATGTTAACATAACGTAAACATATGAATACGAGGAGCTCTTTTTTCTCTACCGACTTCCAAAAAAATGGAGGAGGTACTCAATTCGACAGCATGTTTTTTTATGTTTGTTACCTTATAACTTTCGACTGGGTGAACAGATTCTCAAAATTATCTTTTTGTTTGATAGTTGGTGCTTCATGGGTGGTTCCATTTAAATTTCATCAAATTCGGTCTAGTAATTTTTGAAATACACTCGAATAACTGAATAGAATGGAAGTCAGTGTTAAATTTTTCAAATTGTACTTGTTATGAGTAGAATGCATTTGTTTTCTATTTCTCGTCTTTAGCATCAACTTCAATTTTAGTTTCGTTTAATCGCTTGTGGGAGTTTGATACGTCCAATTCATTTCGGTATGTAGATTTTTCTGTATTATTTGTAGTATGATTTCAACCGCCTCACATAGGTACTGAAGAGAAGGAGGACTTGCATACATTATCTTTATGAAACAGGCAAGGATAGTTTCAGCAAACTGAAAGCCAGAATTTTGTTAACAGCGGTCGATCGACCTGTCCTATTTTTCACGAACAGTATTTGCTCGCGACCCTCCTGAGGGCCGCAACGCATACTTTGGGAACCGCTGATGTATATCATCGTAGCAATATCGGTAATTCAAATAAGTAGAAAAGTATGTAGCTCTGTTCAATAATTTCTATATCCTTTTAACATCACCAAAAAGATTTATTAATACTTGAAAACGTCGAGAAAAATATTTGTATGTTTGTCAAGCAAAGTTTTGTATAAATTACAAAATTAGCTTAGAAAATTATGAACAGCTTTCAAATGTAATAACGTAATAAACCATTTTGTTGTTTCAGATCCTATTCCTGAAATACAAATAAATGTATTCCAGTATGAAGGCAAACCTAAATGTAATGACACTGAGAGCTATGTTGTACAAAACTCACAGTTTCGAGTGTTTATAAATTATAACAAAGGCATATACCATGCAAGGTACAATAACTAATATTATTATAATGTTTAATAACATATATATACAGGTTGTCCCGAAACTCAACGATAACGTACCGGGCGAGGACCAAGGTATACCAGTTATGAAAAAAATAAGAAAAAAGGTATTTTTTTTCCAACATGGAGTGTCAAATTGACTGACTATAATTATGTAAACCATAAGTCGTCAAAACATAATTTATTTTACTTAGTTAACAATGTTTATTACTTTGATTTGTGGTTGCGATTAATAGGACCGTTATTTGAGATTACATAATAAAAAAATCATTTACACGAACGCCAAGGCATGCAACTAGCTAAAAGTAAATTACTGCATAGAGCAATAAAATGAAAAGATAACATGATAGTTATCAAATCGAAAAAGTCAATACAACGTTTTAAGTTCAGTCGTAAAAATAATAATAAATTAACAAAACATCGATAAGAGAAACATCCATAATTTGGTATTAAATACGTCAAGATCAGTGTCTCATGGCAAAAGTAAGTAACAATCTATAAGTAGAACGTCTTCCCTTATAGCGTTGATTGACGCAGGTTTGGCGCGAGATGCGTGTAGTCAAAATCGTAATCTATGAACAAGTCTTCGAACGATCTTATTTGTTGGTGGCTTACTACGAAGATATAATTATGACGTGTTATGACTCTCTTCCAACATGTTGGACGTCGTATCGTACGTCCTAGCATCCAGCAGATTGTTACAGCAAATTGTAAGCCGCGTTGTAACGTGAGTAGTGCGGTTGCATGCATTCTGGCCCAGATTATCCAGCCCAGATTATCTGGGCTCAGTCGCGATCGTGCCGCCGCCCGTGGCTAGCGTCGCTGTGAATTTTATTAAATGAAATATGTAAATGGATGCAAAAATTTATACTACTGAAAAATCTATATTGAATAGAATTTCAGAAATCTAATAATGACTTGCCACATTTGAGGAATAATAATAAGTTATGGCGTATTTTTACTTTTCTTAGCAGCTGATGTTTTTTTCTTTGTGAAAATAATTGACACGCCATTGTTCCTTCCTAACCAAATTTATCTAGACTAGAATTAATGATTTTAATAATTAAATAACATAAAAATAGGTATTATATATTGTAGTATTGCTGTGCATCTATTAATGTTCAAAGTAAAAATTAATGTTTATTGTCTCTCAGTCTCAGTAGGTATAGTTCAGCGAACTCAGCGAAGGCAATTGCAAGACCCGTTTTTAATATTTGGACAGCATTTGAGCCACTTTCATTCACGTGTGCACGCTGTGGCGATCCAACGCGGAATGAAATAATTGTAATCGCCGCTGCAACGTGTGTAGAGTACGTATAACCGCGACTACAGCAGATTGCTACAACATGTTGCGTTCGGTGTTGCATCGTATGTAGAGGGCTTGACGATCGCCGGGCAAGTCCTCAGCCCCCACCGCACCGCCTCTTACCACTTTTGTCGCCTATTTATCGCAATGACGTCTACTTATACTCGGTCCGCCCACTCCAACTACTTTGGTCATTGTATATACCAAAGACCTTATAATTAGTATAAGGTCTTTGGTATATACTGGGTATCCTGTCATGTTACCAAATATATGAATTGGGGGGGGGGGGGGGTCGGGTAGTGCCCCCCGCAAACCCCACCCGCCGGAGACCATTAGTTTTCGAGTTATGTTTGTTTAAGTATTTTGAGGTTAAGTACTGCATTTCAATCTACTACTACCCCCGCGTCGGCTCTGCAATCCGACAAGACTGCTTGAAATCGGGGTGCTATGAGTCGGTTCTGTCACTGACTTCGACCTATTCTAACTAACTATAACTAACCTATAGGTATGTCACAGACAAGTGACTTTGCCAATTCATTAGATAGCTACTGATATACTGTGCACGAATTTGGAACAAAAGTAGTTTGATGAAGCGCTCGCCGGCCGCTACCACGGCACGCTCGCTACGCTCGCTCGGCTCGCGCCTGGTGGGTCACAGTTCAAACCTAACCTAACCTATAGGTTTGTCACAGACAAGTGACATTGCCAATTCATTAGGTACTAATATACTATTGTTGAGATATCAAAAGAAAGCGCAGAAAAACAGGAGAAAACATTCACGTACACTCGGAAGTAACGGAATGACGCGAGTATTCCGACAGTGACATTACGCTATCTTCGATGTTTGCGTTCCGATTCAAGAACTTACATACAACGTACATGTCAAAAAAGGCTAAAAGTTACCAAGAAACGTTTCGTTTTACGCATTAATGTAATTTATGTCACCTGTCACTATCAAAATTACGGTGTTTTATTGAAACTTTAAAAAACTATTTAGACTATTTTGGCGTGTCTCCGGCAGCTAAAATGTTGTAAATACGCTTTATACAAACCCCTTCCACCCACAGTTTTTGTTTCACCAAATTCAGGGGTCACGATTCTAAAGCCAACCCTTTTTAGCCGTTTAGCGTCTATGCTAGTCTCGTTAAGGCTTACAATAACTTGACACACAATTAAACACACTCACAAGACTTATTGAAGTACTTCAAGCAGGGCTCTGTAGAGTGTCCTAGCCGCTTCACTCCAAGGAACAGCCAAGACACTCTGCACTGTGCCTAAGTCACTCAAATTTAGACCAAATTCAGAACGTAATTGCAACCTCATCTCCAGGCTCCGAACACACTCCACCAGAAGGTGATGAACATCTTCTATGACTCCACAAGTGTCGCAGATAGGGGAATCCACCACTCTCATCAGGTGTTTGTGTTTATTTAGTGGTATATGTCCGGAACGCAACCTATGAGTCAGCACAATAATACGTCTCCGAAACTTACAATTAAAACTTGATAAGAGAAGAGATCTCCTAGATATACAATTTTGGCATAAGCTACTTATAAATCGCATTGACTGTCCCCCACTGGTTGAAAAAGTTAAATACAAAATCCCAGCTATATATCCTCGTCAGAAAATCAAAGTATTTTCTGGGCCTTTTCGGAAGTCTATCCTCGGTAGTAATTCACCTATAGCTCGGTTAGTCAAATTAGCAAATTCATTTGACATAGACTTTTATTTTGATAGCTTAGCACAAATACGTTCCACTGTGTTAAATAACTCACAATACCCGTAAAACCATAATTAACATGGTACTATTGATTTGATATTGTTTCTTGTCATTTTTCACTTTTGCCATTCTTATTTTTTTTTATTATAACTCCATTTCCACCTTGCTGTTTAACGCGTTAGTTTTAATATATTAGGTGCAAGCTGTGTTTGCCTGTAAGAGGTGTTACATGTAACTTAAGTTTTCCTACCATAAGATTCTAGACTAGTAAACATGTAATTACTGTTGGCAGACCAAATAAATAAATAAATAAACTTCAGGGCACACGAGGAGGTTCATATTGTAAGATTCTGTACCAAACTCATTAGGAACCTATGTACTGTAAACGTCAACGATATATTCGTGCTAGGCTCAATGGTGTAACTCTGTGCAGACGAGGAAGGAACGACGCCTTCATTTATTAGTAGATATTTGTCAAGTTAACAAATGCAGTATTTTTCCTTATTACTTTTATGTTTTAATATATATATAATATAGGTACTTATATATTTTACGTTATAACATAAACAAAAAAAACTTTCTTTTTTTATTATCTTAAATTTTACGTGAGGTCAGATGTTGACAATGTGACCCCCGTAAGACAAATCAACGCGTTAAATGTCAACCGTAAAGAAACATGTACATTTTAATTACCCTCCTGGCCTCATCAGAACAAGGAAAGGCAAGGAGACTATTACAGATTCCCATATCGTGCACATAATTATTAAAAAAACCTTGTCGTTTCGCATCGTTTCGGACACATTCAATCAAAACATGTTGGACATCTTCAACTACACCACAGGCCATACAGTTTGGTGTGTCTGACAGGCCAATTAAAAATTTAAACTTGTTTGACGGAACGTGTCCGGAGCGAAGTCTCAGCAGCGCTACTATGTCAAAACATGTTTGCTCTTTTATATACAGTGTGTAACAAAAGGTGGAATAATATTAAAATCACACACGCAGAAGCTTGCATACATTTGGGACCTGAATACTGGCATACTGCGACCCAGTAAGTAGTAAACATTCCGAGTTCCCATTAGAAACCAAAGTTTTTTCTAATACTAAAGCAGGTTCATCCCTGAAATACTAGGCCAATGATGGCAATGACCTCTAGTAAGTTGGCTACGTAAACAAGGGGCCTAAGCTGCGCCTGGACTAGGGAGCTGCGGGCGCATGCAGGGTAGTGGGTGAGGTTTATAGAGCGCATTGACCCCTACAATCTTCCAGAATAGGCATGCATAATAGGGTTGTCCTAAAAATTCGGGTATATTTATTAACTTTGTATGAAAAACATTGTAGGCGATATATATTTTGATACTTTGCAATACGAATCCTGACTATAGTCTGGCCATTTTCGGAGGAGAATAAAATGTAAGTAAACCTTAAGTTAAAAAAGTTCCTAGGGTTGTCACCTAAACAGTAGTGAAACTTTTTCGGATTTTTTGCCAAAATTGCTTTATTAATTAATTAATATATGAATAATAAATATACACAATAATATATATAATATTAAATAATTCATTATATCATTTATTGACGTTATAATTGTTATATTAGCATCTCTGTGTCAAGACGAATTAAAATATTTAAGATCTAAGAAGATCTTTTGAAGATATACATGATAAATTATTTGGTATACATTTTATGAAGCTCCCCAAGAGCTTTTTCAAGAAATTGGCAGGGGCGCAGCACATTTTTACTAATCTTTAAACATACTACCGTTCTACTTCGTTCGTCCCTATTGAATCCTATACTGTTACAGATCGCGCGGCGAGAGTTTGGCTTTGACCTTCGGGTGGAGGGGATTACTGCGCATGGGTACTGTCGCGCGCCATGTGACAGAGAGAGACAAGAGTCCCTCGTCTTCGATGTGACAGAGAGAGACAAGAGTCCTTCGTCCCTCTAGCCACCCTGTGATACCCAATTTTTGACTTCTGCGCAATAACGGTCAAAGCCAAACTCTCGCCGCGCGATCTGTACACGATTTTCGATATTCATCGACCTCCCTATCCTTGTTTACCTAGTCTAAGTTCTGGAGATCATTGCCGCCTTTGGCCCAGTTTTTTAGGGATGAACTATTATCTACTATATATACTCGTACCTATACTAATATTATATCAGACATCAGGTTATTAGTACAGGCTGTCTAGTTTGGGACATGAAGACCTTGTGTGGATGATGTTAAACAAAAAAAAAACTAATTTGGATGTAGTAACAGAATAAGAACTATATTATTGTACTAAAAAAATGATTTTAACTCTCTGGTTTAGTTTGGTGTTCAGTACAAGCGAATAGCTACTAGTAATGTACGGCCACACGACACGAGGAATGCACAGCCGAGTATTGTACGACCCGTATTGTACAGCCCGTATGTTGTGTATGTCCTCGAAATATCGTTCAGTGCAATACGGGTCGTACAATCCAGCCTGAGCAAAAACGGTACGGGGGACAATGTGCAGCCCGGAATCCTTGTACGTGGATTCGAAAAGATGTGCTGTGCAATAGGGGGCGGACAATACGGGCTGCACATTATTTGGTTGCGCTGGCCGTACAATATAGTGACTCCCTACCAATGAGCGAGTGAAATAAGTAAATTCATCTTATTTTCAGGTGCTACAAAGAAGGCAATGTCAATGTTACAGTTGCAGATAGCTTTCAAAAAGAAATTATACCTACAAGAAGTGGTTACGTCTCCTCCGTGAGTACTGTTGATGACATGTTGATTTTCAATATTTTTTTAAACTTACAAGAGTAGATGATAGGCTTTTGGAACTGTTGCTGTCTTCATGTGGACTGTATATTTGTTCCTGTCTTCCTATGGGCTCTTGAGGAGAAGTGAAATGCAGGAATCCATTCGTAAAACTTTTTTTTTTCGACTAATGCCTCTGTTTGCCTCTACCGGCATTTACAGCGTCACCGGACGGGTGGCGAGCGCAGATGGCACTCAGCCAGAACATTTTTTTTTTAGTACGGACTAATGCTGTTTGCCTCTACCGGCATTTACAGCGTCACCGGATGATTGGCGAGCGCAGATGGCGCTCAGTCCACTCGCAACTAGCGGCTTCGTCAACTAGTATAATTTTAGATCAAAAGATCAATTTTATTTACATAACTTTCCTTATCCTATTTAATTTACATAGTATGATTTAATATTCTAGGGTGCTCGCGTGTCCTTAACAGAAACAAAACCCTATTTTTAGAAATCAGAGGTGGATAGGTTTTTAAAAAAATAGGTATAATGAACGTTACAGTTATTTATTTTTAAACGACTTCAAAAAAGGAAGAAGTTACATGTACGACTGTATTTTTTTTGTGTTTCTTGACTGGTTTCTCTTTCATTTGTGGACTGATTCCCAAAAATATATTTTTTTGTTTGGTAGAGTATACTTCCGAGGTGATCCTATTTAAATTTCAACAAATTCGGTACAGAAATTTTTGAATTACACTCCAATAACTGAAAAGTGTTATGCCTATCTTGATGATATCATCATTCAATAACTGAAAAGTGTTATGCCTATCTTGATGATATCATCATTCAATAACTGAAAAGTGTTATGCCTATCTTGATGATATCATCATTCATTAACTGAAAAGTGTTATGCCTATCTTGATGATATCATCATTCAATAACTGAAAAGTGTTATGCCTATCTTGATGATATCATCATTCATTAACTGAAAAGTGTTATGCCTATCTTGATGATATCATCATTCATTAACTGAAAAGTGTTATGCCTATCTTGATGATATCATCATTCAATAACTGAAAAGTGTTATGCCTATCTTGATGATATCATCATTCATTAACTGAAAAGTGTTATGCCTATCTTGATGATATCATCATTCAATAACTGAAAAGTGTTACGCCTATCTTGATGATATCATCATTCAATAACTGAAAAGTGTTATGCCTATCTTGATGATATCATCATTCAATAACTGAAAAGTGTTATGCCTATCTTGATGATATCATCATTCAATAACTGAAAAGTGTTATGCCTATCTTGATGATATCATCATTCAATAACTGAAAAGTGTTATGCCTATCTTGATGATATCATCATTCATTAACTGAAAAGTGTTATGCCTATCTTGATGATATCATCATTCAATAACTGAAAAGTGTTATGCCTATCTTGATGATATCATCATTCAATAACTGAAAAGTGTTATGCCTATCTTGATGATATCATCATTCATTAACTGAAAAGTGTTATGCCTATCTTGATGATATCATCATTCAATAACTGAAAAGTGTTATGCCTATCTTGATGATATCATCATTCATTAACTGAAAAGTGTTATACCTATCTTGATGATATCATCATTCAATAACTGAAAAGTGTTATGCCTATCTTGATGATATCATCATTCAATAACTGAAAAGTGTTATGCCTATCTTGATGATATCATCATTCAATAACTGAAAAGTGTTATGCCTATCTTGATGATATCATCATTCAATAACTGAAAAGTGTTATGCCTATCTTGATGATATCATCATTCATTAACTGAAAAGTGTTATGCCTATCTTGATGATATCATCATTCAATAACTGAAAAGTGTTATGCCTATCTTGATGATATCATCATTCAATAACTGAAAAGTGTTATGCCTATCTTGATGATATCATCATTCAATAACTGAAAAGTGTTATGCCTATCTTGATGATATCATCATTCAATAACTGAAAAGTGTTATGCCTATCTTGATGATATCATCATTCAATAACTGAAAAGTGTTATGCCTATCTTGATGATATCATCATTCATTAACTGAAAAGTGTTATGCCTATCTTGATGATATCATCATTCAATAACTGAAAAGTGTTATGCCTATCTTGATGATATCATCATTCAATAACTGAAAAGTGTTATGCCTATCTTGATGATATCATCATTCATTAACTGAAAGTGTTATGCCTATCTTGATGATATCATCATTCAATAACTGAAAAGTGTTATGCCTATCTTGATGATATCATCATTCAATAACTGAAAAGTGTTATGCCTATCTTGATGATATCATCATTCATTAACTGAAAAGTGTTATGCCTATCTTGATGATATCATCATTCAATAACTGAAAAGTGTTATGCCTATCTTGATGATATCATCATTCATTAACTGAAAAGTGTTATGCCTATCTTGATGATATCATCATTCAATAACTGAAAAGTGTTATGCCTATCTTGATGATATCATCATTCAATAACTGAAAAGTGTTATGCCTATCTTGATGATATCATCATTCATTAACTGAAAAGTGTTATGCCTATCTTGATGATATCATCATTCAATAACTGAAAAGTGTTATGCCTATCTTGATGATATCATCATTCAATAACTGAAAAGTGTTATGCCTATCTTGATGATATCATCATTCATTAACTGAAAAGTGTTATGCCTATCTTGATGATATCATCATTCATTAACTGAAAAGTGTTATGCCTATCTTGATGATATCATCATTCAATAACTGAAAAGTGTTATGCCTATCTTGATGATATCATCATTCATTAACTGAAAAGTGTTATGCCTATCTTGATGATATCATCATTCAATAACTGAAAAGTGTTATGCCTATCTTGATGATATCATCATTCAATAACTGAAAAGTGTTATGCCTATCTTGATGATATCATCATTCAATAACTGAAAAGTGTTATGCCTATCTTGATGATATCATCATTCATTAACTGAAAAGTGTTATGCCTATCTTGATGATATCATCATTCAATAACTGAAAAGTGTTATGCCTATCTTGATGATATCATCATTCAATAACTGAAAAGTGTTATGCCTATCTTGATGATATCATCATTCATTAACTGAAAAGTGTTATGCCTATCTTGATGATATCATCATTCATTAACTGAAAAGTGTTATGCCTATCTTGATGATATCATCATTCAATAACTGAAAAGTTTTATGCCTATCTTGATGATATCATCATTCAATAACTGAAAAGTGTTATGCCTATCTTGATGATATCATCATTCATTAACTGAAAAGTGTTATGCCTATCTTGATGATATCATCATTCAATAACTGAAAAGTGTTATGCCTATCTTGATGATATCATCATTCAATAACTGAAAAGTGTTATGCCTATCTTGATGATATCATCATTCAATAACTGAAAAGTGTTATGCCTATCTTGATGATATCATCATTCATTAACTGAAAAGTGTTATGCCTATCTTGATGATATCATCATTCATTAACTGAAAAGTGTTATGCCTATCTTGATGATATCATCATTCAATAACTGAAAAGTGTTATGCCTATCTTGATGATATCATCATTCAATAACTGAAAAGTGTTATGCCTATCTTGATGATATCATCATTCATTAACTGAAAAGTGTTATGCCTATCTTGATGATATCATCATTCAATAACTGAAAAGTGTTATGCCTATCTTGATGATATCATCATTCAATAACTGAAAAGTGTTATGCCTATCTTGATGATATCATCATTCAATAACTGAAAAGTGTTATGCCTATCTTGATGATATCATCATTCATTAACTGAAAAGTGTTATGCCTATCTTGATGATATCATCATTCAATAACTGAAAAGTGTTATGCCTATCTTGATGATATCATCATTCAATAACTGAAAAGTGTTATGCCTATCTTGATGATATCATCATTCATTAACTGAAAAGTGTTATGCCTATCTTGATGATATCATCATTCAATAACTGAAAAGTGTTATGCCTATCTTGATGATATCATCATTCAATAACTGAAAAGTGTTATGCCTATCTTGATGATATCATCATTCAATAACTGAAAAGTGTTATGCCTATCTTGATGATATCATCATTCATTAACTGAAAAGTGTTATGCCTATCTTGATGATATCATCATTCATTAACTGAAAAGTGTTATGCCTATCTTGATGATATCATCATTCATTAACTGAAAAGTGTTATGCCTATCTTGATGATATCATCATTCAATAACTGAAAAGTGTTATGCCTATCTTGATGATATCATCATTCATTAACTGAAAAGTGTTATGCCTATCTTGATGATATCATCATTCAATAACTGAAAAGTGTTATGCCTATCTTGATGATATCATCATTCATTAACTGAAAAGTGTTATGCCTATCTTGATGATATCATCATTCATTAACTGAAAAGTGTTATGCCTATCTTGATGATATCATCATTCAATAACTGAAAAGTGTTATGCCTATCTTGATGATATCATCATTCATTAACTGAAAAGTGTTATGCCTATCTTGATGATATCATCATTCAATAACTGAAAAGTGTTATGCCTATCTTGATGATATCATCATTCAATAACTGAAAAGTGTTATGCCTATCTTGATGATATCATCATTCAATAACTGAAAAGTGTTATGCCTATCTTGATGACGCAAACGATGATCATCATTGATGGTCAATGGCAATAGATCCCGTCAGTAAGCAATCCTGCTCGGATTCTTGCTCGGCAAGGGTCAATAAAAATGGTGAAAGCAAAATTTTCACCAAATAATACAACCGCCTTCAAGACCAAAAAGTGTGAAATAACTTGTCGAAGTCGGTACCATGCGCACAATATTGTGGTAATAGGTCGTACCTACTTTGAACTATCATGGTACCGACTTCAACAAGTTATTTCACACTTTTTGGTGTTGAAGTCGGTTCCATTTTTTGATAATTTTCTTTTTAAATAATCACTTGGGTATGTAACAAGTTGCCACTCGGCTAGTCTCAAAAGACTGACCTGAATTATCTCTAAAAACTCAATCGCATAAGAGTCGCTGAGTGCATGCTAGAACGAGTCAATTCCGACCCAACATTCATGCAACACATTGTTACTGCCGTGCGATTCTCTAGTGATTCGATTTCTCAATGAACTGCTTATTTGCCTCGAAAGGACTTTTTCCACATGTAGGTCGACGAGCTCACCGATGTCAAATACTTTATGATATATGAGATATATCGCCCTTGTTCATAAGCTTGTTTTCCAACGTTTCTTGTCATCTCGTCATTTGTTTCACGGAAGTTGTCAAAGATGCAACGCTGTTTGCTCTTAGATAATCGCACGGCTGGTGACGAGACGTGGGTTTACGAGTTCAGCATGCATACTAGCACAGCCTATAAGATACTAGTTGATGAATATACTACTGATTGTTGATGAAGATACTACTAGTTGACTAGTCAACAAGCTTCAAAGTGGCGCCTTCCAACTGAACCACAGCCGAAAAAACTAGGCCAAAAGTCGATCAAAAGTCAGAGTCATGTTGACTGTTTTCTTTGACTATCGCGGTGTTGCACTCGAAATTCTTGCCGGAAGGTCAAACGGTAAATAAATAACATTATTAGAGCGTTATGCGGCGTTTAAGAGAGCAAACTCGACGAAAACATCTAGAAATTCTTAGATTTTGCACTACGTTAATATGACAACAAGGCCATTTTTGTGAACGAATATTCGATCAAAAACTAAACAAATCACAAACAAACACATCGATCAATCACCTCATTCACCAGATATGGCTCCAGCCGACTTATTTCTTTTTCTTAAACTAAAAATTCCCACTTCCAGCAGGCCTAACAGGCGGCGGAGAGTAATAGTCTTTCCACTGTTTTTATCCACGTTTGACATAACACGGAGAAATGTTATCACTTTCTTTGAAGATGGTGGATACAAGTTTATTTCCATCCAAAAATGTCTAGCGCTAATTATAATAACATTATGTAGCGGGAAACGGAAACAATGGAAAGAAAATTACACTGGAAGTATATCCTAGATATCACAACGCCTTCGATTACCCAGATAATTAATTCAGGCACATATTTCGGGTCAATAAGTAATGTTAATGGCGTTGTAATGCATTACAACGCCATTTTTAATGCATGCATTGCAGCTTTAAAAACATACGAATGGTTTTCTGGTGCATATCAAGGTAATTATTGTATTACTTTCCTATCTACATTCCGTGAAATACCTAAGTAAAAATAATTATTATTTGTTTTTACTCTACAATGGGTCCCCACATCCATTCGCATAATGAGTCTTAGGAAACGAAATATGATATATATGGACTCAGAGACTTTTGTTACATTTGCTTTAAATGGCACATACGAAGTACAAACCATAGGGAACGCTACTCCCGCCGTCTATCCACGTGGATATTTATCCACGATAGTGGATAGTTTTATCCACTGGCATTACCGTGCTCGCAAGGGAGATACACGTGACATGCTGGCACTCGTTTTCATTCGGCAGAAGTCATAAAGGGCCGTATTCGCGGCGAGAAGTGAACTCAATTACGGAAAAAGCGTTTAAAAAATGTTTTGATTTTTAAATTATTAGTTGGCATAAGTTATAGTTTCTTAAGGAATATACTTTGAATGCGATAAAATAAATTTGCGTTTTTCTAATTGCATTTTGTGTACTATTGACCGTTCTCCGCTACTTGCTTGACAGAGTAGTATATATATATTATATATATATATATATATATATATATATATATATATATATATATATATATATATATATTATATTATAATATTATATTATATTATATTATATTATAAAGAATATAATTAATATCATTTTATATTTTGATAGAATATGAGAATGATACATTATATAATTTATTTGAATACTTTTCAGAAAACAAATTCTACAGCGTCTCATCTCGGGGTACGGAGTCTAGAGTGTACATTTTACACAGAAGATTGTAGAAAACCCATAGGTAACATGCAATCCACATTATGTTATCGCAACAAAGGACCATATGTAGCCAATCTTGTAACATGCAAAATTTCAGTTCGAGTCGTAACCCCAGAAGAGATGAGTGAGTACTTATACTCGTACATACCTACATCGTTTCACAAAAAGGCGTAGTAAAACTGAAAGGAGTGCATATGTAATCAGCCAGGATTCGCATGCCAAAGTATCAAAATTTAAAGAGCTTATTTTTTTTCATATAAAGTTAAAGATATATTATCAGATTTTTTGGACAGCCCTGTTAGATATGCCTATTCTTGGGGTCGATGCGCTCTGCAATTCTCACACCACCTATTCATTCCACTCCCTCCCCTACCCTAAATGCGCCTTCTCCCCGCGACGCAATCGAGGCCAGGCCCGCCTAGTCTACGTTCTAAAGGTAATTGCCGTCTTTGGCCTAGTTGTTCAGGGACGAACCTGCTTGAGATCATAACTCGGAATGTTGACAACTTCCTGGGACGCAGTAGTTAGGTTCCAATTGTATACAAGCTTCTGCGTGTATCGTTTTAGTATTACTGCGCCTTTTTGTTACACACTTGAATACTAGTTTATGTGAGTGACTTTATCCGTATGGAATAAGGTTATCGTGATCCCTCGAGAACTACCCGTTGAATCAAAATGAAATCCGGCCTACATGTTAATCCCGGATACAAACCTACTCCACTTCAAACTTCATCCAAATCCGTTCAGCCATCGATGAAACGGACATAGAAGTAGAATCATAGTGTGGTGAACAACCCCAATAATGTAGTATGCATTATATAGAAGTGGTTTTATTCCTAAAGTACTTAACATACTTATCTTGAATTATAATAGGTAAACAATAATAAAGGATACACGTTTGTAAGTTGATTAGTACTCCATAATATTGAAATAAGATAGCAAATATTATAATTTCAAGTTTTTATAATTTTTATTTATAAAATGTCGATTACAATTTACCTAAATTATTAGAAAACTTTGCAAAAATGTTGGTTATACCTGCAGCATGCTCTTAGGTCAATGTCCGGTTTTCGCCGGAGGTTTGGGACATACTATACACCCTCTAACAGTACGCTAGCTCTAGCAATGCGCTCGTCACATTAAAGATTTAACTGAAAAAATGCCCTTCAAACCGGAGCACAGTAACATTTGCAAAAAAAAAAACCAATACATTAATTCTGTATAGGCTTACGGGGGCACTTACAAATTGTCACATATTTTATTATTTCTTAAATCTATAACCGGATCGAAACGCGACCACGACGGAGAAGATCCGGCAATGAAATCAGCGGGCTTGTCTTTTTACACTTTCTTCTACAGACTTCCAAAAAGGTAAGAAGCTTCTGCGTGGCACTCAATTCGACTGTATTTTATGTTTGTTACCTCATAACTTTCGATAGGGTGAACCGGTTCACAAAATTATCTTTTTGTTTGAAAGCTACTGCTTCCAGTGTAATCCCATTTAAATTTCATCAAAATCGGTCCCGTAGTTTTTGAGTTATACTCGAATAACTGATTTTTACCAAAGTAATGAAAGAATGGGAATCGGTATTATTTTTATCAAATTGCACTTGTTTTTATCGCCACTTGCTTAATATATTTAAGAAATTTTATTTAATAAATTAAAATCAAAATTATAAAGTTATTCTATCTTTTAATTGCTGAATCCATGAGATAGCGTCGTTTTTTTTTTGTTTTTACCAATTTTGTTGCCTTATACACATGAAAGCTTCACGGTGGAACATCCCCAGGCGAAATCTGAATAACTCCTTCTACAATTTTTTTTTATATTTCAGGAAGTATTCCGTCAGGCTCCCTTTCTGTTAACGGAGAACCCATTACCACTATTAAGTCAAGTGTAAGAAGCACATACAATACACGTGAAGGGGAACCGTTAATATTTCTCTGCAATACAACTACAGGAGGTTACGTTGAAATTTCTTATACTAAACAAGGTAAGTAAAACCAGGAAAGTGAGTGAACTTCATAGTACGAAATGCGGCTTGTATGTGTGCGCACTCGTCACAGCACGCACACTATGACAAATATCTAGACTGCCACGGCTCCGTTTAGTCAGGGCCATCGCGTCAATCTTCCGCCAGGCCAGGGGCGCCTTACGGCCAGCGCGTGGCGCTATTCGAATTTCAACACTGTGATAGGTATTGTTATTTTTTTTTACCACATTACTGCCTTTGTCGTTGTTTCTTAGCTTCCTAGGGTACAACACGTACAATATAATTTTACTAACAAAATATCATGTGCATGCAATATAATGTTTAAAAGATTTTTAGTAACTACGTAGTGTCGCACGCACACTATGACAAATATCTAGACTGCCACGGCTCCGTTTAGTCAGGGCCATCGCGTCAATCTTCCGCCAGGCCAGGGGCGCCTTACGGCCAGCGCGTGGCGCTATTCGAATTTCAACACTGTAGTGATAGGTATTGTTAATTTTTTTTACCGAATTACTATATTACTGCCTTTGTCGTTGTTTCTTAGCTTCCTAGGGTACAACACGTACAATATAATTTTACTAACAAAATATCATGTGCATGCAATATAATGTTTAAAAGATTTTTAGTAACTACGTAGTGTCGCACGCACACTATGACAAATATCTAGACTGCCACGGCTCCGTTTAGTCAGGGCCATCGCGTCAATCTTCCGCCAGGCCAGGGGCGCCTTACGGCCAGCGCGTGGCGCTATTCGAATTTCAACACTGTAGTGATAGGTATTGTTAACTTTTTTACCGAATTACTGCCTTTGTCGTTGTTTCTTAGCTTCCTAGGGTACAACACGTACAATATAATTTTACTAACAAAATATCATGTGCATGCAATATAATGTTTAAAAGATTTTTAGTAACTACGTAGTTTCGCACGCACACTATAACAAATATCTAGACTGCCACGGCTCCGTTTAGTCAGGGCCATCGCGTCAATCTTCCGCCAGGCCAGGGGCGCCTTACGGCCAGCGCGTGGCGCTATTCGAATTTCAACACTGTAGTGATAGGTATTGTTATTTTTTTCTACCGAAACTCAGCGGTCTTGTCTTTTTGCTTTTTGTATCCCCAATAGACAGCAGAAGTGTGACATCACAAATGGCAGTATTTGACATTTTGTATAAAAACAAACTTCTGTGAGAAGGGATTTATATAGTTTTAATAGGAGGTAAAAAAACACGGCATTTTATTTAACTTTCACAACAAAATAAACCCGTTATCATTTAAAATCACGTACGTTTTTGTCTTTGTTTTTACACAACCCGTCATTTTGTGACGTCACAGCTTCCGCGTTCTCTCTATATCTATATCTCTCTCTTTTTTTTTTTTTTTTTTTTTCACAACTATCACACAACGCCATCTAGTCCCAAGCTAAGCAGAGCTTGTGTTATGGGTACTAGACCACTGATAAACATACTTATATATTTCTAAATACATAAATATTATAAATAAATTACACCCAGACACAGAACAAATGATCGTGCTCATTACACAAACATTTGTCCTGGGTGGGAATCGAACCCACGACCTCCGGCATAGCAGTTAGGGTCACTAACCACTAGACCAATAGGCCTGTCTTCTATTTTTTTAATTGATATAACAAATGTTGGTTTATTTATAGCTCCAGTGTGTTACCTTACAAAAGAATAATTTATGTTTAAAAGATTTTTAGTAACTACGTAGTTTCTATCTGTGAGCTCGTCCATGTTGAACAAGTATACCGGAATCCTTCGAGAACTCGTTGTTGAATATGGCCAAATACAGTGTGTCCACTGGGAAGCTCAATTTTAAAAAGTAACAAAATCAATAGTTTTGAACGGTTTAATTATTTTTATTCATATCATGAGAAACTATAACAATGCGGGTTTTATTTTTTAAAGATGATGCTGTCTAAATGTTTGCCATCATTTTCTACAGTACACTGTAAACGAGTCTGCAAGTTAGCAAAAACCTTCCTGCATGATTCGGGAGAAATTTTATAGATTTCAGATTTAATATTTTGTTTTGAGGTCATTAATTGTGCGAGGTTGGTTAACATAAACTTTATATTTTAGATAACCTCATAAGAAAAAGTCACATGGAGTGATGTTAGGTGATCTGAGAGGCCAGGCTAGATCTCCAAACCTGGATATCAATTTCTGGGAGAAAAGTGCCCGGACCGCGGCCATTGCTTCCTTGGCTGGATGAGCGGTGGCGCCATCTTGTTGAAACCATTCGTTTCTGTTAAACCGTCTTTGAGGAAAGGAAGATATGAGTCAATCATCACCACACAAATTTTATTTTAAAAATTTATTGTTTTCTTTCATGTGCATAAACGGCTTTTTATATCATATAAATACTACCGGATTGTGTACCGATAATATATTGTATAATCTTCATCTTTTTACTATGTATTATTTCAGTTCCGTTTGTGATGTTTCAGACAAAACTTCTCTCTCGACAAATTTACAACCGACGCAGCCAGTACAATGGTACATGAAGATGACCGCAGCATACAACCACGATACATCCCTCACCTGCAATATATTTGACAGAGATCGAAAACTAACCAATTCTATCCAGTTAGATTTTACTGTGGATGAACATCCCGAAACTACTAAAGGTGCGTCTAGAATTGACAATAGGTATATTTATTTTAGATACCTACCTTAGAATAACTACCTGCCTATAGAAGGTAGGTTTCCAAACTTCTTTTAAAAATGCGCGCAACAAATTCGCTATGTGTGATGTGTTTACTTGCCTTGTCACGCACACATACGCAAACATATCCTCTGGTAAAATGCTTCCCATAAAAGTTAGGCCTCAATTTTTAGAAACGGGATATTTACCATGTATTGTATTTCATTTGACCTCTCGATATTTCGGCACAGTTGCATGCGCCATGTTCACGAGTAAACTCAGGCTCAGTTTACTCGTTAACTAACTAAATAAATACAATACATGACAAATATCCCGTTTTTAAAGTTAATTCTTGCGTTAGTGACCATGCCAGTTTAAAAACTTATATTAATAACTGTATTAGGAAAGCTAGCTGAGTCACTACAACTTTTCTTGCGTAAATTGAATCAAACTTCAGGAAAATCTGCTTCTCCGTATTTATTTATTTTATATAGAAACACCAACAGTATACATATTAAATAAAAACTATGAGTTAACACTTATTTTCTTATTTTCTTCATTTGAAAATCCGAACAAAGAATCCGATAAATACTGTTTTATTTTATACGGTATTCTTATAGAGAATAATAGAATACAATACAATTTATTTGTCACAGAAAACATATTACGGTACATAATAATCTTATTATACATTAAATACCTACTTAATTAATAAGGTTTCTGTCACACACCGGTTCCAACTCAGCATAATGCTGGTTGTAATCAACCAACGCTGATTCTGCTTCTTAGCAATACTTTGCTTATTTTTCCAATCATTGTCCATCACTGTAGGGGTTTCCAAGTTCAAGTCCACACTCAATAAATAGCGCATTCTTAGTTTCCACACACTATATTTATCGCCGTTAAACGGTTTAATTTTTCCTTTAAATTTGGAATGGTCCATCATGGAAAATTACTTAAACTCAACTAAATGTACAAATAAAACTTAAACTTAAATTGCCTTAGTCTACAGTCTACAAGTACACACACAAATACATACACTATTTCACTTTAAGTGTCCATTTTACTTCAAAAGCTAATTCTTTGTTTATTTAGTCTTAATAACTGGACCCATAACCTTTTAGATTTAGGGTGACCAATGAAATATTTTATTAACGATTTATAAAGGTGAATTTATGTAACAGGAGAGGTCTGTGCGCTCTCTACTGCTGAGCTCTATCCACTCGGAACGTAGAGTTATGACTAACTGAACTGTGCCCTTCTGTATATACATAAAAAATAAAGATACTCTCACATTACTTACAACGCGGTCACATTAACTCGACGCATCGCTGGAATGTCCCCGCCCGCTTCCCCCCGCATTCCCTTTTCTCGCCCGGCAAGTGTCAGTACGGTCAGCATCTTTGTTACCAATACACGCGTCGATAAGTTGGTTAATTTTCTTGCTAAATTTGGCTTGTTTTCTGTTTTTGTAATATAGTTTTTGTTTTGATTATTGTTTTGTTAAGTTTTTTGTTACTGTTGATTGTTGAATATTAACTGTTGAACTGTGTTCAAACCAGAATAACACGGGGAAAGTTATACACAGTGAAGGGAGAAATCTCGTGGTTCAAGTGCTACAGTTCTTCGAGAATGAGAAGAAAAATAAACATTTTTCCATTCCGGTGGATCAGGTTGAAAAACGTACCTGTGCCGCAACTGGAATATCAAAAAGTACTCTTACTCGGATAAAAAAGAGGCTAAAATGGCATGTGTATCATCGCCGCGTACTTCTCCCGACACTAGTCCAAGAGCTAGTTAGAGCAGTATGAGTAACGATACTAACAGTACTCCAAATACTAGCAGGGAAGTAAAATTGTCTACACCAGGTAAAAAAAAACATCAAAAACCATCAAAGAAAAAAATTGTGGTTGATAATTTTGACATTTGCGCAATACGCAATATTGTGAACAGTCAAACAGTTCAAAATAAATAAATATTTTTTTATTCATTTAACAAACTTAATTTTTAATCAATTTTTACTCGATCTTAATAAAGGCCACTTGGCCGGTTTTTTTTGCACACCGTACTTGAGCGCCAAAATGACGTCACATGGTCAAGCGTCTACATAGTTAATGTGACCGCGTTGTACAAGAGTGGGCCAGATATATTTTGTCATACATATTCCAACACTCAACCACAAAGAGTACTACTAATATGATGAATATTCAGTTTATTTTCAGGTTTTTTAAGTTTCACAGTAAACGGATTGCTTCTGCCCTATACACAGAGAGGCAGCAGAGAATATTTTCACGAATACAAATTTTACAAAACAGAACAGTTGACAATTGGTATTGTGTACGATCAACGGACGCAGTTTGATGCAGAGAGCTGTGAAGTCTATGGTGCAAATCCTCCATACAATTTAACAAAATGTAAGTCATTTCAACGAAATTTTCCTGTCTTTATTCGTTTAACGTCGTGTTATATAGTCTTCAGCTAGACAATTGCTAAATACAGTCTAAACTATTAGAAATTTTAGAGAATAAAATTACGCAGTATCGGATGGGACTCGGACTCGCGTCCTCGGACAACCCAAACATGTACACATACTTATGACATTTGAGGTCTCCAGTTTAGGTCGCGACATTATAGTATTTAGATCTACTCAAAATGTATATATACCAAAATACCTTTTCACCTACGAAGTCTTTCCGAGGTAGTGACCTCGGAAAGACTTCGTTTATCGTTCGTAATCTGCGCGCAAAATTATTTTTTTTCGTCTAGTGTCTACGAAGAAATAACATCAGGAAGAGTAAGCCTTAAAAAACGACCCAATAAAAGTCGTGCTAAATCAATACATCGTTCACGCCGCTATGACTCAGCTGTCATAGTAGACGTTGCAGCACGCGCGTGGACCAATCCCTGCTTTCCTTCTGAAATTTAATAAATCACGGAACATGTCTATTTGTAACCTCGGAAGTAATTCGTATTTGGAATCATACGTCATTTTGGTTTGAAGGACCACTTTTTGTGTGGAATTCGTTCTGAGTTATTTCTTCTAGCTTCCTGACATTACTTCTTTGTAGGCTAGTGTGGACTTATCCACCCATTTTTCTATTATTGTGCAAAAAAGATGTTTGTCCATACAATCTTTATCAAACAGATAAGCGTACCATTTGTTTATGCCTACTTGTCTACTTTTGCGTAACGATTTCTGTTTATCAGTTTGTCTTTTGAATATTTGTCTTATAAAACTTGACTTTTAAAGAACTACCGATTTCGTCTAGGTACTATTAATAATACTGTTAATTGATATCAGTTATTTTATATATTTCATACATTCTGATGTTAAAGGAACTTTATTAATTAATTAAACTATATTTGTGATTAGTTATTTAACTATATTTGTGAACGTAGCGAAACTCTCATCCGGTTCGGTTCGTTACAACCTGTGCTCAAAGTTAGGCCGTACCTGTTTTGCACTGCGACGGCTCGCTCGCACCGCTCCACGCAGTGCGGTACTATCATGTTACTTTGCGACCGTCCACAGCATCCTCACCTATGGCGTGGAGCTGTGGGCGCGAGCCGCGGATGTCGGGCGAGCCATCGTCATGCAGAAGAGAGCAGTGCGCGCAATCGTGGGTGTGCCCGATGACGTGTCGTGCAGAGACCTATTCAAGGAGCTTAACATCATGCCTCTTCCTTGTGAACTTATATATCAAGTCGCTATTTTCACGTATAATAATATCGATAAGTACCAGGAGAGAGGCGTAAATACTTACCGCGCTCTGCGCAGTAACAACTTCGCTCACGTCCTCATCACTCCCGCGCATAGATTGCGCAAATCGGAGAGGTCCGTATATGTAATGGGCCCTTCTGTTTACAACTGTCTTCCGAATGCTATAATAACGGATGCAACTTCCACCGTGGTCTTTAAATTAAGACTGAGAAAATGACTTTTAGAACACGCGTTCTACTCTTAGAACGACGAATTTTACAGTTTACCAATTATATAATTATAGTTATATTATTTTGGCCTACGTATCGTTGATCTATGTAATATTGTTATATAATTGTATTTTATTTCAATCTAATGTATTTTCATAATTTATTTTGTATTAATTTCTAAAATATGACATGTTTCAATTACTTAATAACCTAATGAATTATGATAAATTATAATTAATGATGTAGGTACGATTTGTATCAATTTTTATTATTATATTGACTTGTAACTTGGCGTTATCAATAAATGATTGATTGATTGATTGGTTATTTGAAATTCGAACGTGAAGTATTATGAAGTATTTATTTAACCAACCTTTTTTCTGTTATTGTTCAGAAACCAAGTCCATGCTTACAGTCTTTATCCGTGTTTTCCTCACTGTAGTGAGGTGAGGCTCTCGCTACGCCTAGGATACTATGTTGGAGCGAAGCGGGTGGAGTGAATCCTAGAATCCTTCCGGTGCTCAGGTTTCAATACGAGTACTAGCGCCAAAAAAAACCTTAGCAGCCTTGCATGACATAAATAACTATTATATAATCTCATTCGGTAATATTCTACTTATGAAATGAAATACTTTTATTGGCATATTTTATTTACATACATCTTTAAGAAAATTAAAAAATTAAATTAAAGCATTATTCTCCTAACAAAACAATGCTTTAAAACATTTTTTTAATTATTAAAGTACAATGTTTCCCGACCAAGGAGGTTTCAATTCAATATAAGTACACATTATCTGCGGTGAGCGCGCTGCGTGCGCACCGCGCTGGTTCCGAGACGATAGACCAATAACAGACTTTTTCCACTGATATTGGCAAAATTGTGGTTACGCCGCACATGCCATACAAACAAGAAGAAGAAGAAGACTTTTTCCATTTTGGCGCTATTTCGTACATACGAATTTGAGTAACATTTTGTTGGATAAAACTTTAGTACCAAAAATGTCATGAGATTAAATAAAGTAGTGTATGCAACTGCATATAATTAGGTATTAAAACACTCGTGTAATCTTATTTTGAAATTCGCCTGCGGCTCGTTTCAAAAAAACTACACTCAATTTTTAATACCCTCTATTATATGACAGTTGCATAAACTACTATTGTGTATTATTTACAGACTTCAAATTGCACAAAGGAATTTTGGACAGTCCTGTGTCCATCACTTTAGAACAAGGTGGCACCGAAACATCTCTAAAGTGTACTGTAACCAGTCCGGTATTCCGTAGTAATGGTACCTCAACGAACGTAACACCAAAAAATATATATATATTACATATTATATTTTTATATCAAGGACCTGATTACAGTATGTATTCTATTATAATAATTAATTACAATTATTAGTGTTAATATTAAACGGCCTTATTAATAAACTTAACTTAATAAAGGCCAAAGTGTTTCAGATTATTACGTGCTATAGAGAGGGCTATGCTCAGGGTCCGGAAGATCCGTAGACGAACTAATGTCACCGACATAGCCCAGCCGTGCGATTCTCTAAGAGCAAACATCTTTGCAAATTTGACAACATTCGTGAAACAAATGAAGAGATGACAAGAAACGTTGGAAAAACATGTACAAGGGCGATATCTCATAAAGTATTTGACACCGGTGAGCTCGTCGACATCGACGAATTATTTCAGAATCGCACGGCAGAAGATAAGCCAGTTAAAGTGTCAGTGGGCAGGGCACATAGCACGCAGAACTGACGGGAGATGGGACCGGAAGGTTGAGAAGGATGAGCTATAGGTGGAGACTAGAGACCGGCAAGCGTTGCGTATGTCATTCAACGCAAAGGTGGACCGACAAAGCCGATCTGATAAAGGACGCAGTCCGACGTTGGATGCAGACTGCTTCCAAACGATCCCTTAGGAAATTTGTGGGGGAGGCATATATTCAGCAGTGGATGTCCAGCAGCTGAGATGACGATGTATAAAATTAATTATAACTCTATATCCTTAATTTGTGATAATAGTACATCTGTATCCATACTATTCCTGTGTACAATAATTAAGGTACTTAATGATATAATAAGGTTATGAATAACATTTAGCTACTATATTTGGCGGCTTTGCTGGCTCAGTTTGTAGTGATTTTGCCTTCGAAGCCTATGAGTGCGGACATCGGCCAGAGATCGAATCTAGGGGCCGATTCCACTAAAAATTATTAAAATTATTATAGTAAACATTATTATAGTAAATTATTATAGTAAATAAAATATTAAAAAATTATTAAAATATTACATTAATAAATTATTAAAAAAAATATATCATTTATTAAAAATATTAATATTATTAATTATATTTATTAATATTATTTATAAAAAAAAATATTATTTAATAATTTAATTAATAAATTATTAAAAAATTAATTATTAAAATTATTATAATAAAAATTATTATAGTAAACTGCAATCAAACGTTAGCTGAACGCTGACTTGTATACTTTTTCTTGTTCTGCTATTGAAAAACAACTAACTCCAACTGCAGTTACGTTTTTGTTGACATCAGCGACCAATCAACCTTTATTTCTGTTAGCGCGATAGATAGTGAACGCGACACGAACTCACAATCGTATATAGAATAGAATAGAATTATTTATTTGTGTGTTTTTCTTGTATTTGTTTATTTTTTGCAGTAGCGTGTTTATTTTATTTTATTTTATTTTATTTTATTTGGGGGGCTTACAGCTATAGTTACAGTATAAGGTTAAGAAGTTGCTTAAGATAAGCCAATAACAAGCCTCCACAGATAATTAAGAGATACTATAAACATATGTAGATGCTAGATTTAACAAATAACTATGCTATAAAATTAACAAATAAATAAATTTAACATATAGAAAAGTAGATGATAAGCGTACATAGCCGCTCAATTAAAAATAAAAAAAAAATTGTTTAGATAACTTATTGCATATCAGTAACAAAAGCCTGGTTAATGTTACATAACCTGCTAGAATAAAGGTCGATGGGATGGTCGTGCTCAACAAAGTCATTAAAGGCTATTGGTGCTCTTATTAAAAATGAGTTTCTGCGATACCTAGAGCGTGCGCTTGGTATATGAAGCAAGTTCCTGGGTCTGGCGTGTCTGGGTGGAACATATAAACTTAATTTGCCCACTAAATCTGCACAATCTATTTTGGATTGTGCGATCTTCATGAGCAGCCGCATGTCGGAAATGTTACGACGAGTTTCAAGTGGTAACAGGTGGAAACGAGCACATCGGGACTCATATTTAGACCGTGGAATTTTGAACTTATAACCTAAGTATCTAGTGATTTTTTTCTGTATACGTTCTAACCTGTTAATGTGAATTGCATAACAAGGATTCCAAATTTCACTTGCATATTCAAGGTGACTACGGACATAGGCACAGTATAGGACTTTCAGAGTCTTCATTGTTTTAAAAGTACCCGCATTACGCAATATAAAACCTAATGCTGATGATGCTTTCTTAGCGATGATGTCGATATGGCTGACATAGGAGACCTGACTATCCAAATGAACACCAAGGTCTCTAATGCTATTAACGCGTAAAAGTGGATGGTTATCAATCGAGTACCCGAAATTTACAATTTGTGTCTTACGACTGAAGGTTATAACTGAACATTTAGAAATATTAAGATTCAGGTTGTTTCTCTTACAGTAGTTGGCTACTCTTGCTAAATCTTCTTGTAGGAGTAGCGTATCAGAGGGGTCCTCTATGGCCATGAACATCTTCATGTCATCAGCAAAAAGTAGGAATTGGGAATATTTGAAACAGTCTCCAATATCGTTAATGAACATGACAAATAGAAGAGGACCCAGCAACGATCCCTGTGGAACTCCAGACGGTATAGTAGTCCAGGAAGAAGTATACCCACCTAATGCTACTGCCTGAGTTCTGTTGGAGACGTAAGAGGAGAACCATCTATAAAGATCACCCCGAATACCTAGGTTGAACAGCTTTCCCAACAGAATGTCATGATCGATGCTGTCAAAGGCCTTGCTGAAGTCAGTATAGATGGCATCTACCTGACCACTAGTGACCATATGCTGTGTTATGTAGTCAGTGAAAAGAACAAGGTTAGATACCGTTGATCTTCCTTTTAAGAAACCATGTTGTTGCGGATTGAGATCTGAAAGAATACTACTATAAAGCTGATTATAAATTATACGCTCAAAAATTTTGGCTAGAAGACAAAGTTTGGATATTGGTCTATAGTTTTCTACCGCGTCCTTTGCGCCTTTTTTGTGAATGGGTGAAATGAACGCGGACTTCCATAGATTAGGAACGACACCATCAGTAAGTGACCTTTTAAAATATTAAAGCCACAGGATATGCTAACTCGTTAGCACACTTTACTAAAAATATTGCCGGAATTGAATCGGGACCAGCTGATTTTTTTAAGTCAAGGGATTGGAGTTGTTTCCGTACTATGTCAGGATTAATTTCAATGGAACTAATGTGGCATTTAGAATCATCCTTGTCAAGCGAGTAGAGGAAGTAGTAGAATTTAGGAAAGTGGATTGAAAGTAATTCGAGAAAAGTTCACATATTTCTTGACCTGTGTCACTTACATTGCCATTGTACGACATATTAGAAGGAAAATTGTTATTCGTACGTCTGCTTTTAACATAAGACCAAAAATATTTTGGGTTTGACGTGATAGACATCTCAATGTTAGATATATAGTTACGGTAACAAGTCTGCTCAACAACATTAGCTCTATCACGTAGTGTCTGAAAAGAGAGTAGATCAGATTTATTACCATATATTTTGAATTTCTTAAAATATTTATGCTTTTCTTTAATAATTTTAATAAGAGCTGAATTGTACCAACTGGGATAATTATTATTTTTAAGTATTCGTTGAGGGATATATAATTTTCTTAAATCAGTCAATATTAAGTAGAATTTACTCACAGCATCATTAATATTACTGTTCAAGATGATATCGTTCCAATCGACTTCTGTTAAAGAAGACCGAATACGATCATATCATAGTTGCCTTTATTGTATAGATAAATCTGACGCTTCTGAGCTAAAAGAGATTGAGATTGAGAGACGTCAAGTTGAACTAAAAGGGCGGGGTGATGGGGGTCTTCCTTTGTTAAGGGGTCTGAGCAAGCTGAAACGGAGATATTTGTGTTTGACAGGGCAAGATCGAGTACTCTGCCAAATTTATTGTGAACTAAATTGAATTGTTGCAGGCTACAAAAATCAAGAGTATCGATGAAATTAGTAAACATATTGATCGTTAACGGAGTAGATGAAACAGCAGTGGACGGGGCTACAGCTCTAATACCATCTGTGGACCTTACCCACGATATAGAGCTCAAATTGAAATCACCGAGAATAATGAATTTACTAGATGGGTGTTCAGTAATTAAGTCGGCAAGTTTTTCTAGGTATATTGTAAGTTGATTAGAGAAACTGTGTCCTTGATACTGATCGCATAGGTACAATGTACATATGTGGACTTTATGCACATTTTGTCCGTGCCCGCCTCTCAAACTAATTGATATCCAGATATCCTCAGCGCTTGACTGCCAGCCAACATTTTCGGTAGCTATTAGGTCACGGCGCACCGCCACCAAAACGCCCCCACCACGTGACTGACCAGTACTACGGTCCCGTCGCCATACTAGATAATTATCGTGAAATAACTCACTACTAAAAATATCGCTAACCAGCCAAGTTTCAGTTAACGATATAACATGATAATAGTCATTTTTTACCAAATTTCTAAACAAAGTTAATGTTTTAGTCCGTAGTCCCCGAACATTCTGATGATATATGTTTAATGTATACATTGTGAAAATATCCAACAATTATTGAATAAACTCGAAATTATGTGAAATAGAAACGAAATCGACTCTAATTCGTGTAACAGTTTCCATCCGATACCACATTTATCAAAATTAAAAAAGATTAGTCCAAACATTGAGCTGATAAATATGTGGTATATACATGGTGGGTCAATCCAGCAATAATAGAACAAACTTGAAATTGTGACAAAAAGTAACGTAACTGTTTCTAATACACGTAGCTGTTTCCATCCACTACCAACTTCATCAAAACAAGTAAATGATTTTCGCAAAAGTAATAAAACTCCATGGTGGAATACATTGAAAGTGTAAAAATATAAATAGTTATGTAAAAGCACTTCAATATGTACATTTAACTCATTGTTGCTGAAACAATTACAAAAATGTAATATAAGTGTTATAAATATTTTTTTAAGCGTATATGTATAGTGATATGACCCATAATTGACGTACCAAGCACCGCTCCGAACGAGTTCCTCCAAGTACCAAGCGCACGATTCGAAGCAAAACCTAAATAATAAACACACGTAATAATATAATGAATACAAAGCATAGTAATTAGCAGTAAACGAACAACAACACACGGCCCGAGCGAGAAGGAGATAGGACCGGATCCTACCTTTAGCCTTACGCAGGTAGCGGCTAGCGATAGGCGCACTCACACCACCAGGTATTCCCAACCTATTAGACCGCACAGAACATTTCAAAGTCTGTGGTTGATCACATTTAGAAAGTAATTTATATAAAATTAGAAGTACACAGTAGACAACTAAACTATTTTCTGTAGGTCTTGCTGTCTTGCGATGGTGAAAGCCTTCGATGTTGGATCTCGCCTTACAAAGATTTTCATATGTTTTACCCAAACGAATTGATAATTGTGATTTGGCCTTCGATTTCGCTTGTGAGAGAAGCAACTTGTTTTTTATAGTTAGGTGATCGTTTATAAAAATTCTCCCTGCAGCGCCGATATAACCAATATCTTTGGGAGTAAAGGGGTTTTTTAGCAAGCGGGCAGAAGCGATGAAGTCCTCCTTCACGTAACGGTTCATAAACGATACTATAATATTCTTGGTACCAGCTATTTTACTAGGCACTCTGTGAACAAAGTTAATCTGTGTTTTCAGAACTGGGTGAGATATTTTGTCACCAATTTTGGCTACGATTTCGAAAAGGTTTTCTTTATCCCTCAGAGGCACACCTTTAATTTCGATATTATTGCTTCGCAGCCACTGATCTGAGTCCTGCAGTTCTTCTTCAAGCTTGCACACTGAAGTCGTTACTCTAGTGAGGTCTTCCTGGACTTTTTCGACTTTGGTCAACCGTTCATCGAGTTTATGCACTTTGGCGTGGATTCCCTTGAGATCTGCTAACTCTTTCCGTAAGAGCTGCACTTCTGCTGGCAGGCCAGAAAGCGGAGCAAGCTGCATACGAATGCTGGTGAGCTCATGCATAATGGAATCCAGTGTCACCGTAGGAGAGGCCACCGGTGAAGCCGTTCCCGTCTGAGACTGAACACTTAGCTGGCCAGAGTTCTTGCAGGTCACACACCTCCAAGTTGCTTGACGGTCCCCCAACTTCCGGTACCCCTTCTCGGTTATTCCCGAGCACGGAAAATCAAAATGCTTATTACATGCCGAGCACAGGATGGCCTCACTAACGCCATCACCACATCTTCCACAAGTAAACATTGATTCTTTATTTGTAAATTATTTTTAGAAAAAGTACAGAAAAGCTATGCGAACCAAAGTTGCAGGTGGTTGAGCGTCAGTGATAATGAGTCACAGCAATACGCGGAGGCGACACGGCTTATCGGGACGGCTTGCGCACGCGTACTGATGGGTTACTATGTAAATTCTCGAACTTACATGAGAATGCTGACTCCGCGCCTCGTGTTGCAACCGTGTGATAGTTGCGATGCACGATGTAGGTAGCCATGTGGTTCTTAGTCAGCGATTTAGTATATGGGTTACTATGTAACAAGCGTTGAATGTATATTTAATATGTAGTAGTTAAGTTAAGTATGTTGGTGATTACCGCTGAGGCGCCATGGGCCTGAGCCCTTAGGTGAGGGTTTTAACCCTTTGCGTCCCAGAGACGTAAATATACGTCAGTTTCATTCATACATCTTTTGTTATAGTTATCACGGTATAGGAAGGATTAAGAGAGCCGAGGAATAAGAAGCTGGTCATCATCAATACACACGTGTATCATACAACATTTTTCAACACACTTGTGAAAATAATAATACTATAAAATATTTTTATTTAGTAGCGGGAAAAATTAATAATAGACTAAAAGAATGAGGTTTCGTTTTTTAGCTTTTCGCGGATAGCGTTTTAGCACGCACAAAATGGAGAATTTCAAGTTTTTTCAAAAGTTATATTGGAGTGAAAATTTCCTTTATTAAACACGTACAAGTTGAAATTATCTATTTAAATACGAAGTTGCATGAAATGAGCAAGCAATAGGTACATGAATTTATTTGTACTATTGAACACGTTCTTTTTTGTATTGAAACTTTTTTAGGAACATAGAAACTCAACCAATAAAAAGAAAAAAGAAAACTCTTTAACTCACTTGTGAATAATATCAATGAACAAGTCAGAGTTTGATTACAAGTATGTGATTGTATGTGCCTAATTGCGGTGAAATTAGAGCCACTTTATGAGCATGTGGGTTGAAAAAAATGTTTCGTTTGAGGATGATATCCCCTGATGTTGATCACGCGTAGAAATGGCACGTATAATGAAGTCGGTTTCACATTTTTTAAAATAATTACGTGTTTATATTTCAGCTCCTTTTATTGGTGGTCTTTTAAGGAAAAATATTTTAATGAAGTACTCAAACGGGACGTCTAATATAATACATTACGAATATGATAATAATGCGTTAGATAACTTGCGTTGCTATGGCGATGAAGAGCAAGGTGTCATTCCCACAGGATGGAAGTATAATTGTAAGTATAATAAATATTTATAAAAAATCTAGCCTTGAGCATCGATTGTATTCCAGAAGCGTTTTCTAATTTGTCTTAGCTGAATCCAGATTTAAATCGACCCTCAGATTAAGAGCTAGATTTGGAACTAGATTTGCATTTACAGTTACAATTATGTCTATGATTCCTATTTACGAACACATTTACGTTCTACATCTATGGCGCTCTATTCAACGCATCATTATTAACTAAAAAGTAAGCATTATAAAAATGGTCATAAAGATTTCGATAAATGAAACGTATTTCAATATTCGAGGAATTGGCAGATCGTTGCAAATATTCAGTTATAAGAAAAAAGGGAACATCATGATTATATGTATAAAGTATCAAATTAAAGGGATTGGCTTAAACATTTCAAATTTGGAATGTCGCAAGAATTTAGGTTCGGGACAAACTACTAGTTACAAATCAGGCCAAAATTATATAGTTACTGTTTAGATATTATGTAAAATGCTTGTTACATACCAATATATAATTAATCACACTAGTTAACATTGTTAATCGGAGTGTAACCACGCTTACAACCGTAATGTAATGCAATTGAATCAATGCTCAAGTGTGGTCTGGACATTACTTACGTAAACAGAGATCAAATCTCTGCTTGAGTGGGGATTTGGCAACTGAGTGGCGTTTTAGAATTAGATACCACTCAGGTGAACTGTGGTCAAATAATCGTGACTCAGTTATTGTTCTAGAATGTAATCTCTACTTAAAACCAGTTTTAAAAAAGGTCAGGACTAAGCATACTCGTAGTTCTGAAATACGGGCCTTAAAATAGTATATCCTTTTAAAATTAAAAGTATATTAATGTTTACTTCATTGGAATGTAGGAATAAATAAAACCTTTTTATTTCTACATTTTTTTTATTTTTTTTTATACCGAACTGGGTAGCACTTGACCACTATCTCACCTGATGCTAAGTGATGATGCGATCGATGATGGAGCGCGCTTACCCAGAAGATACCTATGCACTCGTGTTTTGAAGACCCCCATATCGTACTTAACCGGAAACACCGACTTAGGGAGGGTGTTCCATTCCCTCCCTACATTGTTTTACTAGATCGTGAAAAATGTGCTACGGTTTCAAATATGCAATTTTTACACATTTTTTGTATTCTGTATTGCCACCAAGCGGTAGCTAGTAACAGCAGCTGATATACGGCTTGGCATGTTTAAGCTTGTGGCGAGAATCTCGGTGGCCTAGTTGGTCAATGGCGTCTGACTCTCCGAGTCAGAAGACGCGGGTTCGAATCCCGTCCGAGGGTAGAATTTTTCTCTCTATAAATTTTAATGTTTGAGATCGCTTAAGCAGGCGTTAGTGCTTTAAAAAAGTAATACTATATTATTGTAGTTATTAAAGAATGCTCAAATATTTTAGAAGTTATCACATTTTTATGACCGACTTTGCAAACCATTACTATTTTATTGATGATTTTGTGTTTCAGTTGAACATTTCCGAATGAATGAGAATACTAAGAGTACTGTTATGGAATGCAAATCTAATTCTTCAGACAGGGCGACATACCTCGAAATTATTCGTGTCAAACCAGCTGCTTTGGATACATCAACTACGCTGTCTCCTCTGGTTGTGGTTCCTTCAGGTAAAGTATATGCAGAGGATAACATGGCGTTGATGAGGATAAGTTATTTTTTACACTTCATGGGCTAGTGTTTGACCACTATCTCACTTGATGGACAGTGATGATGCGATCGAAGCTGGTATCACGCTAGACTTAGAATAGCGACTGGCTCTTTAGGATAGCTGACGGAACAGACTGGTAGGTAGCGACAGATTGTAAAAAAAATAAAAAAGTTACTTTATACAATTTTTACATTAAATATTAAATTATTTAGTCATTCGAGTCTATTGAGCCCTACTCTGTCACTTATGACAAACACACTAATGTTTTATATAGGGTGTTTGGTAGAGGGACCGACAAACCAAATGAGCGTGTTCGGGGGACCACTTGGAGAATACAAGTTGGCCAAAAAAAATCCCCGACCCCCCAATATGTTTAACTTTTTTTTTGTGATTTTTCCCTTATTCTCCGAAATTGTACCTATTTACCACCATAACATTTGTAAAAACTAAAAACATCCGGTCTAAAACATACTTTACAAATGTTATGGTGGTAAATAGGTACAATATTGGAGAAAACGAGAAAATTCACAAAAAAAGTTAAAAAAAATTGGGGTGTCGGGGATTTTTTTTGGCCAACTTGTATTCTCCAAGTGGGCCCCCGAACACGCTCATTTGGTTGGTCGGTCCCTCTACCAAACACCCTGATTGTTACTATTGCTGCGTGTGGATATTTTGAAAACATTCAATTTGCAAAACTAGACAAAGGCGAGCGATGTGATTTTGTATATAAAATCCGCTTATGTTTCCTCCATGTGTAACAAATAAAAGTGGTTTCTCTCGGAAGAAGTCTGATCAATTCAACTTATAGAGTTTGCAAAATCAAGCGCAATTCCTTGCTTATTCTACGGGTTAACACTGGCAGTACGCCATCTGCGCTAGGCATGGTCGGTTTATCCGCTCTTAACTCAGGGACTGATTCCAGTTTAGTTAACGCTAGTATTGAGGAAGCTCGGACTGAGTGTTCTCATAATTTGATCTGGTACCGGTAAGGAAGCATTTTTGTTATGGGCTAAAATCTTACGTCATCGAAACAAAAACGTGTGCGTGAGCCACTGGCATAGCCCAAAAGATAAGCTAGTTGAAATTGCAGTGGGCAGGTTACATACCACTCAAAAATGATAGCCGATGGGGCCTGAAGGTGGAGTGGAGACCACGGACCGACACGCGCAGCGTAGGTCGTCCACTGACACAGTGGACAGACGACCTGATAAAGGTCGCAGGACGACGCTTTTTAACGATTTTCAAACTTGAGGGTAGTAGCTAGCCAGGCGGACACCAGAAGTGCCCTACCACCAAGCTGTGGGTTTCATCACGATGTTACCTTCAGCGACAGCTCAAGCTCGCGGTGGGATCGATCCTGTGTGCACCATCGTTAATGTTAATGTTAATATTAATTAATAATATTATTGAAAATTCTAAAAATAGTCTACAAGATCAACAACAGATCCGAATCTGGCATACGAATTAAAGACCTTCATATATACTTTTTCATTGTTGTCATGATTACGGAACCTTGGTATTTTATACGTTGCCCGACATGAGTCAACTACGAGTATATCTGCCATTGGTATGCTTTTTCTTGTATATCTATTTTTATTATAATTATTAATATATATATATGATTTCCAGGAATTCCGCCAGTACTGACCTCAAGCATACCTACAAGCCAAATAATACAGGAATCAATAAACTCCTCAAATAAAAACCAGCCAAGACAAAATAAAGAACCAACAAATAGACATATCAGGAGAAAACCAAACTCTTCTACAAAAACCACACAAAAACCGTATAAGCCGAAGGCTCACTCCTATACTACTCCTATAACAAGCCAAGGGATGTCTTGGACGAAACCAAACTTTGTTATAACTCCTACAAGCCTGCGAAATATTCCATATAGCTCGACGGATCCTCCGTTAGGTCCGATAACCGCACCAGAAACCACGCCACAACGTGAGTATAATGCCGCTTACGTCAAAGCGTGTCTGAATTCGCGCCTCTTGAGAATAGAATCGCTTTTCTAGTTCAAAATCTGTTAGAAAATCACACAAGCTTGTTATAATAGGTAATATCAAACAAAAACAATTTTAGTTTTTCATACTAAAACGTACGCTTAAACATTCATTTTTATATCGTATAGTACTTACAGATGAATGAATAAAGTATTATTTGTTTCACAACTTTTCACTTGATAAAATAAATGTTTATAAATTACGATTAACATATTATCCAAAAAATGTTTTTCTTTTTTTGAATACAAATCCGTAGGGGCGTGATAGGGGTTCACCCTCTACCTACATGTGCTTCTTTCTATAAGTGATATTCCATAAAATCAAATGTATATTGCTTAAACTTAACTTACTAATACTAAATTTAAAAAAATAAACTATACTTAATTAAATTTCTACTCCACTAACCAAAAGTTTTCAAATCTGTGTTTACTAACAAATTTGGATCTCATGTTGTCTGAAGAATAAATGATATTATTTTCTTATTCCATTTATTTCACGGATTACGTCCGGTCCTTTACAAAGGCATAAGTGGGGCTGTGGCCAACACTTAGAGGCCTGTTTGGTAATAAAAATACAATGTAGTATAATAACAGAAACATTTTGGATGGATGGTTACATGGTATATCTATTACATAAATGGGTAAAATGGGCATGGCTATTGATATGTACTTATTAGCGGTACGGGAGATAGTGGGCTATGGACGAGACTACGGCACCTGCCAATTTCAGTCTCATCTTAAAATATTTAGGCAGGTGGTGACTTGCCTAAATATTATTATTATTATTTAAAGACAAAAAATAATCCACCCAAAAAAGTGTAATATACAAACAATGATGTAATATTATAAAGAGGTAGATAAGTTGTTAGAACTGACGCGAATTTAATGTTGTCCCAGCTTTCGCGGATACCGAGGTTCTTAGACGACATTCTACGACGGATAGCATATATCGGTGGTACATTTGTTGTTGCCGTATTTATATATCCACCATATCTACGTCTTTTTAATATATCATCATTGTATATAAACAATAATATTTTTCAGATAATCGTTACATATTTGTTGTTGCTGGTGTGTTGGTGGCGGTTATTATTTTTATATCTGTATTGTGTGCCCTTTATTTGGCGATTAAGAAAAGAAAACGGAGGCTAAATCAGGTAAAAAAACATTTTATGGTTATTTTATTGTTCGCAGTATTATATTATTCGCACTTTTCAGAAGTTTGAGATTTAATAACGACGAATAATCGTGGTTTGTACACATTTTTAATATGAAAAACGAGATTAACTCACGTAAATACGTCACATCTTTCCGACTATAGTTACAACCACATCCACATCGGTGGTCTTTTTCAATAAGAGTTCAGAAATCTTGCCTCGCACGGGAGGCGAGATCCAACCGAGCGGCGAGAACGGAAAAGGGAGCGAGAGAGTTGGAAAGATCTGACTTATTTGAGTGAATCCCGTTTTTTATATTAGAAACGAACATTCTTCAGATACGGTCTATCGAGTGTGTTAAAATCATAATAGACTACAGTCTTCGGCAATGTAATTTATGAAACTTTGCTCAAGCAATGGGGTTTTAAGTTTATCACTGTACATACATGTGTAGAGATTGCCCGAGGCTGTAGTCAAAATTGTTAAAAGTAATAATGTTAAAGTAAGAAGATACTGCTTCAGATCTACTGGCATACTGAATCACTCCCGGCGAAAACGGGTATTAGTAGTAGTACGAGTAGTTACTGTTAGGTAAAGGTTTACAATACATAATCAGCCCACTATGTTCCCACTATTGGGACTCGAACCTTCCTCTTAGAGAGAGGAGTTGGCCCATAATCAACTACGCGAGCCTAGCGTGGCTTGGTGAATAGACTAGTGGCCAACCCACGACGGCTAAAAGTCACAGCACACATGTCGACTCGGAAAGGGATCGTCTCCATATCGCATTTCGCCTCGCCGTCCAAACCACTACGCGAGTTGGAATTTTAAATTGTACTCATTTTACAATCCTAAACTGAAAACAGACTATTACTGAGATTGACATATTTTATTTAAAAATGTTGGAAATCTTTTGGACAACAATACCTTTCCGAATACCTGTATCCCTACGAGTAGGTGCCCCTTGCCAGGTCCCTCACCGTTGTGTCTGCGGTGAAATTTTGGATCGGTTCGGCCACCACGCACTCTCATGCGTAAAGAGCGCGGGGCGCACACCGCGGCACGCCAGCTTGAATGATATCATCCGTCGGGCATTTGTCAGTGCTGGAGTCCCGTCAGTTTTGAACCAAACGGATTGATGCGGGATGACGGCAAGAGACCAGATGGGATGACTATCGTCCCGTGGAAGATGGGACAGCCCCTGGTTTGGGATGCTACATGTGTGGACACACTGGCGCCGTCTCATCTCCCTGGGACGATTGATCGAGCTGGCACTGCCGCGTCTAAAGCGGAAGACCTCAAACGTCATAAATATGTGTATTTAGACAGAATGTACATGTTTGTGCTGTTTGGGATCGAAACTTTAGGCCCATGGAGGCCGTCCGCTCTCAACTTGTTTAGGGATCTGGCGAAACGTTTGGTCGGGTGACCAAAATGCTGGCGCCTATTTTGGGCAAAAACTTAGCATTGCCATCCAGCGTGGCAATGCCGCCAGCGTTTTGGCCACTTTTCCCCCCACCATGGGACTTATATATTAGATAGTTATTATTATTATTTTTTAATTTAATTTTTAATACCTACTCGTACTACAATGTAATGTTGAAATGAAATTGTTATACACTATATTATTTTTATTTAAACTTTCATATATTTTTGCGCTTTCAGATGGACGTAACCGATATAAACTATCAAAACTTACCTCAACACAGTGAAGGTCCAATGCCAATGCCTGCACAATGGGACTCTCAAAATGACCAAGCCGTGTATGATAATGTTACTAACCTTCAAGACTTATACTCAAATCCTATTCCGAAAAATCAAAGGAGTCAAAGGAAAAAGGATGTACATGTGGAGCCAACATATGCCCAAGTTCTGGATGCTAATACTTGTGAACCTACTTATGCCTCTGTATATAAAGATGAACCTGCTTATGCAGAAGCTGGGAAGAACGAACTTGCTTATGCTGAAATTGGGAAGAATGAACCTGCTTACGCACACGTTGGAAAATACGAACCTACTTACGCAGAAGCTGGAGAAGGTGACAAGTATCAGAATTTTGGACAATTGAAAGGCCTAGCGAATCAGCTGGCGTATGTTAATGTTGCCGAGAATAATTCTGAGCGTCTTGCCCGGCCACTTTCATCGAGAAACCCGAACTATACAGAAAATACAGGATGTGAACAAAATTATGCCAATGCACAAGAACTGAAGCGTGAAACTGAGACAGAGTATGCAAATCTAAATAACAATAAGGCTAAAAAGCTATAAAGCTAAATAACAAACGGACTCTAAGATGTCTCAAATAATCTTTATCGCCAAACAGTTGTACCGTGATTTAGTAAAGCATTTATAGGTTATTCAAAAAATTATGTAGTATAGATACTCGTATAGTATATGGTCTTAAAACATGATGTATATCTATGTGTGACTGTAGGAGTGTCAAGGGAGAATTCAACGGGTTTGTTTGTCTCAATTTTACCCGACAAAGATTCTGTTTATCTGGATATTATCATAAAAAATTATAAAACTATGTGGATGTATAGAGGTGGCATATAATATGACGTGTAAAGTTGTATGAGATTGTAACCTTTTTTCATATACATAGATACTAGTTTTAAGGAGTAAGATAGTGATAATTAATAGTATCTTTTTATATTTGATCTTTGCAACGGCTTCATATTAGTCTTCGAAGCTGATTCCCAAACTTCTAAGTGCTGAATATTCAAGGTGTGATTTACCTAGACAGTTGTTTCGTGTACTTAATATGGAATGCAATTAGCGACTTTCCTTAGTGTTAATATTAGCAGTATTATTATCATTATGTTTACTGTGTGTTCTGTGACTGTGTTAGTATTGGAACCGGGGCGATAAACCTTCAATGCCTCTAAACCAGGATCGCTTTTAAAGATACGTGGTTATTGAATAATTGTTTTTAAAGCGTGAAAGAATATCTGCATTGATATTTATTGTGACATAATTATAATTAAGTTGAGTTAGGTATATAATATAGAAATAAACATAAATATTTGTACGCCTGCTTGCAGCCGTGCGATTCTCTGAGAGCTAACATCGTTGCATCTTTGACAACATCCGTGAAACAAATGACGAGATGATAAGAAACGTTGGAAAAGAAACCTTGTGTACAAGGGCGATATCTCATAAAGTATCTGACATCGGTGAGCTCGTCGACGAGCGCATCGACGAATCATTAGAGAATCGCACGGCAAGTTGAATACATTGACGTCAGTTATTCATAAGATCTGAAACTGTATTATGTGTATTCTGACAAATAAATATGAAAATGATTGATTGATGTTTTATCTTGAAAGGTTTTATAGATTATTATTTATTAAGTTTGATTTTTGTACTTCTGGGCCTTTTATTCTGCTTACCGTAAAGTGGAAAGATTTAAATACCAAGCATCAGTTTTGAGACCTGTAATTTATTTTTACTGAAAACCGGATCTGCAGCAGCACTCTTGCTTGAGTGCTGAGCGTGAGGTCATCGGCGCGACCGACTTCCAAAAAAAGGAGGAGGTACTCAATTCGACTGTATGTGTTTTTATGTTTGTTACCTCATTCGACTGAGTGAACCGATTCTCATCGTTCTTTCTTGTTTGAAAGCTGGAGTTTCCCGTGTGGTCCTTTTTTCATCAAATTCGGTCAAAAACTTTTTGAGATACATTCCAAATGCAATTACATGCAAATTTTTCATGATTGTGTGCAAATATAGAGTTATTGAAATTTATAGAGAGAAAAATTCACATCTTCGGACGGGATTCGAACCCGCGTCTTCTGACTCTCCGTGTCAGACGCCATTGACCAACTAGGCCACCGAGGTTCTGGTCCGAGCATCGAATTTTAACTCTCTATTTGACTAACCGTCTTGCGGGGACAGCTTTGAATTTTTCTCTCTATAAATTTCAATATTTGAGATCGCTTAAGCAGGCGTTAGTGCTTTAAAAAAAAAGTAATAATAAATATAGAGTTATGTTTAATTATTCTCTATAATATTTGTATGTTGTCTGGAGACGAGATGCTAGCCTGATCATAAACGTCACGCTTGCCTTGCTTGAGTTCAACACTTTTCAGTATTTTAAACTGCAAGAGTTCACAACCCTGCATGGCAATGCGCTGCGCTCGTCACTCGAACATACTATCAGTATTGTCTTGCCCTGTCAATTCACTGGAAACATTGCCCTTCAACGGAACACAGTAATGTTTGCACACTACTGCTGCACGGTTGTATAACTGACAAAGGTGTGCCACTTCCCCAGGCGGACTCTACAAAATTCCTACCAAATTACCAATACAAATTAAGTTTATTACATACAAGTAATAAATTAAATATAATAGACTGCCCGCGACTTCATTCGCGTAGTAGGCTCGGCCTTCGGCCTCGCCATATCCTCTGATCTTTTCTTGGTTTTTCTTTCATAAGAACCTTCTCCTGACAATAATTAACACAACGGTTCAACGTGAAGTGGTTAAGCCGTTCTCCAGTGACCAGGAAAAATATGGGTTCATTTTTATATATAAGAAGAAGATGGATATGCATAGCCATAATAAAAATGGGGACGAAATGATTATTCAGGGTTCATTTTTCAAGTGGGCGTGGCTGGATTGTAAACTATTTGAAATAGCGAAAAGTACTCAAATGAGTCTCTGACCCGACTTTGATGATAACTAAAACTGCATATAAATATCCCTAGCCAAGATCGATCCCGTTGGTTTTGGAAAAAACACACTTTTGATGGTGTCGCTAATAGGGATGAAATTCTGGGAAGTACCTACTATCTTGGAATTATCGGATTTTAATAAACTGCTTCATATTTTAGTCTTTAATAACACCTACATTACCTGTACCTGGCTGATGCTGCTTGACATTATAGTTCTATGTTATATAACTTGTATATTTCATCTACCGACTTCCAAAAAAAGGAGGTACTCAATTAGACTGTATTTTCTACCGACTTCTATAAAAGGAGGAGATACTCAATACGATTTTTATGTTTGTTACCTCATAACTTTCGATTGGGTGGACCGATTCTCAAAATTCTTCGTGCTTCCCGTGTGGTCCCGTTTAAATTTTAACTACTTAATTCGGTCCGCTAGCTTTTGAGTTACACTCCAATAACTGATTTTTACCAAAGTAATAGAGTGGAAGTCGGTATTAAATTTTTCAAATTACACTTGTTTTACTTACAATTGCTACGGTGTATGAAACTTAAGGTTAGGGCTGCGGGTGGGTCAGCTGTATACTGTAAAGAAATAGAAAGTTACATACTTTCTTCTGGTTGCACGCCATCGTCTACCTACAACTTTTACATAACTTTTGTCCCTCCAAAGTTTGTAAGAGATTTTTATATAAATAAACACAATCTTCTGTGCTTAATACCCGTAAACCAAGCGAGCGTAGGCATGGGCGGGTTAGCTACAATATACAATAGACAATATTTTCCTTGTAGCGATAAACTAAAACAAAATATTTTTTTAATTAAACGAGTCAAAGACGCTTTAACGTAGGAATATGTAAAATATACTTAAAACGGACTTAACGGACGGAAGTAACTGATAAGTACTATCAGCATTATTCTAAAACATTACGTACATTATTAATTTACCTACTACCAAGCTATGTGTACTATAATAAATCTGTAGTTGCCAAAATTCTGTATTTTGGAAATATTTTTTACTTTTAACCTATCAGGGGTTCGTTCCTAATACGCAACAGATCAAAAACGCACTGTTATTATTCATTATATTTCTGTGTATGTCAAATTGTTACCTCATAACGCAAGAACTTTTTCATAGTGGTGGGGCATTACTTCACGCTGTTGCTCAACCTTTATCAAGCACAAGTTCGTTCGGGAATGGAGTACTGTTCTGATCTCTGCGATGGCTCATCCAAGTACCAACTGCTTTGGAATCCTGTAATATAATTTCATATATGATCATATTTCATTGCATAAATCCTTATTTGATTGTATATTTAAAAAATATTTCGATACTGACCAACAATATGGGAAATCTAAAAATTAAAGAAAAATGGTGGAATGACACAGAGGAGACGTCACGCAAAAACGATTTTAATTTGGAATTTATGCAAGGAATATTTAACTCTCTACCGAGAGAAGTGTAACTGCCATACAGACATAATGCGAATTACACTGATACTACTAGCGCAACAGAATCCGCACGGAAATCTAAGGAACTAACTTAGGGCGAATTTTAAATATCCATGCTTTTCTATTTTCATTTATTTTTTACCTATCAATTCAGTCTGCGGATGGCACAATGTTAAAACATAATTTCGCCTCATGAAGTAGGCAGAACCTTATTAGGTGAGTAAGTAGGTACTTATGTTATAGAAATCAAACAATTTTCAGAACATTTATGTATTTATTTCATAAATTTATTAAAGTTTAACTAAATAATGGACAAAAATTTTAAAATATCAAATGTAATAAGTTATTTTTTGGAGGCAAAGTGTCCAGAATGCTGGCTGCATTTCCACGTTGAATAGCTATGCAAATTTTCTTTCCAAAATATGAGCCAGCATTCTGTTCACCTGACGTTTCAACCAAACGTTTGACCAAGCCCTGAAAATTTCGTACGCGCCACTTAGAGAAAGTTTCTACCCCAAACGGCACAAATGTGTAGCCTCCACCGAGATTGGCATATTTGCATCGTTTAAAGGCTTCGACATTTTCACTGCCTCACCAGCCTGAGCGTAAGTTTCTGGACTGCCTTTGTTCTTTCTTATCTGTCTGGAAGTCTGGACTGTCAGCATTTAATGCATCAAACAGCTGGACGAATTTGCCCAAAAATGTAGCTGTAGCGAAGACTTCTGAAGGAAGTTCATCTGAAATTAAACTAAAACAATAGAAGTTTAATTACCTTATACAAATCAATTTGAATAAGCTAATATAGGGCTTTTATTTGAATAAAAGGTATTTTTATATATATCTACATGACACCAACAGATTAGTCTGTAGAAACAATTATATTATTTATAAAATATTCATAGATTTGATTTTTTATTGTTTTATTTTAAACACATATCTACTACTATTGCTTTACTAAAACGTAATTTAGGCAGGACAGTGACTTAATAATAGATTTGTGTACGTGACTAAGTCTTTACTCACGACTATGTCAATAAAAATCATGCATCATTGAAACTATAAATATTTACATATACATATTAAATTAACTTCTGAAATGGCAAATGTTCAACACGTACGACTACACTTATAAAGGAAAAATAAATGTGCAATATCTGTTACAAATAAGTTTAGTATGAAAGCTATATTTATGCTTCTGTGCCTCCACCATAGAGTTTTAAAATCTCAAACCCTTATTAGAATATTCTGTCGTTCTTTCGTTCTTTCACTTCACTTACATCTGGTCGTGTTCCTTTGAGAGCCAAAATCGATCGCGTCATTCGCATAGCCGCCCAACCGTTACCTTTCAAACTCGCAATTATCATAACTGAGCTCGGTACATCATCGATTACGTCACAGCTCACGCTCACGCCACGACTACAACACTCGGGGGATGGAAGGTTTTGGACTTGCGGTCGTTGTGAGCTGTTACTGTCAAAATATGAAATAGGTTTATGATTCATTCGATTTAATTGAGAGAAAATATGACGCGCTTTTTGCGACTGTGTGAGTGTTCTATTTGGGTTGGGCATTATAGGTATTCATCATAAAGGAAACACGAAACCGGGGCACGACAGTCGTATGTATTGGCGGTGTTTACTGGAATGCACCATTAGGGTCGATTTCGGCTTAAAAAGGAACACGCCGTAAATAATATTGAAGTAATATTGTTCAACCATTTTGTGTTGGTACGATAGTAAGTATGATTATTTTAAGCTTATTACAAGACGCTCCTGATTTATGATAGTTTCGTAAAAGGTGGGAGTAGGCCCCATTGTGTCATCCATCAGCCCACAAGCAATAGTAATTACATTACTGCAATCTGACTTGAGAAAGATAGGAAATATGGTGGACGAAGGTACAGGCACATAGTATCTATATGATCTTATAATATGTATCACATGGAGATCAAAGTTAAATTACATGTTTTTAACTAACTGTAATAATAATACCTACTGTAGAATTGAAAACGAGAGTAGGTACCTAACTATGCTATTAGTTTTTCAATATAAGCAAGATAAAGCATATATGAGCATAAAAATATATATGATTAACATACCGTTCAACATTCGTTTTACCAGGCTTAGGGAAACGGTGAAATGAGACCACACCATCTTGAACAGGAGTTGCTCCACATTTTGCACATTTTCTGTACATGTCCGTAGACATACTTAGATTTTATAAGTTTTAACTATCACGATCACTTTTGCAAGAGACAACATTAGAAAAGGGATATTTACCGTGTAATCTATTTTATTTGAGTTCGCTATTTATATTTCCGACAACATGGATTACACAGTAAATATCCCGTTTCTAATGTTACTAATACTTGGATAGTTCTGCGGAAACTTAAATTAAAGGGTCACTATAATAACATGAAATATCCACGAAAATACGAAATATCAGCAATTTAAAACTAATTTATAACGTAAATGTTCAAATTGAATTTGATCAACTTGCTGACATACAATTCGAGTGTTGCAAGATGAATAAAAAAATTGGAGCAAGTTTTATAATATTGTTTTTAACAAAAATGTTAGCTTCTTTTATGTATTTTGTACAACAAAAAAAAGGTAAAAGAATAAAACATATTATGAAACGTATGGTGGCAGTAAAATATGTATTTTATAAAAAATAGTACGGAATAAATTTTTATTGGACGAATTTGCTTCCTTATAAATGTCTAAATTTTATCGCTGTAGCAGTACATACAATCCCGCTACACACATTTAAATTTTGCTCGTGTGTGCAATGGTAAAATCTCGTACATACAGGAGACCTCCCCTTGACTTTAAGAGAGAGACTGAGAAAGACAATGGATTGCTTAAAAAAAGAAAACCAATAATATTTTTTTAAGATTGGATCGATGCTATAAGGCCAATAATAATAAAACGCTTATCACTATGTGTCGTATATCCCCATAGAAGAATGGATTTTGGAATGGGATAGGCTTTGCTATCGACCATGGAGCCATTGGGCTTGAGAAGGACTGGCTCGATGTCATAGGCCAATAATAATGAAGAGTTCGCCGTTATAAAAGGGACTCCGTAAAGTGCAACTTCGTCAGGTCACTTTATAGAAAGAGGGACTCCGTAAAGTGAAACTTCGTCAGGTCACGTTATAGAAAGAGGGACTCCGTAAAGTGACACTTCGTCAGGTCACGTTATCTATTTAATATATTTATCTTACTAAACTTACTTTTTATTTATAATTAGCTAGCTAGGTATTCTTCTCAATGTACTCGTAAGTAGGTATCCATTACGTTACAATCCATTGATTGAAATGGATGAACGATGGTCTTGAAACTAGATTTAGATGATTCAAAGCCATACGATTCAAAAATACAGGCGTAAACTACATTGGAGATAATTATTTAATCCTACCGTCAATAGCGAAATAAAAACTACGTTTTAGTAAATTAAGGAGAGAATTTACTTTAAAAACGGGATATTTACCATGTATTGTATTTATTGTGAGCTCTCGATATTTCGGCACAGTTGCATGCGCCATATTCACGAATAAACTGAAGTATCTGCGGGTAGGTGTTGTTATGAGCAGACGAAACGGTCTACCCTCTTCCGTTCATGTTTCTTGCGTTCCATTTTATTACCAACCACACAACAGTAACTTGGAACTCGATCTGGGTCTCGACACACATAACTCACGGTATCTGCTCGCGAGCTTTTTTCGGAACTTCTTCGGTTTTTGCAAAGACTCCAGGTTCTCGACAGTTGAAACCTCATCCTCTCTATTAAAATTCATGCATAATGTTATTTAGTTATTCGATGGAGTGTTGTGTTGTGAGAATGGAGTGTTAGCTATCTTATTGGTCTACCATCATGCCTATTCCACTGTGTGGAGTATGAGTACCGGTCTGTATGTGCTATGGGTTGGTTAACGGAACACTGTGTTTATGAATGATAACGCATCGTTAGTTTCCTGTTCCACCTTAACCCGTAGACTAGTCGCCATATTTGGCCAACAATACAATAGTTACTTAAAAACGCTTCCGTCCACTTGGCTCCCCTAACATGAATCCCCCAGGGGATCCATTTGGATTAGTTGTCCACGCGGATCCCCTGGCTTGGAAGAATACATATTTCAATTCCAAGAATTGCGGTGTGTGGTTAACAGCAATCTTTGGATGTATAATGTTTAATAATTTTGTAGAATGTCTTAAGAAACTAACAGCCTTATTAATAAACTTGGCTTAGACCCGGAGTAGTTAAAACATCTATCTGTCAATTTTTCGCTTGCAGTAAATGTCACGCGTGAGAGCAAGACAAAGCATGTTACTCCAAATCTATGTTTACGCAGCGTTTATTAATAAAGTCCTTAGAGTATAGAAATCTTGAAAATTCGCAAACACTTCGTCCACATATACCGTCACTAGCGTCTTGGTGTCTAAGTTATACCTTCAGTAGGCCTAGCACTGGATGAAGAGAAATAGTCTTTTCACCGTTTTTATCCACTTGTCAGTGGAAATAATTGTCTTCTCCACCTTACAGAGCACGGCGTCCGGGGAAAGAGATAAAATGTTTCCTTTTGACGTTTCTCGTAGACAGTATGTCCCGCTACTCCCGCTATAGAGCACGGACTCGTAGAAACGTGGATATAATTCTCTCCGATTATAACACGGAGAAAGTTTCTCATCTTCTTTAAAGGTGGTGGATAAAAGTTTATTTTCATTTAAAAACTTCTCGCGAATTATATAAAAATTATATTTTGTCGCGGGGAATGGAAAAAATGGAAAGAAACTTACACCGAAAGTATATTCGAGATGCCACTAACCCCTTCGATTACCCGGATAATTAATTGAGGTACACATTTTGGGTTAACAAAGAAATGGCGTTGTATTTATGCGAGGATCATAATAATCCATTGCAGCCTCGAAACCACACGGATGGTTTGCCGGTGCATATCAAGGTTTGATTTAGATTTTTTTAGTATTTTTAAGTACTTTGAAATAATGAAAAAATAAAACGTACGGGCATAGTAAACAATGTGATGATTCCATGAAAAAAAATCACTGAAATCGGACAATGTTAAGAGGTAGAAAAGAGTTTTTTCTTATGGAAAGTACTAGCTATGCATTCCTCTTAAATACCTATATTAAATTAATACCGTTTCAAAGTAACTGTCCCAAGTGCATTCATGTTTATCTATTTCAATAGGAAGTAAGAGAGGCGAGCTAAAATGGTAAACTAGTTAAAATACTTATTACGGGTCACCTAGTAACTACTATGTCCAGATAAAAATGTTCTGTTAATATACTATCGTAATCCAATTTTGTAATTGTATTATCGCACACTTCCAACTTTAGTATGTTGCCTTACTCGGTAGAGTAGAACCAGATATTTGCATTTGTTAATTCAGTAAAATTATTGTGACATTAATAATGTGGTTAAGAGTGTTATGTTTTACATGTTTATTTTTTTATGGCAGTTGTGGGTCAGGTAATGTTAGACATTCAGAACTTTTTTAAATATTGTGTTTAATATAAAAAGAAACAGCATGAGACAGAGTAGCTCCTTTTGACACATGTGTCGTTCAAAATTCAAAATTCAAAAATTATTTATTCAGTTTAGGCATCATAGACACTCTTATGAACGTCAAAATTTTTAAATGATTCTACCGCTGTCTTCGGAAAAGAACCACCGCCGAGAAGAAGCAGCAAGAAACTCGTGGGCCATTATTTTTTCAAGTCTTTGTACATTGAGGTTACATATGAGTAGTATTAAAATAACAAATTTATTCAATAGTTGGCTATTAGGCAGAAGTGGAAAGCTTCCAGGCATCTTTGTCTTCTAAGTAGTGACTCAATTTATAATAGGCTTTTTTCATTAGTATATTTTTGACACGTAACTTGAATTTCCCTTCAGTGAGCTCAGTAATGTCTTTCGGGATTTTATTATAGATACGTACACAATTTCCTAAGAAGGACTTATTTTTAGTTTTCGTGAGTCTAAATTTAGATACAGCTATCCTATCCTTATTTCTAGTATTAATATTATGCATATCACTATTTATTCTAAACTTCTTTATATTTTTACGAACGTACATTATATTTTCTAGGATATACAAAGATGGAAGAGTTAATATATTAATTTCTTTGAACATTTGTCTTAAGGATTCCCGGGGACCCATTTCGTAGATGGCTCGAACTGCCCGCTTTTGCAATATAAAAACTGTCTCTATGTCCGCCGCTGACCCCCACAGCAGGATACCATATGACATTATGCTGTGGAAGTAAGCAAAGTAGACCAGTCGAGCAGTAGCTATATCTGTCAATTGCCTAATTTTATGAACCGCATATGCAGCTGAGCTCAGTCTTCCAGATAGTGCATCAATATGAGGACCCCATTGTAATTTAGAGTCTATGCTAATACCTAGAAAGACTATTGCCTTGTCAATTTTCAATTTATTTCCGTCGAGTAATACGTTTGGCTCTATATGTCTTACATTAGGCATGGAAAATTTTAAACATTTCGTTTTCTTTGCGTTGAGAAGCAGATTGTTTGCGGCGAACCAATTTGAAACAATAGTTAACGCGTTGTTGACTTGAACTAGCTCTCTATCTTTCCTATCTACTTTAAAAATCAGAGAAATATCATCCGCAAAAAGAACTATGTCAGCAAGGCCCTCAACCATATGTGGTAAGTCATTGATATATGCTAAGAATAAGAATGGACCCAAGATAGACCCCTGTGGAACCCCCATTCTGACCAAAGATCCAGAAGATGTCACGCCATTAATGCCAACTTTTTGCTGCCTATCAGATAAGTATGATTCTACAAGATTCAGAGCAGCTCCACGAATTCCATAGTGGTGTAGCTTATAAATTAGAGTGCGGTGCTCTACACAGTCGAAAGCTTTGGAGAGATCACAAAATACGCCAATGGCATCCTGTGAGCTCTCCCAAGCCTCCAGCACATGCTTGACTAACTGGACTCCTGCATCTGTTGTTGATCTGCTTTTCGTGAAACCGAACTGATTTTCGTGTAAAATCCTATGTTCATTAAAATGAGACAAGAGTTGTTGAAGCATTATCTTTTCGAATATTTTGCTCAAAGACCGGTCTATAATTTGAGGGGTCGGCCTTACTACCTGATTTAAAAATAGGGGTGATTTTACTCATTTTCATTAAGTCAGGAAATGTACCTCTATCAATACATAAATTAAATATGATCATCAAATGTGGCGCTATAACTTCTATTATTGACTCTAGCATTTTTACGGATAATCCCCATAAATCCTCTGTTGCTTTAACGTTTAAACTTTTAAATGTTTTTATTATTTCAAAAGTAGATATATGTCGGAACCTAAACTCAGGAATTTGGAGCGGGAAGTTGTCTTTCAGAAAGCCCACTGCAACACAAGGGCAAGAATCAAGAGATTTGGTGACTTCTAGTGGTATGTTAGAAAAGAAATTTTCAAATGAATTCGCAACATGACTTGGGTCTGAAACTTTTTGGTTATCTATTTCTAGCTGCTATACTGAATTAAAAGATTTACTTTTGCCGGTCTCTGTATTAATAGTTTTCCAAACTGTTTTAATTTTGTCATTTGATTTTCGAATTTTATCCCTTATAAACGAAGCTTTTGCGCGTTTGCATACTGACTTAAAAACTTTTGAGTAATTTCTTACATAATCATGAAAATCTTTACTAGAAGTTAAAGATTTTTTGTGATATAACTCAAACATTATGTCTCTACTTTTTCGAATACCTCTAGTTGACCAGTCACCAAATTGTAACCTACCGTTGAGCTGCAGTTTTTTCTTCGGACAGATTTCATTAAATTCTGTACTTACTAATGAAAATAATGTACTATAAATGTCATGTGGATCTTCAGAAGTGAATTCCACCAGACTAAGTTTCAACTCTATATTTTGTTTAAGCTTTTCTAGTTTACCTTTTGTTAGCGGCCTATGTTCGATAATGGTATTTTTCTTAGTTCTCCCGATTTCGAATTTGATAGCGAGGCCATTGTGGTCTGATCTAACTCCCACCATTACTGATTTTTCTGTAGTCTTACAGTTTGAAAAAATATTATCAATGCAGGTGGATGAAGAGTCGGTTACTCTAGTTGGCTCACTGAACAAAAAATTCAAATTAAAAGATTTAAACAAAGAGATAAGATTAGTTTTATCAGTTGAATCTACCAAAATATCAATATTGAAGTCACCGCATACAATGATTGATTTATTGCTTTTAGTTAATCTCTTGAGTACACATTCCATTATGGACATAAAATTACAGAAATTAGATGCTGGTGGCCGATATACACACAATAATATATGACTTTCCAGTTCTGCACAAGCAATTTCGCAGACACGTTCAACAGAAAAACCTACTATGTCAGACCGTTCCTTAAATTTTATGTTTCTTTTACAAAGAATAATACACCCTCCCCCTTCAGCAGATATTCTGTTGAACGCACTGGCTACCTCAAAATGTGTAACATTAAATAACATTTTATCTGGTTTTAGCCACGTTTCTGTAAAGCCTAATACATCAAATCTATGTTTATCTAATAAAAGTTCAATGTCTAATATTTTGCCAGAGAAGCGGTTAATATTTTGATAAAATAGCGATAAGATGTCAGCACACTTCTCTGTTGTCTTGTTTAAAAGTTTAAACAATTAATAGCTACATTATTACTATTATTAGTACATGTACTAAAAACTACAACATTGTCACTACTCTTTGTTATATTTCCTATAACTGCCTCAATATTGAAAGCTACCAAAGTAGCAATTAGCTGTCTGGATTTTTTAGGACAGTACATGCTGTCCCATGTCAACTTAAAATTACAAATAAACTTATTGCAGTCAAAAAATAAAAGTTTGTCACTATGACGACATGTCAAGTTATACATTAATGTGTTGAGTGAGTGTATGCGCAAGTTCTCTTTTTCAGACAATAAATCTGAATAAGGGAAGGCACATAACATTATTTTACATGCCTTAAGTTCTAACAAAGTGGTTATTCTAGTAATAACCTCTTTTCTATCAATACCTAAACTATGACCTAAGAAGACAACAACTATTGATTTATTATCTATTTTTGAGTTTAATATTGTTTTTTCAATCTGAGCATAGGTTGCTCCCGGCATACAATAGTTCTCCACAGCACACTGCACTGAGTTACTTAATAATGAACCAAAGCCTACACCTATTTTGTCTGAAAATACCATGATTTTATGCGGTTGAACTGGATTAGAGCTGACATACTGCTCTCCGCCTGGGACCGTGTCTGTGATCAATGTTGGTCTGTTTTGATTTGACAGAGATGTTGAGAGGGCGCTAGTACAGACTGGTTGTGGTTGAATGTGGAAGCTCGAGTGACTATTCTCAAGAGCCTCCACACACTCCACGTTCAAAGCCACCAGGTCCGTTAGTTCAATTGCAGTCTTGTAATGCTCACTTAGTTGAACTTGAGCTGTCTTGTAGCTAGTAAATACGTCATGCAAGATCTTTTCTTTATGGAGCAGCTCAGAGCGGAGTTCCAGTGTGTCATTATCATATAACTGTCGAGTTATTTCCAATTCTTCCAAACAATTCTGAATTCTTTCCTCTAGTAACAACTTTTCTTTAATTAATTGAACATTTTTGACAAAATAGCTTTGTTTTTTTAATAACTTTTGACATCTTTTGATAGTTTTCTTAACTTTAATATATTTCTTTATTTTATTTTGGCTTTTAAAAAGTGGGCTTTTACAAACAGATTTATCTCCGGTAAGATCAATGGTTACAATATCTGAAGAGCACTCCAACTTGTTTCCGGCTAGCTCATCAAAAAGGTTCATGGTGCTGGTGGTCTGTTCATTACACTTATCTGTGTGTAGCTGTGATATTACCTTATGGGCCTTATTTAATTCAAATTCTAGGTTGATTATACGACTTAAGGCTTGTTCATGAGTCTCACCACACTCCTTGAAGGATATTACAAAATTTTGGAGTTGTTCGCATTGATCTTGTGAGTCCAAGTATTTAGAATGTAGTTCAGCCAGTTCACCTTTTAGTTCAGTGTTTTTTGTGATGATCTTTTGCACTTCGATTTCACTGTCTTCTCTTTCTTGTAGTAGTTGTTCACTAAGGTCTTTATAGACTTTTAGTTGTTTTAGGGCAGCACTCAGTTTATCCTCCATTTCCCTCGCCGATGTCTTGCGGTTCATAATAGGCATTTTGGTGTCAACTGATCAGTCAGCTCCTGAAACCACAAGTGAAACCGCTAAACAACTATTCAAATAAAGTTTGTATTACAGGTTTTCATACACAAGTCAGTCTCATAGCCAAGTCAAACAACAAAAAGAATGCCCACCAAAGCTTTAAATAAAACAATTAAAAAGTATTACTGTTTATACATTGGTTAATACTGTGGAACAGGTTAAAGTAGAAAATTAAAAATAGGAAATTACAAGTAAAAGTGAGACAGGTTTTAGAATACCAGACTTAAAAGGGAAATAGCATAGACAAAAGTAAAAGTAAAATAAAAAAAGTAGATAAAAATAATTGAAAATATAGTTGTACCTGTTACCTACTGACTACCTACAGACTGCAGTACTTATAAAGATTTGCGGTTTGTAAAAATCAAAATAATACTATCATAAGTTACATACAAACATATTAGGCTATCAGTTTAATTCTGGTAGTTACACAATTTAGCAATATACTATGATAGTACAATTACAGTTTTTTCTATCTTTATATCATATTATAGTGAGCACAATTTGAGATCTGACACGAGCAATATAAGTTACTTGTACCTAATTGTATGATGTGTAGTGCGATGTGTAGTTGTTAAAAGCATGTCTGAGGCAAGAGTTTTTCGTCAATTTTGCTTCCACAGTTATGTCAAGCAAAAAGAGAAGCAACGGTGCCAGAATGTGGATTGGACGATGCTCACCGGAGTGAGGCGTGTATAGGGCTAGAATGAGTGTTGAGTAGGTGCATTAAGAATGTTAATTGAACACAATACTCCCCGGGATTTGTGATGAACATTCGATCCAAGTCGTCAGTTTTGAATCCACCCGTTGGTTATCCGTCAGTTGACAGCACAACTTTGTGCTCGACGAAAAACTTCTCGTAGTATGTTTCCCACACTCGTACACCTCATATAAGCACTAATAAGATGTTTACGCTGATTTTAAGGCAGGGGACCCCCCCCCTACCATTTCCCCCTGCCGGAACCGCGTAGTTTTTTTAAAAATTTAATATCAAAGATAATTTTGTCTACTCTACTAACACTTTTACACCTAAATTTAGGGGGGGGGGGGGGAGAGGGGGGGGGGTCAGAGTTGGATTTGTCACTAATTTCGACCTAACCGGTCTGACTTGGACTCCGGGTGGGCTCCCGCCAGAAGCTCTAGCGGTCGCCCCTGAACGTTGCTTCGCCACACTCAGCCTTCGTTTCAGCAACGTTCAGGACCTCCCTTGAGCTTCTGGCTCCCGCATTATTTATAAACACTCTAGGGGTAGTAGCCACAAGAATAGGTGGAGTCGGGGTGCTCTGTGTCGGTTTTCTGACTACTTTCGACCTAACCGGTCTGAGTTGGTCTCTGGGTGGGTAAGGGAGGAAAATAATTTTCACAAAACTATGTAGGAGTATTTATTTTATTTTGTAAACATAGTTAATTACATTGATCAACTCGACAAAGGGATCTTTTTTCTGCTTGAATAGATCTCGCCTCCACAAATATTCAACTATAGCATCACTAAAATCACACGGATTATTATAATTGTCTTTTTTAAAAATCCTTTTCACTGCTCTCCATTGAGATTCGATTCTCTGGGTATGGACCCCATCTGGGGCCACAAATGGATTATCTGGGTCCGAATGGTTGACTTTCTTATGGATGTACCCATGGTCAGCTAGGCAGTCATAAGTCATAACATGTTTTTCGTGTGAAATTACAGAAACTTTAAATATTAATTTAAAATACTTTCGCGTAACTCCGGCAGCCAAAATCGAATTGGGAGGGTCAAGACAAAGCCCCTTGACCATTCCACAGTAGCAGAATCCTCAAATTCAGGCGACTCGATTCAAGACCCGACCCTATCTCTGTGCCAAATTTCATCCAGATCCGTTCAGTCGTTCTGCCGTTGTTGAGTAACAAACATTCATTTATCCATCCATCCATCCATCCATCCATCCAAACTTTCACATTTATAATATTTGTGGGATAATAAGATTGGGAATACTTAGTAGCTAGCTGCTCTCCGCGGTTTCACCCGCGTGCTGATGGATGATGATGAAAAGTATCCGATGTGTTAATTCAGCGCCTCATCTACCTTTATACCAACTTTCATCAAAAAAAGCCCAGCCGTTTAAGCGTCAAAGAGCAACAAACATCCACACGTCCATCCATTCATCTATCCATCCACCCATCTAAACTTTCACATTTATAATATTAGTGGGATACCAGAAGAAGCTTGAAAGTAGCACTAATAAAAGTAAAATTGCAAAAAAACTAATTATTACCGTCAAATACGACGTCCTTTGTTTATCAAACTATCTTTTACCCGCGACTTCGTCCGCATAGAGTATTTTTTTCTAGATATTGATTATTTTAACTATAATGAGCGTTGTTCATGGCTATTGCCTGCCACTACGTGGGATAATATTTGAAAAAAGTTCAGGTAGACCTTCCTAAAGTTCTTTTACAGTATTTCTATATACAATACTAGCTGCTCTCCGCGGTTTCACCTGCGCGGTGATGGATGATGATGATGATGAATCTTATATAGCCTATGTTACTCAGGGTGAATGTAGCTTTCCAATGGTGAAAGAGTTTTTGAAATCGGTTCAGTACTTTTTGAGCCAATTCGTTACAAACATGCTTACATACAAATCTTTCCTCTTTATAATATTTTATACAATATTCTTATCGCCATACAAGCCGTAATTGGGAATTGCAACCTTTTAAACTCAAACGAAAGCTCATTTTTTATCAATTATACGCGGCTGCATATTGCACGGAGGCTGTTTCTTTGGCGGAGTCAGATGATATTGAAGCCTCAATAACTTTGCTGCGGAAAGCTGTTACTTGGAGTCAAGTTCCATTTCACAATTTTGGTGACAGTACATTTCTAAGCAACAGGACAGTTGTAATATAAGCCTGTGACACGAAGACCCGGACCGATTCCGGAAAATACAACCGGATACATGCTCGATATAGACGAGTCAGTATTTACTGAAGCACCAGCTTACAAAAAATAATTTTGTGATTTGGTTCACTCAGTCGAAAGTTGAACTGAGGTATAAACATAAAAAAAAACCCATATAAATTCCACCAAATTCTGTCCAGTAGTTTTTGAGTTACACTCCAATAAGTCGGTATTAAAATTTTCAAATTGTACTTGTTATTTATAAAAAACTAAGTATCTAGGTACAAATTTTCACAATAAACAAGTCAAAAACAAAGAACATTCATACAAATGTTTTCACCCATTTTTGTCCCCTTTTTAATTTATAACATCATAAATCCTTAGTACACCTCAACGAACCAAGACAAAATCACCCTCCTTTCAAGTCTCTACGTCCAGCAGTGTAGGCTGTGCGTTGTTTGACAATCAGGACTTTGATTCATATTTGTATTGATTGAATATATCAAGAGGCAGGAAACATAACAGCAGTGCATGTACCGTAATAGTCGTTAAATTTGTCGAATCGCTAAGATACATTTAAAGAATCGTATCGGGCCCTGGCAAGTTAAGAAGTCATATCGACGACTTAAACGATTGTCAAATTGTCGACAGTAGTTATGTCGATTATTACGAATTGTTTGCATTGCATAATGTGTCCTTCTACGAGTATCGTTTGAAGATTTCTACGAAAATTTCGCTCTTCTACGATCAAAAGAAAGCCGATCATATTTTTTATTTAATACTAGTTCGCCCCGCGGTTACACCCGCATGGTGATGGTGACGATGTTGATGAAAATTCTCCCCATCAGCCTCCATGCCAAATTTCATCAAAATTGGGCCATCCGTTTGAGCGTAAGAGAATAACAAACATCCATTCATCCTTAAATACAAACTTTCGCGTAAGATCAAGCGCAACTAAACGATATCCCCATTCCCTCGCCTGTAGATAAGCTATAGGTATCGAGGTCGTTTTCAAAGCTGACTCAAATGTAATTTAACAGTTCCGTGCTAGGTTTACCGTTATAATCGTAAAAACTTATTGAATTTGTCCACCGATCGCTTAATTTTGTTACTTACTTGGTGAGAATTACTCATCAAAAGAAAGACTCGTCTTTTGATCCATGTTTATAAGCTGTTTTCGAAGGTCATTACGAACCGTCTCAGTCCCAGGCTTGATGAATTCCAGCCTCAGGAACAAGCCGGGTTCCAAAAAGGTTATATGTATTACCATAGACCACATCCACACTGGGGGAGGCCTATGTTGGGGGAGTCCTATGTTCAGCAGTGGACGGACAGCGGCTGAGATGATGACATCCACACGGCAAGTTATACAGAAGACCGAAGAGTATAACTTGCCTGTATGTTTAGTGCTTGTGGACTATGAGAAAGCCTTTGATTCGATCAAGACGTGGGCAGTGCTTGAGTCTCTCCAGCGGTGCCGTATTGACTATTGGTATATCCAAGTGTCAAAGTATTTGTACTATTGTACGTATTGTAATAACGCCAACATGTCAGTCCAAGTACCTACAGGAGCAGAGTTCGAAGGCAATTCCATTGCAAAGAGGCGTGAGACAGGGAGACGTTATATCTCCGAAACTGTTCACCGCTACATTGGAAGACGTCTTCAAGATTCTGGAATGGCAAGGACTCACCATCAACATCAACGGCGCATACATCACTCACTTTCGATTTGCCGACGATATTGTAGTCATGGCTTAATCCATGGAAGACCTCAGTACAATGCTCGCAGGCCTCCATCGAGTTCTCCAACGGGTAGGCTCGTACTATGGGCCTTATAAGTAAGTAAGCCTAATACGAGTAAGTAACGCCACGGACCGGGAAGCGTAGCGTACTCGTAGGTCATCCACGGACACGGTGGATAAACGACCTGATAAAGGCCCCAGGATGACGTTGGATTCAGGCCGCTTCCTACCGGTCCTTTTACAAAACTATCTTCTCCTCTCGGTGCCTCTTCAATCAATGAAGGTTGGCAAACAGCTTTCCGTACTTATCTCTATCCTTGGCCAGGTGAAAAAGTTTAGCGGCACTCGCAACCCCTGTCCTGCAAAACTATGTGGGAGGCATATGTTCAGTAGTGGACTTCTACGTCTGAGATGATGATGATGATGAGGGCCTCTGTTTGCAGATTATACTGGACTCTTGACTGTGAACGGAATAAAGGTGCCATTGACAGAAGATGGACATATATCTGAAAAAGTAGGCGTTAGCGGGGTTTACGATTTCTACGACGGTGAACCGGCGAAGATTTCCTGCAATAGAGACGACCAAACCAGAGCTCACATTACAACGATGTTATTAGTAAAAAATGTATGGAATAATACAGGTAATATATTTATACTTAAAACGTTAGAGGCCAATAACATCTCTTATTGTCATGGTTTCACAAAATCATCAGAAGTCCAGAGCGTCCGTTAGTAATAAGAAATAGGTGAGGAAGCAATAACTTTCAAAATGTATTCTGTCTGTACGCATTTATGTTTGCTAACTCATGAACTACTAAATATGATTGTCGGCTGATGAAAATAGTATATACGGAAATAGAGACCTCACTCGGCTGGTATAAAAGGCAACACGATTTGAACGACATCTAAATGCTTTTAATGGAATGAATACGTCAACTATATATATATATATAGTTATTATAATATTTGTGGGATATATATTTAGCTACAAAAACATGATTTTAATTTTGAAGGCCAAATTAATGAATTACACATAATTTCTTCCATTATGTAGATACATAAAACAAGGAAACAACAAGTTAACAATTAATAATTCATATGCAAAAAACAAATAATACTATGGATTTAGTTTCATTTAATCATATTTATTAAAATGTTTTGTACCTACTTATTTTAACAAGCAAGTCATAAGTAGGTATAGTGATCTTAAAAGTAGCATTGGTAATAATATTATTTAACTCTTTTACATAAGAATGTAGCAAAGCAATTCATATGGAGTCAGTTATCAATGTGATTATGATCATTATTCTTTCATATTAGGCTCTATCTCTTGCTAATGAGCAGGACAAAAACAAACTGATCTCAGTAATGATGATGGATGTAGTGAAGAGAAACGGATTGACTTTATTGCTTCTAGGCTGGAATTCTTGAATGTACAACCAATATCTGAATTTGCTATTTACCATTAAATTTTATTACTATTCTGTATCTAATATGGCGACTGTAAACCATTATATAACATATCCTTTGGAAACAAAGTTTGACCAAATGCAATCAGGTATCAAAACCAAGGTATTTAAATGGGCGATGGCAAAATGCTTAAAAATAACTGACCTCAACTGAAGAATGATACAAATAATTAACGTAACATAACTAAACAAGAACACCCCGTTATGTTTTCCTTATTTTATTATTAGTTTGAATTTAAATATTTCTATATTTAGCTATGAGTCTAGCTTTAGTAAATACAGTTATATATGCACTCACTAGTAGATAGATGGCGGCTACGCCACCATATGAGTTAAGGCGCGGTCCAATCCAAATTTTTAAACAATTTACGATGCTTTACATAAGGTTGAGAATTGCTTACCAGAATGGACGATATAATGCGAAAATTCAATTGAATACGTGCTAATACTTTTTATATTTATATCGTACAATCAAATGAATAAATTTTAATGATAAAGGTGTCCATAGTTCACTAGTAAATTTCATTGGGAATTCGAATACGATACATTCACTGAAATATATTTTATTCAATTCAATTTTATTCAATCATGGGCAATGATTGAATAAAAATGCTTTTTCCCACGAAGCACGTAAGAAAAATTGCAAAATTCGAGCCAAGTTTGCACAATCGTGTATTGGCTCCCATACTTCATAAGAACGTATATTCAATTTACACTACGTTTTTTTTCGAACTTCGGTTATTAGGTTTAAGCGTCGAAAAACGTTTTTTCGAAGTCGAATCATGAAATTTGGAACTCATTTCGCCTTAACGCTACCAATAGATTAGTATATTTATTAATCTATGACGCTACGTAGCAATAAATCAGTCTGCATTGAACTGGCTTGTGTATAATTTATATTAAGTATACATAATAAGTAGGTACTAAACTAACCCATCTTTGTGCTATTTGGAGTTCAGATTTGGACCGTGGAGGCAGTCCGCTCTAAACGTATATTGAGGTGATGGGCGGCCTAAATGCTGGCGCCTAGATTGGGCAAACAGCATTGCGCATGCAGAATGGCAATGTTGTCAGCATTTGTCCACTTTTCCGCCTACGATGAGGCTTACCGATTCGTTTTTTTAATGATTAACGTATCATCATCATCATCATCATCATCTCAGCCGTAGGACGTCCACTGCTGAACATAGGCCTCCCCCATGATTTTCCAAAAGGACCGGTTGGAAGCGGCCTGCATCCATCCTGCATTAACGTATATCTTTAAACAACTACTTGAAAAATAATCTTTTCTTAACATTTACAGGTAAAAATTACTTCAACAGTAAATGGACGGCGGAAAGATATCCAAGAAATTATTCTAAAACAATGTATATAAAGTTAACATCAGAATACGATAAAGCGACAATTTACTGTTATTTACCGAAAATTAACATTCTGATAGTTTTGAATCTGACTGCTAAGCCAGGTAACTTTACCATACGAATTAATTATTAACACTGTATGCGTTATTTATACGTATGACTTTACTCTCCTGTTATACGTAGAAACTGTCCAGTGCGAGCATGGATCCACGATAAACTTCTCACGTCGACAAAATGTTTTTATATATCTATCGTATCTTGTCTCTAGTACGGATCTAGCCGCGACAGCTATATCGCGGCTAGGTTTTACCGATAATTGCTATTAAATTTTATCCAATCGACAATCCATACTCGCAGTGCTGGTCATTTGAATGTCAGTAGAAAGGGATGACAACTAGACTTGTAGCATATTTTAGCCATAACTGGCCGCAGCATGGACATTAGAGTAATCTATCGTGCACGTAAAACTATTGAATTCAGTACAAACTATCATTTATCTAGTACCACTATGGCACAAATAACTCATAGTTTGACGATGAAGGGCTGGGCGTTTTTCAATTCATTTGTTAACGATACGATCACTTTTCAGAAATGTGCTGTAGTCTCAGACGTTTATCAACGAAGGTTTAGGGATGCTCAGCGCCATAGTATCCAAAAATTGCCGCCTTCGCTCGGTTTCTTCAGTTTCCAGATTATGCTGCTAAGAGTGTGTTGCTCAATTGCGTCCAATCCTGTTTGAATCGATTCAATGCCGTCGACGGCATTAGTTAAAATATATGATACTTGAAAACTTACTATTCTTGATTAAATCATAGCTTTAAATGCATTCACGCGTACCATGGAACTTCTCAGGAGGAACCTGTTATGTGTTATGTGGGGCTCCCGGGCAGGCTGCCCAATATATCCACTAAGCAGCCGGCTTTGAACCAGCGTCTGTTTGGGGTGGAGCGGTGTCGCTGCCGCCTCACCTCGGTAGGGTGCACCGGTACATCGACGGGTCAACACTGAGGAGTGATGGCCCGTTGAATGTGGTGGATTTCCCGACCCGTTGGTAGCAACTCTGCCTTCTAAGCCTTCCCGGATTCGATCCCCAGAGAGGACAAACATTTGAGTGAATGAACTTTTTGACCTGTATCTGTGTGTGTATAAGTATGTGCAAACAATGTGTTTACATGGCAGCCCAATCCAGCTATTATCTATCCGTCCAGCAACTGCCAAGTGTGAACTTCGATTCCATAAAACTATAAAAAAGTAAATTAGCAGTTTCTTATTTACTAGTGTTGTAACTGTAAATTAGGACACGCGCGATGGAAATCATTAGGGCGCTTTTTTGCACAGACTATATCGGTCGTCAAGTTACCGCAGGCTCTGCCTACTGCTGCTTAAGGAAAGGACTTTTTCCTGTATGTAGTATGTATGTAGGTCTAACCGGGCGACACCGAGTTATTCCTCAAATAGGGACGCTAACGCACCACACCTCGTGTATTCACAATAGCTTATTCCTCAATAGCTCATTGCTTCAACAATAGGGTTAAGAATTTGAATGTCTCTTAGAACCCAGCCTCACCATTACCCTGTGTAGACATGGACTAGTTTGGTACCTGAAGCCTGAAGACCATGTGTGGATGTTGTCTCATATTATTTAAGATGATGAATCAAAAATTAAATATAAGTCTTTTTCAGTGGCTATAAGTTTCCAAGTGAATGGATTGAATCTGTTTCCAACAGTTAAATATTATTATCAGATAAGCTACCAATACGAGTATTTCGATGGTGAAGAGTTGAGAATACAAAGTTTGAAGGACGATGATTTGTATGGAGACTTGGATTGTAAGTTTCAAACGAATCCTGGTGGTATTACAGGTAAGTTTCAATTTTTGTTTCATCCCACGTATTCAACAAAACAACAATAGGCTTCAGAGGATAGCTGGAGCAAAATTCGACTTTGTCCCCATGGGATTTTTTGTTTCTGCATTCTGATTGACCCATTTAAGTGTAGAAGGCTATACCCTGTTTGCAGAGCTCGGCAGCCTTCTTTTTCACAAAGGTTAGTTATTTGTATTGCAACACAAATAACTATTATTCCAATTAGGTTCTCGTATATGTGTAACAGAGAAATTAATAAGATTATAGATGTTGAAGAAAAGTGGTTATCGTAGGTTTGATTTTCCTAGATATGTATTTCTTCGAGATTTGACCGTCCTAAAAAGTTTTAATAATGCATCTACCGCCTTACAAAAACGTGGCTCAGCTATATTTATAAGCAAGTAATCACTTGTTGCTAAGTAATTTCTTAACCATATAATACTTCTACATAAAATCTTATTCTGTAGTCGAGCAATGAACGTGTCTTACTAAAGTAAATGCTTAAGTAAGTAATGACATAACCCTATCAAAATTGGATGCATCTTTTTACTCTTGTTAGGTTGTTGTCATGGGATTTTAACTTTTACAGCTTTTGGATCTTTCACAGTTCAGACTTATGTGCGAATGTCATTGCTGAATATGTAACTCTATTGTGGTTAAGCAATAGCAATGGTATTACAATATCATTAAGAGGATATATCACATACCATAGATTAGTACCTAGTTAGTACATCTTTGGCGTCTTATTTACCTATACAAATGTAATTATTGCCGTTAATTATTTCCCCGCTGGATCTTATAGAGCCAATATACTTGAGTGGGACATATATATTGACCACTAGCCAAGATAATCAACTTAAATATTCCTTACTGATTTGTATATAGATTTTATACACATAGTTTCAGATATTAGCTCCCTAAGTGAATCGTCTTAGTACTTGTTTTATTCTATAGCTAGAATTAGATTTTACTTATAACCTGCAAAGTGAGATGGGGCTATGTTTCCCTATGCTCCTTTAAATATGGTATATTTAATTAGTTTAGAAGTTTTGTGGGATGGGTGATGTAATGCTAGATATCGACAATTGTGATTTGAAGCGCTCGCAAACAAGATAAGCGACGCTTGCTACAGTTGAAACGGCTAGTTCCATTATTCAACTGAGCGCTTCCGTGCTTTGTCATGTACGTACGAGGGCACGTTAAGCCGTCGGTCCTGGTTATTTGTCTTAGGACAACAGTCGTTAGGTTATGTCGACGGCCTTCGGGCGACCTGAAAACTTTGACATGAGTTGGCCACTAGCCCATCCACCAACTCAACTCCTATCTTTGAGAGGAAGGCTCGAGTACCAGCAGTGGGAATATAATGGGCTGATGTTGTGATTTTGTGCCGGAAATAGCGTTCGAACTGAAAGCTATTTCACCACATTTCTATCTCTGGAACGACCCTGATCAGTAACACAGTAACATGCCTGTGTCCGACCCTGGGAAATATCCTCAAACCACGGTAAACCTGATAACTTATCCAATAATGTTTTCAGAATATCGCAAGCCATGGAAAGCCAGGAACATAAATATGACAATGACTCTAAAGGAAACAACCAATATTACGACGCTGGATTGTTCTGTTCAACAACTTAATACAACCAGAAGCATTCATCTAAATATTTCTTTACAACTTATCCCAAACACTTTTGACTACGGTAAGTATTTTGTTTTTTATGATATGACGAGAAGAGCAGGTCGTGCGACTAAAGGTAAGCAACATGCCTGTCCATCATAGTTTTTTTTAACCATTTATACTAGGTAGGCTTCTGGTCCCAAACTAGACAGAGCATGTACTATGGTAACCTACACATACACACCCAGACACAGCTCAAACAGAAATGTTCATGCACACAAATGTTTGACCTGTCCGGGAATAGCAACCCGGGATCAGCGGGTCTGAAGACATGGTTGCTACAAACTGCACAAACCAGCCAGTGTCATTCGCATCGGGCTCTTTAAACATTGGTTTTGCAGTGTCATGTGATTTACTTACAGTGCTCTTTTCATTTATCATTTATTTCTCCATACTCATGTGTACAATAAAAAATACAATACAATAAATAGATCTTAAATAATTCAATATATACTTACAACATGAAACCCTTTTAAAACCATTACACGATAATAGAATGAAAAAAAAAGAAAAAAGAAAGAAAATAATCGTATTCAGGACATTTTTCAAGTTCAAGTTCTAGTCATTTATTTCGCTTTAAATTGTGGTTACAATGAAAGATCTTATAGCTATAATGTTTAGTACAACACAACTTTTGCCTATTTGGCATGCGAAAATTTAAATCTTAATCTAAAATTATATTAAATTTAAGGTAATATACATTAAAATCCTAAGTTAACTAGGAAAAACCGACTAATATGTTTATAATACACGATACTGTAGGTACTATACTCTATACTACTATTTTAATGATAAACTAAAATTATACTATATGTTTGATATTAGGATGGGCTACATTTATAGTCATTATTATGTGAAAAGAAATGATTAATTTGATAAAAGCTACAATCAATTAACCACCTGAAAAGTTTGAATTTTGGGGTGGAAGGGATTTTAATGATTCTGGGATTTTATTAAACACTCTTAACGCCATAATATAACAATTTCTGCGGTAAAGCTCATTATTACACTGCGGAAACACTAATCTGTTCGGAAATCTTGTGCGGTAGCTACGGTTATCGCACAAGTTATTGAAAAGTTCAGGGTGTTTTTTTACAAACATACATATTTCAAATATATACATACAAGGAAGTGGAAGCGCCTTTAATTCCTTAAAAAGAGGCTTGCAGGATTCTAGAGGACCAACACAGCAAACTGCTCGGATACATCGTTTTTGTGCTTTGAAAGCTCTCTCCACTTCTACCGAGTTGCCCCAAATTACGAGACCATACCTTAGGACCGACGACACGTATCCATGATAAGCCATAAGGGATGTTTTTCTAGAAGCAACTAAAGACAGCCTACGAAGAGCAAATGCAAATCTGCTAAGCTTTAAACACACACTGTCTACATGTGCTTTCTAGTTACAGTGGTTATCGATAGTGATTCCAAGAAATGTAGCTGTATTTGTTTCTTTTATTTGCGTATTTTGGTAAACTATTTTAATATTTTGAGGTTTAGATTTGATATTGTAAAATTCATAATATTAGTTTTATTTACTTTTAGGTTATTTCTGTTAAGCCAAGCTATTACAGTTGATATTGTTTCATTAATACTTTGTTCAAAATCAATATTCTTTTGTTTTGGGATGATAATGCTTAAGTCATCTGCAAAAAGAACGGATTTATTAGAAATTATACCAGGTAGATCGTTTATATATAACAGAAATAACAGCGGCCCTAATATGCTACCTTGAGGAATGCCAGATTTGTTACATAAGTAATCAGAGAAGAAACTACTCAAGGTATTGTATTCATCAATGTTTTTTATTTCTACTCGCTCTTTTCTATTAATCAAGTAACTCTTAAACCAATCATAAGCAACCCCTTGAACACCGTAGTTTTCAAGCTTCTTTAGCAATGTCTTGTGGCAAACAAAATCGAAAGCTTTGCTCATATCAAAGTAAATTACTGCCACTGGTGTTTTCAGATTAATATGTTCTGTTATGTTTTTGACTAGAGTGAAACTAGCCAAAGTGGTGGATTTGTTCTTTTGGAAGCCATTCTGTTCATTTCTAAGAATACCGTTTTTTGTAATAAAGCTATATAATCTCTGGTACATTATTTTTTCAAAGATTTTAGAGAGAATTGGTATTAGAGCAATAGGTCTGTAATTATTTATGTTAAGTTTTTCATCTTTCTTATGAAGATGTTTTACGGTAAAAAATTTTAGAGCATTAGGAAAAGTACCTTGTTCAAAAGACATATTAATTAGATGGCTGACGATCTCAGCGCATTCATTGCTACAAAGTTTTAATACATGTGTACTTATTTCATCATATCCCACAGATTTAGTATCACTTAGTGATTTTATTGTAGTTTTGATTTCATTTGGGGTGGTTGGTTTAAGGAAGAAACTGGAAGCGTTATTACTAACGGTATTCATAGCAGTAACATTATGTAAATGTTTATCACCAAGTTTATTATTATTTATAAAGTTGGTGTTAAATATATTTGCAATTTGAATAGGATCTTCTATAGTATAATTGTTATTAATATGAATCTGTTCTATGTTAGTTGTTGTTATTGCCCCATTATTTTTGATGATATCCCATGTTGCTTTACACTTGTTTCTAGATGTATATATGATGTGATTATTCATTTTTCTCTGAGATACGCGCATACATGTTTTAAGACATTCCGCATTTTTCTATACTGAGTTTTGGAATGTTCGCTCTTATTTTTATAATAAGTATATCGCAGTCGTCTTTTTGTAGCGCATGATTTTCTAATTCCTTTTGTGATCCATTTTAATCTTTTTTCTTTAGTTGTAACTCGTATCCTACGTACAGGAAAGCACAATTTATATAATAAAATAAATGTTTTGTTAAACAAAGTAAATGCTATATCAAGGTTATCGTTATCGTACACTTCTTGGAATGATAGACTGGTAAGGTGTTTCCTAAAAATTTCAATATTGTCTTTTCTGCAGTCTCTTCTCTCTATATATTTGGCGTAGCTTTTATTTCATTTATGGAAAAAGTTAAAGTTTGTGCTGTATGATCAGACAGACCCGTGTAATGTACTTTTCCTGTAGTATCTGAAATGTTACTCATAATATTATCTATGCATGTATTTAACCTAGTAGGTTCGTTTATATGTATATTCAAACCATAATTTCTTAGTATTTCTCTAAATTTAGTGGTATTTTTGTTTAATTTTAACAAGTATTATTTTCTGATGTTTACGCAATTTGTGCAGTAAAATTTCAATTTTTTCAAAAAGTAAATTTATATTTATAGTTCGGTAAATACAAACTATATAACATTTATGATTTGGTAATTCTACTCCGCAACATTCAAAGCCATTTTCAACCGAGAGTTGATTAAAAAGTGGTATTTCTTTATATTCTATGTTATATCTGAGAAGGATACAAACTCCTCCTCGTCTTTTGTGTTTTCTAAAGAAATGAGTGACAAGTTTATATCCTTTAAGCTTTATATTGTTTTCGTCTCCACGTTTAGCAAAGACTTCTGAAATGCATATTGCATCTACTGGATTTCCTTTTTCAGCAAAATCTACTAAGGACACTTGTAATAGATCTAATTTGCCTACTAGGCCTGCGATATTTTGATGGAAGACAGTAAAATTTGGGAGATCTTGTGTATTCTGATGATTACTGTGAGGAACGAAAACATATTTTAGGAGTCTTATTGTACTGTGATTTGCTTTTATTACGCTGGAAATAGAAAGGGATTGTGCCTGGTTTAGGATTTTTGTTTTGGTCGTTACCGTTCGTTGTGTATAAGGCATTACCTGTTGTTACATGCATTGTGTTTTTAAGAACTTTAGCTTTGTTCATTTTCTCAAACATGTGCGGTATAGTTCCCGGTCTTAAACTAGATTTGCTAATTTGCTTTACATTTTTTATTACATTTTTGCTTAAATAACAGGACTTATAGTCTTCGGTATTAATCATGTTATTGAACAATTTACAGTGTTCGAGTGAAGTAGAGTTTGTAGAAGTTTCGAGAAATTTGCTAGTACCCGAGTTAAAAATTATATTTCGCAGTTCTCTGTTTAGTTTAATTTCGTTTAGGTAGTTATTCTTTCCAACTCTCGCTACAGTTATATTTGGTGTGCTGATCCTTTTTAAAATTGCCGAAATCTCGATGAAAAATTTCGTTGGGTTTGTGTCATTTGACCCTACCATAAGAAAAAGCCAGTCTTCTTTTTGAAAGTCAATGTCATTTACCGAACAGTTGCGTAAGATATGGTCTGTTGGGGCATCAGGATAGTAGTAGCTGACTATGTCATAGTCTTTTGCATTTTTATATTGAGACCTAAGGTTAATGAGTTGGGCCCTAGATCTTTGCAGCTTTGATCTCTGATTATAAGAATTTTAGGCTTACGTTCATAACCTAGCTGTTTTTCTGACAATTTGGTCGTTTTAACACTAAAGGAATTATGTGCAGCACATGCAGTTTCATTAGCATGGATTATCTCTGGTTTCGATTTCTAACTTGGTCTTGAGACTGCGATTGTTGTTTAGTATTGGTCATTTGAATATTACTTGCGTTTGCGTCATGAGAATTTTGTTGCATCTTTCGTATCTTACGTTTATCTTTTATTATCTTTTATCATTACACAACATAACACAAAAATACTGACAAAATAGGACAACCATCATAATAATAATGTTGCGTAATGCCATGAAAGAGCCCCGACTCAGCATAATACAGGATGGGCCAGAAAGACGTACGATTTTAAAAACACTATTGTATTGAAACGGTACGAGGGAGCGGTGCGCGGGAGGGGGATAAGTAAGTGATTGATTCAGGTGTTCCTTTGCTGTTTCATTTCTGTGGTGATGGATGATGATAATGATGAAAATTATCCTATGTCCTTCCCTGGGGATATAATCTATTTTGTTGCCAACTTTCATCGAAATCTCTACAGCTGTTCTTGAGTTATAGCTAGGGTTGCCATCTCTAAAATTTGGAAACCAGAACAAGACGCGTGAAAACCCCGGACATGTCAATAGGTTTTTTAAACATAGTGTAATAAAAAAATGCATAAATCACGTTATTATTTGTTTTCAGACCTTAATTAAATTTAGTCATTTTTATCATCATTTTAAATGTACCTAACAAAACAGAATGTTATCACAGTTTGTTACAAATTACCTATGTTAATAATCTGTTAGATTTTTTGTTATTTTAGACCTGACTTTTTAAACCCGGACAAAATAAATCCCGCCCGGACGCTCCCCGGATGCCCTTCAAACTAGAACAAATCCGGGGAAACCCAAACGGATGGCAACCCTAGTCATAACTAACACGACTTTGTTATAAGTTTAATAGCGACTGTCCACGACTTCGTTCGCGTAGAAGCGTCGGCCTTCGGCCTCGCCATACCCTCCCATCTTTTCTTGGTTTTTCTTTCATAAGAACCTTCTCCTGACAATAATTAACACAACAAAAAAGGAATTAGCGAGATTGTTCTATCCGTTCTCAAGTTATAGCGTGACCAGGAGAAATAGAGGTTCATTTTTATATATATAGAAGATAAATTTAATTAAATACGTACTTATTAAATGGATAAATGTTATGTATGGTATAAAATGTGTGTGAATAATTTACATATAAAAATTAATCCCTATTTTCCTGGGTCACGCCGTAACTTGAGAACGACTTTACTGATTTCAATGAAATTTAGCAAAAACATAGACTCAAAATCTATACTGGATACTTATCATCATCATCCATCAATACGCGGGTGAAACCGAGGGGGTGAAAAAAGTTTACAATAAATAAACAGAATTGAATTATCCGTTATCTAAATATTAGCTCTTATTAGTATCATCATGTAATTCATTCATTACTTTTTCAGCTCCATTCATCAAAGGCCTATCAATGGCCAATGTTTTAGCAAAGCTAAGTGATAATTTTATGATTTACTTTACTAACATATATTATGAATGGGACTATAGAAATGGTTTAAATTTGACGTGTTGTTCTGAAGACACGCCCGGGCTGTCATGGGACTACAATGGCAAGTACAATATTATTCTTTATAAGTTGTACTCTACGAAGAAATAATATCAGGAAGAGTAACTGCCTTAAAAATTACCCAATAAAAGTCGTGCTAAATCAATAACATCGTTCACGCCGCTATGACTCAGCTGTCATAGTAGACTTTGCAGCACGCGCGTGGACCAATCCTTCTGAAATTTAAACCAATCACCGAACATGTCTATTTGTAACCTCGGAAGTAATTCGTATTTGGAATCATACGTCGTTTTGGTTTGAAGGACCACTTTGTGTGTGGAATTTGTTCTGAGTTATACTTCCTGACATTATTTCTTCGTAGGTTGTATTCTATTTTTTGATGTTTCTTTCGATGGTGTTATGTAGCTACAATCACTTCAATTACAGATATAGATATTGCATAATAGACAACGCAAGTATCACGATTTGTATTGAAACCAAGCGTGCCGGCTTTTTAATTAATTGAATTGCGTGAATGTACACATACACATAATATCATTTTAAATTAAATGAATATGTCCTTGCTTTTGGAGGATCGACATTTTTGGGCTATTGCAGTCAATTATGTTGTAATTAAATTTTCGCGGCCGTCCGCCTGCAACGGTAGACGCGCGCGGACTGTAAGTAGCGGCGGCCAACCTTGACGCTTGGTCTAGGTTCGGACAAGTAGACGCATTTGCGTTATCTGTTGTACATATATATCTATGACTTCAATGCTACAGTCCAGGTCTAATGCGCGTCCCATAGCAAATGCTGCGCAGATCCTGATGTTTAGAGCTATCATGGCGTTATTGACAGAAAATTAAACAAAATAAAAAAGAAACATGACAATCTATTCCTCAACGTATTATATTTATAAAATATTATTTATAGTAATTATTATCTAAGAAATCAGTTTTTTAGAAATATTGTCTATAAATCATTGATTCTTTGCATCTCCACATGAAATACCAATTGTTTTGAAATTTTGTACACACCAATCTACGAATAATAATAAGTATTATTCGTAGACACCAATCAAATGGATAACCGTCAAAAAAGTAATCTTTTACACGTTTAATTTTTTAAAGCTTAATTTGATAATGCTTTTTAACCAACTGTTCAAAACTCGATGGGAATTTTATACGTTTTCTTTACATCTTCCTACTTTTGGTCTTAAATAAGGACAACATAACCAAACAGGCACACAATTAACAAATGCCTTAAGGCGAAATTAGTGTCGATTTCCACCAAATTTCATGATTCGACTTCGCGAAAACTTTTTCGACGCTTAAACCTAATAACTGAAGTTCGAAAAAAACGTAGTGTAAATTTAATATACGTTCTTACGAAGTATGTGAGCCAATATATGATTGAGCAAATTTGGCACGATTGAAAAAAATCGGTAACATTCCCTAAATTTTGCAATTTGTCTTATATGCTTCGTGGGAAAAAGCATTTATACAATTATGGGCGAATATAATTCAAAAAAATTATCATATTCGAATTCCCAATAAAATTTACTAGGGAACTACCTATGAACTCCTTTATCTTTAAAATTTAATCATTTGATTGTTCGAATTAAATATAAAAAGTATTAGCACGTGTTCAAGTACCTACATCTTCGCATTACATCGTCAAATCTGGTAAGCAATTCTCAATATTATGTAGCGCATCGTTTATTAGTGTTTCCTACTAGCATGAGTCACGTTCATTTATTATTAGTTCTAAAAGAAAGGTTGTCTCTCCGACATTTCTTAAAACTGCCTTGCCTAAAACTGGTTAGATAGTTTTAAGAAATGTTGGACTGCGGGTGTACCTTCTATAAGAATTAGGCACAGGTTATAACTTATTTCAGAGCAGGATGTTGAAATGCTGCCCATGGAGCCAGTTGAAGATCACAGATGCAAAATATTGTTATCAGCCGTATTTAAAGTAAAACCCCATGTCACAAGCTGCCATGTTGGGTGCGAATTGCCGCGCGGTAGGCAGGGTAAGGAGAAAATTACCAAAATTGAGCTAATCCAGAAGGTCGGAAGTATAACTGAAGCTGCCGCTAGCGCTTTTGGAAAAGGTATTACTAGGAACATATTCTATACCTACCTTTATAACCTTCCACTCTTCGGAGTACCTACTCAATGCTAATAAAAAGAACTAATAAATATTAATAAACTAATAAAATAAATATTAAAAACATAATAAATACTAATAACTAATAAACCTTTATAATATTTGTAATGCAATTAATAACTATACGGAAATATGCGCTTTATAAGGTGCTGTCAATTCCTGACGTCGATAAAAAGGAGTGTTTTTAAAGCAGTTTATCTCACAAACAGTGGTTTACTTAAAACTATAAAAAATATATGACATTTCTAAGACTTTTAAATACACATTGATGAAATCAAAAACATATTTTAACATACTTGAGTAGTTTTAAAAAATATCAAACGTACTACATTATTCACTTTTAAAATAGTTTTTCTCAAAATTTTTCAAAGTTATTCAAAATAGTTTTCTTTTACAATTTCATCAAAAGTAATTTTCTATACACATACATTTACGGATTACTTTTTTATTTAATAGGAAACGTTATTTTTTTATGAATTTATAATTATTAACGAGGTGCAATTGCTTGATTTCACAGACGTCCAAACGCACTAGCAGATGACAGCGCCTTAAGCACTACGTTTGCCCATGTCAGTTGCAGTGCTACCCAGAACAACTGCAGTTTTGTGTAGCACTGCACTGTGCTTGTCACCCCGAGACATTGGTTTTTTAATCTATTTCGTCCAATAATTTAACTTGCTACAGTTCTGCTTCGTGGTACCTGGGGCCTTACTATGAAAACTGCCCGACTTATTCGTACCATGACAACGTTAAAGCAGGCTTCTATTATTCAAGAACCGCAGAAAAACCGTTTACCTGTTTTTTTGTATGGACTTTTGTTGACATGACGCTCTAAATCCGCTCTTAGCTTACAAACGTATAGACGTCTGCAATATTGGTTATAGTAAATTGTTAGAATGTCAGAGAAAACATTATCCGTACCTTTGCGAAAATGATGTTCAAACAGTTCACGTAAATGAGAGTCATGGTATGATTGATGTCATTCAAAACTGTTTGTCAGGTTTAAGAATTGCACGGAACTTGCAGGGTTCTTATGAAGCTGATAGTAATGCCCCAGATTATTTGATACTGCAGTGATACCAATCAAGACTACAACACAACAAGTATATCACCTAGTGAGGCGGGTTTCATTGCTTCTTACGATTCGAAGCCTGACGGCGGAAGAAATATTCATTTATTATTTATTTATTTTATTTATTTATTCATTATTTATACGGCAAATGCCAATTACATAGTTAATTAGGTACAACACACAAAAATACAAGCGTTAAACTAAACATCGATTACATAATAATAAGTCATATACTAATTGTTACAAATAATACTACAATTAACAATTAATAACCATTTTGTTCCCACAGCTGGGACTCGAGCTTTCCTCTCAGAGAGAGGAGTTGGGCCATAATCCACCACGCGGGCCCAGTGCGGCTTGGTGGATAGGTTAGTGGCCAACCCATGTCGAAGTTTCCAGGCCGCCCGAAGACCTTCGACATAGCTTACGACTGTTGTCCTAAGACAAACAACTGGGACCGACGGCTTAACGTGCCCTCCGAAACACGGAAGCGCTCAGTTGAATAATGCCACTAGCACACACCCATACAACTCCCGACCGCAGCAAGTGTTGCTTAACTTGTTGATCGGTTAAGATCGCCAAGTTAAGCTCCGCTGTGAGCGCTTCACAATTAACAATTACCTTAATTAAAAATAATAACTATATTATATAATAATTATATCATGGAATAAAAGTAGTCTCCGTTCTCTTAAAAGTAGATATCTGAACGTCTCATTTCCGTATGAAAATAATTTCCAAAAAATTCTTCACAATATTATAATTATTATTACTTACCTACGATAATAATGAATTGTATTATTTTTAACATTTACTTCTTTTCAGGAACTTTCGGATTTATAGTAAATGGCATAACTTTAAATGGTACGACTCAGCGAGAAGTGGACTACGACATTTTAATTTATAAATTTTGCTATAAATATGATAACGGTGAAAGATTACAAATAACAAGCTATAAGGATGAACAAATGTATGGCGACTTTGATTGTTACTTTAAAGGAGAACATTTGCCAGAAGAGTGGCAAAGTAAGTATAGCATAAGAAGCTAGGGAAAACTAGAGCTCAGTGGCGTCAATTAGAAGAGGCATATGTCCAGCAGACATGGACTGATACTGGCTGATGGTGATGATGAAGAAGCTATGGAAAGGGAGAAACCGTTTTTAGGTGCACAGATCTCTAGACATATGCCTTCAGTAGCATTTCGAACAAGCTTTAAAGACACACAAAATATTACCGTCTGAAATTACAAATGCATTCATAATCAGATTACGGGTAAACTTTGATCCAAACGTCAAACAGTCATCGCCGAAACGTTTTGATTATGGGCTTTACTTAGAAACGCTGCTTAACTTAATAGTACATTACAGCAGAATCCAGTAAGTAAGCCTTCCTGGCCAAGTATTATTAACCCGATCGAACCGCGGGTGAGGTCCGGTTATAGGCCTATACGAGGCCAGGATGGCTTTCTTACTGGTTGAGGCTTGTATAATGCTTTTCTCAAATGTGAAAGAAAGTTTTTGTTAATTCGGCCTCGGCTTTTAAATCGGGAGGAGTGCCATCTATTTTTCTGAATCAGATTCGCTTGAACTCATGTTTTGGGATTGTCTATGTTCCCGCGGTAAATTAAAAAACAATTGTCGTAATTGAATGTGAAATCCCGCCATCGTTATTTTTTTAATTAAAAAGTTTGCGTTTACTTTTGAAGATTATTCTATTTTTACAATACATGAAAGTTTTAGTAAAAAAAATGTAATTATTGTTGTTGAATCTCCATGTTAATTTCACAATGGAAAGCTAAAAGCTTTAATCAAATATGATTTATAAACTGAAACTATTAAACACAAACATAAAATCCCACACTATACTTCTACAACATTACTAAATACAAAACGCATCGTGCATACTTTTTCTGCGTCGCGTTAAGTGTCACAGGCTATAAAATGGCTGTTTAAGGCACCAAAACTATATCTATCGCATAAATTATGAGATAGATATTATATATTTGGAGCTTCCCTCCTATAACCATGTTATAATGGCTAAACTCTAATCTGTGTCTGGGTACTATGTTTTTTTTCTAAGCAGATCTAAAGAGGATGACCTACTGTCCAGTAAGTAAATTACGAGGGCGGGTCAATAAGTCCATGACTTTTACTAAAAAATTCCGACATAGGTGTAAACATAAAATTAAGTATTTATAAGCATCATAAACGTTCAGTTAAATTTGCACCAATGTGCAAGTTACGGATCATATCTTCTTAACCAACTTCCAAAAACAGGAGTATTTTATCAAGTTGAGGTTAATATTTTTTTATGTATAAACACGAAAGACTTTTTGGTGAGTAGTCCGATTTTATTAGTTCTTTTTTTGTTTGGTAGGGTAAACGTCTGAGGTAGGGCCATATTCTGTTTTTGGAAGTTGCTTGAAAAATACCTAGTAGGAAGGTACATTTTATAATACTTTAATGGCCGTTTTCAATAACCTATCTATCGCCGGCTTACCTTACCAGAGATAGATATTTGACATTATTTGTAAGGACGTTATGTCAAATTTCTATCGGTAGTAAGGAAAACTGTGGATAGATAGAATACTGAAAACGGCCGTTAGTATATACCTATATTATGATTTAAATTAAACATAAGTACCTATATATTACTGTGTGTTTAAATATGTTTCTCATTTTTAATAATTGTTTGCGCTTATTATTATACATTGATGTAAAAGTGTTATGTCATGTCATGTTATTGTTAATGAATTTTGCCTGCACTGTAGGTTACCCGCGGTATTATGTAAAACATAGGTAAACTGTTAGGTTGTGTTAAGCACTGATTAGTTGTTTTACTCAGAACAAATACTATTTTCCTACAGAACAAACACACACAACACGACACTTACACTACACGACACTTACACTACACATACACTACACTTGCGCTGTATTTTATTGTATATTCATTTGACACCTATGTATTTTGTTCACAAACTATTTCTGTGAAATTATCACGTGATACATTAACTATGCTATATCCCTTGCAATATTTTTTTTATATAATTTAGCTTACAAAGTGAGAGTTCTCCTTGGCTCAATTACAGACTATGTATTACTAATTATAAGAAACAATAATAAAAGCTTTGAACTTTTGTTAAATGAATAAATAGTATTAAAATATGGCGATCGCCACTCTTTCCTAAATGAAGTTATGCAATTTTAAAGTTTTAACTGGATTTAACCCTCATCCTGAGGTTAAGTTTCGTAGGGATTGAGTTAGTCATGATTCTTAAAGCATATTAAACCATAATAAAATAAAAAACCCACTGTCGCGAATTATTTCCACTCTTTTGCAAATATCGCCTAATTTGACAGGACTAATATGTCACTTATTCAAAAAGTCATACGGGCTAGAGTTTGAAGCATACAAGAAAGTTTGATCGTTATATAATCAAATATAAGAGGCTTCCTGCAGCACAACATACGTATATATATTAATAGTAAATGAATGAATAACACAAATGTAATTTACACAGTTCTTTCTATGTGTATACACGGTTCACAATTAATCTGAGAAATTGAGTAACTTACTAAATATATATTTTTTTTTAAATACGCGAAAGTACATGTTAATAATTTATTTGTGCATACATTGTCGTATAATATAAACTAAGTCAAAAACGTAACCTAAATACAAAATAACCAGTCCACCGCTGCCAAAAGTACCCAAAGTAAGTAAGTAACCAAACTGGCGGCATTACCTCGGTGGATCGCTAGCGAGATGCGTTGGGCCGAGTAATGCCCCGAACGCAGATCCCGTCCTCTCTCCCTGAAGCGACGCCCCAACTCAGCTACAAATGTTTTTCGGTGGTAGTGTAACCACGTTGTAACCCCACAGCCGAATGGGCCGACACGACTGGTGAAGTACCACACTCTCACATAACACCGACGTGAAGTAACATAGCTTGCTATTGCGTTTCGTCGGTTTGTGGAAGGTTCCGGTGGCCCCCATTCCCCATTCTCCCTCTACTACCTCCTCCCCCTCCACCCGCACCCCTTTTATCTCTTCCTTCATATCATCCTTCCTCAAAGGTCGGCAACGCATCCTCGAGACTCTGGTATTGTGGAAGTCCGTGGGCGACGGTATCACTTACCGTCAGGTGAGCTGCTTGCTCGTTTACCATCCTATCCCTTAAAAAAATTTATTTTTTTATATTAAATCTAGGTTTCTTCAGTGAACAACTCCAAATGGCGGGTATCAAGTATCACTCATCATCAGATTTTGTTACTTCATAATTTAATTAAATACCGTCAGTTTCCATATTTGTATGATTAATAATTTGCCAATCTTTTAACAGCAGTAGTTTAGATTTAGAGCTTTTGACATGAAGTCACTACGAACGAAACCACAGTAACATGCAAATTTTTATCTTCTATTAAAATATAGAGACAGGGGTACGAGTAATGCCACACAATAAAGAGGCTCTAAATTATTATTAACTTAAAGTACAAAAAAATACGTCAAATAAAATCAACAATATTAAGGGTAAGTTATATTGAATAGGAAATGTACTGAGTTTCGCTATCGAATAAGAAGTAAATATGTTATGCTGACGTCATCGACATCTGAAAGGAAGGGTAGATACATAGAGATGAATTCCAAAGATATTGCTTTTACGTTTTGTCGAGTTCTCAAAGCTTTGTGTTGATTTCAAAAATGATTGTACCTTTTTTGTAATAATAAAACAGGATTAACGTGAGAGTAAAAGTGCGAGTTGGTAGCCGGCTACATGAAGCCGCAGCAGACGACGTGTCGCAGCGACATTACTGGTTTCTATGTATTTCTGTGAAATACTATTCGTAGTTAGCGACATGAAGCTAGCGACGCGTCGTCGAACGGCAGACGACACTGCCGCCCGACCGCAGATCAGTAATGCCGCTCGCGGGTACCAATCTACCTAGTAAAACAACTGAAAAGCTCTTAACCACACACGTTCAAGTTCCTGGAAAAGTAGGTTGATTTCTGCGAAATCTATTGTATTATTGGCCAAATATGGCGAATGGCGAGTCAACGGGTTAAAAGAAACCTTTCGTATCGCTTTTCAAATGGTTGATGCCATCTGCAGTTGCTGTCTGCAGTCGGGTTCGAAATCATGACTGCAGCGAAGCGACGACACGTCGTCTGCTGCTGCTACGTTTGGCCGGCTACCAACTTGCACCTTTACGTGTTGTCGATATCACGATCGACAATTGCTTCGGTTTCATCCGGAAGTCTTAATTCGGCTTCGTCCGGAACCCTTCTTGTGGAAGTGCAAGGCAGGACGCAACGACGAGCGCACCGCGCTCTAGATCCTGAAGAAGGCTTCCGGATGAAGCCGAAACATGCGTCGTGATATCGAGAACGCGGAAGTCCACGTTAGTCCTGTTTTATTTTTACAAAATTATAATAAACGTGAATTGTACCTTTTCAGATTTTAAACCTCCTTTCTTGTCATATTTGAATTTTTCTACAACCTTAGAGTTTAAACATAAGAACCTAACACTGGAGTGCATCGTCGATCTGAAGAACCCTGATGAGGCGAATCTTAACACGCTTGATTACATGTTATTAGAACTTGTTCCAAATGAAGTTGATGGCGGTGAGTTTCTCAAGAACCCAACACTACATTTGTGAAGATTATTTAATCTAATCTTATAGTATATATAGTTAAACATACAACAAATTTATTTATTTTATTTATTTATTTAATTATTCATTATCTATACGGCCGAGACCAATCACATAGTTATGTATCACAGTCCGGGTAAGATTTAAGGAATGCGTTGAGACCAGCCAAGACACGACAGATAGGGCTATTGTTACGGCTACGGCCAATACAGAACAACTTGTGTCTGTGACTATGCCGGATATACATATCAGGTACACTCAATGTGAGCAAGTGGTTATGCAGTGTATGAGTCTGTGGTACCTCTCAATATCTTGCAGCAAGTTTTAAGTTGATCAAATCAGATCTGTGAACCTGCAGCAAGTTAAAACCTAATTGGCCAAGCATGAAACCAGTGAGATAGAGATAGGGATAATATCCGTAAGTCTTCTTATAAAGACTTCTAAAGAAAGGTTTCTGGACCTTCTCGAGCATAAGTATATACGTGTCGCAATGCGGGTTCCTCACACAGGCGCTTGACTCGAGTTTACTCCGCACTAAGGTACTAAACAAGATACGAGTAGAATAAACCAGTTCTTGAAGAATCAATCGGTATTGAAGCGGTGATAACGCAGGTATAACAAGGGTCGGTCGTCGATTAGATGGGTTTGACCCCTACTCCAGGCTGGTGCTTTCGGTGAAGGTAACATCGTGGTGAAACCCAAAACATGGTGGTAGGGCACTTCTGTGTCCGCCTGACTGCCGACCACCCTCATGTTTGAAAATCTGTCACTAAGCACCTAACAGTGTGTTCCGGCAGCTGTCCTTGAGAACGACTGGCTCTATTCTAGGTCTAACGTGGTACCACCTTCGACCGTATCATCACTGATCATCAAGTGAGATAGTGATCAAACAGTATCATGTCAAGTATAAAATCTTGCATTTCCTGTAACAACATAAATAATCTCAAATCACAGTATGATTAATTCTTGTCATTCAATTTAAATAACTTGTAATTAGGTATGAGTACAATAGCACCTATTAATAAGAATAAAAAAATACACCAAACATAAGTTTTGAATTTGGACAACCACGAACATAACAATAGATAAATCTTAGTTTTTTCTGAAAATCCTCGTAAGTGTGACATAAAAACATAAAATCAAGAATTAATAAACCCGCAAAACGCATCTAATATGTCAACCCAGGGTATAAAGCTTCAGGATATGCTCATATTCAAGCCGAGATCTTAGAAGTGTCTGCGAGTTCCCGGCAGGCACAATATTAGGTAGTTAAAAGGCATAACCTGGTACTATTTGTAAAATGTTTTGAAGATGTGATGTAACCTAACTAAAAATGTTATAAGTTATTGATGCGTCTTGGGATTTGTTGAAATTTCCTACGATTGCAATGTGATCAAACAACTGCTAAGATGACTGTGCAGCATCAATATCTAGTCAATTCAGTTTTCCTTTATAAAGTTATCTTTAGGATCATGTACAAAAAAAATGAATAGTATAGGCTGTTCCTTTTTATATGTTTCTAGGCATTAGACTACACATAGGCTATTTTGTTTCCCGGAAAACGCGGGTGATCCCTTAGGGCGTAACTTGTATAGTAATTTATGTGCTCTTATCTTGTACAGAACTTCCACCAAAGACGAACTGGGCTATGATGGGCGTCAGCTGTTCCATAATACTCGGCGTTGGAGCTTTATTTGTAGCTTATGCAGGTAAGCTTTACACCTCACCACTGCATTGCATATGTAATCACTCTTTACATGTCTGTACCACTGCCTCGCAAACACATATACGGTTTTAAACGAGGAGACTGGTGAGTATAATTTAAGCATCAAACATCGGTTTCGGATGCAAAGTAGGATGAATCGTGTCCCTTCCTTTCCGAATGGGGGGGAAGAATGGTTGGGGTTTTCTGGATTATACTCACCAGACTTCATTGTTTTAAAGCATACATCTTTTAATTTAATTAATGTGTTTTCCTTTGATTTCATTTCTAACTATATCTACAAATAAATAGCATGGAAGTGTCTGTTATTGTGACAGATTTTTACTATATTTGTATGAAAGTATAAGACGGCACTAAAAAACATTTTTTTTAAATTTTTAATTTTTATCTGTCTGTTCCAGCTAGTCTCTGAAACGGATCGATTTTGACAGGTCTTTGACTGGCAGATAGTACATATTTTAAGGTGTAACATAGGATACTTTTATCATTTTATATCCGGTTTCAGTCATCTCGCGAGCCACGGGGAGCTATCTTATATATGCTACCTAATATTAGACAGGTAGTTCAGTTCAGACAGAATTTACTTACTATTCATCTTGGTTTTCCGAGTGAAATCAAGAGTTTACGCTTTCTCTTTGCTCCGCGACTAGAAAGAGACTTACACCTTATCGAAACTCAAAACAGAGATTGAGATCTTGATCCCGGGGCTCAGGCTCATGTCCATGTCCATTGAGAATTCTTTTCCTGTCGGAATTTACCTGCCTGTTTTCACATGATTGGCACAATTCGGTACTAATAGAGTGATAATATGTACAGTTTAACAGTAAACCGTTATTTTTTTTCATTCTTTACCGTAACTTTAAAATAAAGTTAATTTGGACTGGTTCTAGCCCACAAGATGTCCTATAAAGGAACCACAGTCCGAAATCGAATGTCGGTTACCAGAACTGCAGAAGAGGAGCACGTCTGCGAAACCATCCCTGCAGAGAATGTATCTGAAGTCTCAAGGATACCTTAGGTATGTAGAGAGAAAGCGATAGAATTTCTTATGTGTTTCATGTTTTAGCAGAAATCTTCAGGAAATCCAGCGTGAACACCTTTAATAAGCTAAGCATTCACAGGCGCGCCACAAAGCCGCTCCTGCGGCTTTGAGCCGTCGCCGCGTCGGTGAGTGGCGACATCTTGGACCTCGATTCTCCCTGGGGCTATTTGCGACCCCTGACCCCTGGCTTGCTTTAGTTGTTTGTCTGGGGTTGGAGACGCAAGAGCAAGAAACAAATAGCTCCAAGGGTGAAAGTGTTAAATGGCATAGCGCTCTAGTGAAACCGCAGCACACCTCTCGGCACCGTTTGTCACTATTGATGGTGGCCTTTATGGCCCGTTTAGTGGGTGGCAAGTCACCAACTGCCTAAATATTTAAAGATGAGACTGAAATTGGCAGGTGCTGTAGTCTCGTCCATAGCTCACTATCTCCCGTATCCCTAATAAGTTCATATCTTGCCTTGCCATTTTACCCATTTTTGTAATAGATATACCATGTCACCATCCATCCAAAACGTTTCTGTTTTTTATACTTATTTATAATATTAATACTAAACAGGCCTGAGTGTTGGCTACAACCCCATTTATGCCTTTGTAAAGGACCGGAACGGAAGGTTCCTGGCACTTAAAATAAATATCTTCTCCGATTACAACATGCAATCGCGATTCAACTCGTTTAATCGACAAAAACGAGTTCCATCGTCCCTTAATCCTCCTTGCATCGTTTTCCTCAATGCTGGGGGTCGTGACCACCTCCACGAAATATCTTCTCTTTGATGACCTGACGCCATCTGGGTCTATTCTCGGGGTCGTGAATGGCTTCGTGTACTTTTCTGTTGAGTGTAGTACGGATTTGATCAGACCACCGCGATGGATTTCACCCTCTTGGTCTATTTCTCTCGACTTTACCAGTAATGACAAGTTTCACGAGATTGTCTCCACTCTTCCTAGCAATGTGGCTGAAATACTCAAGAACTCGCTGAAGGCAGATGGATGATAACCTCGTGGTTATTTTGAGTTCTTTGAGTATAGACAAATTCTAAACCCTTAATATTAAAGGACTATTCTACAGACCAACTTGTTAGATACACAGTACCAGACAATCTGCCTGCACTAGTATGTAGCCACTACTATGTTAGTGTGGTCGCAAATGAAATTACTGGGTAAATGAAACTCAACAACCTAATTCTCGGGGTGACTAAAGCTATATAAATAACATAAACAATATTTAATAGTGTTACACATTATTTAATAGTGTTACACATTATTTAATAGTGTTACACATTATTTAATAGTGTTATCCAAAACGGCATTTGAGTTTTACGAATATAAATAAAATAACACTGTTGAGGAGTCCGACATCTAGTGAAACAATTTGGTTTTAGAACAGTTTTCGGATATAACGTTTTGTGTATTCATAAATTTTCAAATTGTTATATTCAACAATTATGCGTGGTGCTTTACATTTTGTGTGTGTCAACGATGAAAAGAAATCTGATTAAATAAAATGTATCATGATTTCTTACTGAATTTAGCTTATATTTACAGGTCACTCTGGTATAAAACAGAGACCAGTTCACCTATTTCCAGATGAAGCTTTTGAAGAGAAGTCATATGATAAGATATAACGTATTTGTATATAATTTAAATGTACTATGGAGTAACATGTTACGTTATGTTATGTTAATTAAACTGATTTCACAATAATTAAAATTTATTAATTAATAATATAAGAATAAATTAAAATAAAAGACACACTGTCTTGTGAGACACTGTTCCAGAAAATCAGCTATAGACATTGATAGCCCAGGTCACTATGACACCTTAGGGATAATGAAAATAAAGTCACATTAACAATTTAAAAGTAATTATATTTTATGTATGTGTATGTGTAATATAAGAAAATAATTATAATATTGCAGATACATAAAGAGGTACTCAACCCTATGTTCGCTGTATGTATTGCGTGTGTGTAAATGTGGGGAGTAGCAGGGTGTGTGTATGTGTACCTGTGTGTGCATGTGAGACAGTGTGTGTATCTGAGGGTGGTGATAGGTAGATTTACCAGCATGGCGCAGATTCTTAAATGTGTATATAAGTTTTCTGATTCTCACAGTCAAAACTATGGCTTGTACCTTTATAACTAAGATTGGTCTATTATCACACTTAAGTATTTGATATTAATAATAATAATATAATATAATATAATAATATAATATGGGACAACATCCACACAAAGGTCTTCAAATCCCAAATTAGGCAGAGCCTGTACTGTGGTAACCTGATGACTGATATACATACTTAAATACATATACACACCCAGACACAGATCAAACAGACATGTTCATGCACACAAATGTTTGACCTGTCCGGGGATCGAACCCGGGACCAGCGGCTCAGAAGGCAGGGGTGCTACCAACTGCGCCAACCGGATATTACTCACGCAAGAGAGCGATAGGCACGTGCAACTACTTGTGTTATGGTGGATGGTGAAACAGTGACCTCGCAAGGAATATACTCCTTGATGCTACTTTTTGGAAGGTATAAATTGTTTTTTGAAGCATTGAGCGCCAAGAAGTTATTATTTAGCCAGTGTGTAACTGTAAATGTAAGCCATTATGCGCTACGGTAAAAACGTGAATCAATATTTTGGCCAAGAACACATCAGCAAATGAGAGAGGTTCTCCTTTTTTATCGTAGGAAACATAGCAAAGCGAAATAGCGAAGGGCTCAGGATACTACCCTGGGAGACTCCGTACGTATGATAGGAAGACCATGAGTGATGTTGTCAGCTACTGCTGACTCTGCGATAGTACTTCGAAAGAGGTCAAGTCGATTACCTCTTGTTCCCATGGAATTCAGCTTATTGACAAGGGTTGTGATTAAGACTGTGTCAAACGCCTTTGCCAAGTCAGTAAACAATGCAATGTATTTCTTCTTGCTATCATGGTGCTGCACGATATATTCGGTTAAGTGTTGAACGGTGTCAGATACCTATTTATTACACTAAATTGGGTTGAATATCTTTCATTTACAGATATTTAGTAAACCTAGTACCTAGTGCGCTCAAAAACCATGAACATGTATGACATTACTAAAATGGGACAATAGTTGCGCCCATTTGCCGTTCCCATCCTTATGGATTGGATACACAACCGTTAAGTGGTAAAAAAAACTATTAAAAAGAAGATAGAGCGTGGTTTTATAATGCTGTGTAATAAGTTTTATTTTTCTGCTAAGGATTTCTTCATCATCATCATCATCATTATCAACTGCTGAACATATGCCTCACCCATATAGCGCCACTTGGACCGGCTACTAGTCTCCTGCATCCATCGGTTCCCCGCGGTTTTGACGAGGTTGTCGGTCCATCTAGCGGGGGGACGGCCTACACTACGTCTACCGGTGCGTGGTCACCACTCGAGAACCATTCTTCCCTATTGGTTGTTCCTATGGGCAAGTCACATCGCTCACAGAAGTGAGCGATGTGACTAGCCCATTGCCTCTTTAACTTGCTAATTTTGCCTTCCGGATCTTATCACACAGAGGAACCCCAAACATCGCTTTTTTGCTCGTTGAGCGACTTTGATCTTGTCAGTGAGACAAATAAGGGACCATGTCTCCATGCCACAAGTTGTCACTGGCAACTGTTGAGAGAAGAAGTAACCCATGTCTTTATTAATGCTCTATGGTATTACTATTATCGTCGAAGCATCAACATCGCTTTACGCACTCGTTTACTCTATTGCTACATTTGGCCCATTATTTTGTATGGATGTGAGGCTTGGACCATTAAAGAAGATCTTAAAAAACGTATTGAAGCTTTTGAGATGTGAGCATATAGACGATTGCTGACTATTAGCTGGACTCAGAAGGTGACCAATGTACGTATTCTTCAACGGGTGGGCCAAAAACGCAACCTCATGCTTACGTTTAAGATACGTAAAATATCTTACCTCCGTCATGTCCTCCGTCATCAGCGATATGACCTTCTGCAGTTGATAATTATGGGTAAAATTGCTGGAAAAAGAAAGGTGGGGAGAAGGAAGAAGTCGTGGTTGCGGAATATCCGGGAGTGGACTGAAATATCAGAGGCGTCTGAGTTGTTCCGCCGAACCAAAAACAAGAAGGACTGTGCCACACTGATCGCCAACCTCTACTAGTTGAAGAGGCACTTTAAGAAGAAGAAGAAGGTATTACTATATTGTCAACCCACGCTCTCTCTGTTACATCCGGCCTCTCTCATGTTGTGTACTGTGATCAGTAAAATTAAATCAATAAATTCATTAGTTTTTTATTTCTAATGCAAACCCAAGACAAACTGTAACCAGTGTGTTTTCTATACTACAAATTGTTTTGAAATTTGGTATTGCTCTGGGATGCACTTTATTTATAATACAGTTGCTAGCAAATATCAGTACACCCAAAGTGTAATAAAGAGGTAATGACACACCACCTGGTGTTAAGCGGTAACCTCTGCCTATAACAGATGCATTTCGTCACAAGAGACGAACTGCACCGCGCTCGGAATGCGGAGACATTAAGTTGTTAGTTATGTCTCATGTGTCTGTACTTTCACCACCATACTCTTCAACCAGAACAAAGTAATGTGAACATTACTGCTAAGCGGTAGAGGTAGGTTAGCAGTGCTTCCACGGATGAGCTCGTTCACAAAGAGTTCTACAGCCACAAAATGGTTCAAAAATTATACATTGTGCAAATGTCTTTAAAAATATATAATGTTTATTAATAAAATTGTTGAATATGAGGTTTCTCATACATATTTTCTTTTCTTCATTGCTTCTTTACATTCGATGTGGCTGACATATTCTCATCTCACTCTGCATGTGGTTAGCCGTTCTTAATTTTAGCTGAAAAGATTGCGTGCAATTTTTATGGAGAAAATTACACATATTCAGACGGGATCTATGAAGAAATAATGTCAGGAAGCATAATTCAGAACAAATTCCGCACTTAAAGTGGCCCTTCAAACCAAACCGACGTATGATTCCAAATACGAATAACTTCCGAGGTCACAAGAAATAGACATGTTCGGTGTAAATTCAGAAGGAAAGCAGAGATTGGTTCACGCGCATGCTGCAACGTCTACTATGACAGCTGAGTCCTAGCGGCGTGAACGATGTTTTGGTTGACCACGAATTTTGTTGTGTCATTTTTTTACGCAGTTACAGTTCCTGGCTTATTATTTCTTCGTAGGACGGGATCCAAACCAGCATCTTCTGACAATCTGAATCAGAATCCATGACCACTAGGCTACCGAAGCACCCAACCGAGCATCTTAGCCGTCGTATGGGAACGGAATGATATCTATCGAGTAGCTTGACAAGCTTTTTCCAGCTGAAAGAAGACATTTTTCAAACACATTCATGTCACGACTCTTCATAATTTTATGATTTAAAAGCATCAACGCTTGCATAGCAAGGTAAAATTTTCGATCTGAATCTCGTCCGAAGATTGTTTGATTTGTTTGTTTGTTGGCATTGAAAGGCTCCGAAACTACTGAAATTGAAACGTTCAGAATCCTACATGTGTGTGTACTACAAGTGAGGCCGGTAAAACTACGTCTCGCCGTGTATACAAGCATAATTACACACAACACGTACAAAAAAAACTACGTCTTGACTCGTCAGTCGATTAATCGAGGCGCGTGGAAGCAACACGTAAAATTTAATTTGTATTTTAATTTAAATTTATTAATAATTCATTTTAATTTAATTTGAATTATCATGGCAGCACCGATACACGCACTACATGTTTAGATAACCGGCCTCACTTCTCTGTTCACAACATTCTGTCTTGACTTTTTTATTGTTTTTGATATATTCGAATATTTTCAAAAAGTTAGGGATCTGTATGAATACTTCGATAATGTAAGCCAAGATATGAATAAAATACCAAGGCATTAAAACTACTGAACCGATTCAAAAAACCTTACACCAGTAGAAAGCTACATTATGCCTGAGTAACATACGCTATATTTCAGTCATTATCATACATCACCACGGAGCGCAGCTACTTTTCTCTATTAAATAATGTAAATTTGACCAGCGGTAGTGCTTCAAAAATCATATTATTAAAAACACAATATTTAAAAAAATTTAAAGCTAAGTAGCTAATCCTTAACCACACACGTTGCAGTTCGATATGCAAATACACCAGCTTATATAATGTCTGGAATTATCTTGGAGTAGTAGTCCATAGATTTGTAGACAAGTAGTAAGTAGTAAACAAAAAAGCCGACGCGACTAGTCTACTCGAAACTGTAACTTATGACTACTTACTCGCCTACGTTTGGACGCTACCTACAACTTACTACTTGTTACTGATTTCTTAACTGGCTACCGGTGATGTGTAAATCGGGCTTTAGCCCACTTACACGACTCTACTCCAATACCGGTCCCACCCAACACCGCTGTAAACTAAGCGACTTCTCGCAGTACACGCGGCGACAGCAAGCAGGCACCCAGCTGTCCACACGCAGACCGCTTTCACCTTGCGATAGACAGCGAATGTGGTAGCGGGAAGCGCGCGGACATCTCTCATAGAGTTTTAGCGTTAACTACCGAGCAGTCTGACGGCAGTAAGCTCGCTGCCTAATAACGGATGCTATCGGCGAATTCGTCAGGCGGGCGACAAAGGCAACGGTAAAACAAATAGCAGATTACAACATCAAGATGGCCGTAAAAGATAGGAACGAAGAGGTCGTGGAGGCCGTGCTTAGTACAATAGGGCAAAGTCTGCGACCGGATGCTCTAGCTAATATCAGTATAATAAGGAAAATAGTGTAACTAGATTAAGCTACATAAGTTAAAGTATTTTTGTAATGTAACTGTGATGTTTGGAGAACGAAGTCTCCATTCAAAATGTATGTTATTTTAATTAATCCATAAGTTTAAAAATGGTACGGACCATAGTGTCTGTAGTGAGTAATTAATTAATAAAAAAAATGTTGCCAATGTAAAGTATATCTAAAGAACAATACTTAAAGCCCATATTAGAATTATATGTTTGCTGGGTGGGAGCAGAGTCATGTAAGTGGGCTAAGACCTTAATCCCTCTTCATTGAACGCACCTTCAGTAATCAATGTCGTGTGCCTAGGACCTTGTTCCTTGCATGCATCTTGTGGTGACTCCCATAGCGTGGAACCTTGCATGAGTCCAAGCACGTAAACGCCATCAATTCGAAACGTTAAACAAACGTAACCCGACTCGCTGTAAATAGAAAAAACTCAAAAAATATGAATGTCGAAGCCATCCAGCCATCAGCTCTTTGACAACTGGATATAGTAAACGGCTTAAAATGAAAAAAAAAATCTTAAATTAAAATTTTGAGTTAGTGAAGTGCTAGTGGTAATGTAGAGAAGTAAGTGCGGTCAAAAAAAACAAGGACAAAGTGTCTTTCTCTTAATCTATACAGATAACTAAAATGGAATTGTATGTTTGTAACTCCAAATTAACAGCTTTTAGCTTTTAGCAACTAATATATAAAGAAAAATACATATGAAAGTATAATAATAATAATAATAATCTTTATTGGGGTTCTTACAAAACAGTTCATTAGATAGTAATACTCAACATAACACAACATAAAACATTCTGTGGATTGCCACAGTTGCTCGTAGGTACCACAGCATAAAAATATAGACTGTGTAGGTAGGTAGTTACGTTGTACGTATTAATTAACATACAAAAGTACCTACAAGCAACTGGTATCTAATTAATATAAACATATTTAAAGTACGAGGATTATAGGTAGTTAACACAATATACTTAAAGCTAGGTAATTAAACAAATAGAGGCACATCTAGGTAGGTACTATATTTATGGTTTGTTGACATTCGGACAAGAAAATCTGATTCCCGAATGTCATCGACCACCTGCGAGTTTGAATGTGTTGTTAAGTTAATATCGTACCTACCTACGTAACAATTATACATTAATTATATTAGTTTAAAATGCAGTGTTATGACACTCGGACAAGAAATTCTGTTTCCCGAGTATCAGCACCCTCTTGCAAATAGAGTGTAGGTATCAATACGACATAACTAATAGTAGGTAAGTAATATGTAGGTGCCTACAATATTTTACCAACTAGTATACAAGTAGGTACCTACTACTACGCTGTGTGTGTAAAGTGTAACCGTTGTAGTCACCAAACTGTGCAGTTGTGCACTTGTTGCAGATACCTAATTATGGTGGAGCGTACGAGCTAGGCGCATCAGAGATAACGCGAGACGTAGGTAGATGTAGGTAGGTATATCTAGCTGTGTTCAGAGAGTAGTAATACGAGAACACAACTAATGCATGGACCAAATCAGTTTATATTATTCTTATAATAGACTTATTTCAGTGTACCTACTTCTTATTGTTTTTGTATGTTTATGTTGTAGGTGTTTATATTATTTCTTTACCCCTTCGAGATCATACAGGATGTGCAATTAAGTATTTGCCTGCTTTGTTTTTAAATTAATATAAAAGAAGAGAGATCTAACATAAATTTTATGGTAAGTCATAGGTTGAGTAATTATATAGTTAGGGCACAGATTACTGAATGTTAGGGTGGTAATAAAAAACAAAAACATTAAATAGTGAATGGTACCTACTATGGTAAAAAACTATAGGTTTCTACTTCGGAACATCGAATCTTTAGATCGATGTGTAGGAAGCTGTTAATCAGGTACCACTATAGTAGAACATTTATTTATTTATTTATTTATTATGAAACACCAACAGTATACATATTAACCTTATTTAGATAATAACATTCTATTTTAATATATTATTCTGATATGTATACCTTTTACAGGTGTTTACAACATTCGCACGTTTACAACAGTGGTTAGACAGAAGATAATAATAAAATTAAATAAAATAAAACTAAGAATGGTTGGTACAATGCAATAACAGTGAGCACAGATCTAGTAGGTATACACAGTGTCTAACTTAATGAATAAATGCAGTGCACACTGCATCCTGCAAATTATTTAACAATAAATATTCTTATGATTTTATTATAAATATAACTAAATTTTACATGATATTTTTATTTTAATACAAATTAACAAAAAAAAGTAAGAATAAACAGAAAAAAAAAATAACTAAATTATATATTGATTTTAGGACATGCTTACATTTAGGAACCTAGATAATTTACTCCTGAACACATTCAATGAGTCGTGAAAGATGTCAAGATCATTCGTGGAAGTATTTAATTCATTGTATGTACGGCATATCCTCAGTAGAGGAGAATTACATCCTAAGTTTGTTTTGGCTAATGGGATTTGAAAAATTTTTGAGATTTGCTGGCGTGGATAATGGTAAGGAACGTTTAAGTAAATGTAATTTAGAATTGCGGGACAATCTGTGAAGGTATGAATTGATTTGTGAAGAAAGATAAGGTCACGAAATTTCCTTCTGTCACGCAATTTATGCATTTTAAAGAAAGATAAACGATTTTCGTAAGGACTTCTATGAGAAATTCCAGAACAAGAAAAGGCCAAAGATCTAGTGAAGGCTCGTTGAATACTTTCGATGCGCTGAGAGTGCGATGTGTAGAAAGGACTCCATGTCACGCTTGCGAACTCTAGATGACTGCGCACCATGGAGTTATATAGTGAAAATTTAGTACGATATGATTTGAAATTTTTAGTATTACGTCTTATAAAACCAAGCTGTTGAGCCGCTTTTTTAACCACCGACTCTATATGCGCTTTAAAAGTCAATTTACTATCAATTAAAACTCCCAAGTCACGCATTTCACTAACCTCCTGCAATGAAACATCATCTAAAGTATAAACCGAATTTATAGTGTTTTTCTTGCGGGAATATTTAATATAATAACATTTTTTGACATTAAGGTGCATTTGGTTAATGTCACACCATTCATTTATATGATTGATGTCGCTTTGAATAAGATTCATATCTGCATCACCTTTAACTACTTTGTAAATTTTGAGGTCATCTGCGAATAATTTAAAATTGCAATGCTTTATGTGCATAGTAATATCGTTGATGAATATCGAAAAAAGGATAGGTCCCAAATGTGATCCTTGTGGAACACCTGATTCAGCGTAATAAGTTTCCGATTCGTATCCATCAACAAACACTACTTGTTCTCTTTTTTTTAGATAAGACCGAAACCAATTTAGAACAGATCCATGGAACCCGATGCCTTCCAGCTTCTTAATTAACAAGCAATGACTAACTTTGTCAAACGCACTGCTAAAATCAGTATAGACTGCATCGATTTGATTTCCCTTATCAACTTCTCGAGACAAGTCTGAAACGAAGCTAACAAGATTTGTTTCAACAGAGCGACCTTTCAAGAAACCATGCTGATGTTCTGATAAGAGGTGGCCAGAGTGATGAGAGATTATCGGACATATAAGCGATTCGAATAATTTGGAAAAACAAGACAAAATAGAGATTGGTCTATAGTTCGTTACGTCATCAGCGTTGCCTTTTTTATGAAGAGGTATAATCTTGGCTTTTTTCCATTCATCAGGAAACTCTCCTAGCAACAAAGAGTAATTCATTATGAGTGTCAGTGGTAACGATAGTGCAGAGGCACAACGCTTGACTAGGAGTAGTGGTATGCCATCGGGACCAGGTCCCTTGAGTACATCTAATTGCCTAATTTTGTTGAAGACTTCACGTTCTGTAAATTTTATTTTACCAATACAGTTATGCTGATATTTATAGTAAGGTGCACAAATGTCACGTCCCTTTGATGTGGTGTTAGTATGGGATGTAAAAGCCATAAGAAAATTATTGGCGAACAGGTTAGCTATGGCTTTACCAGTGTTAGCAGTTTTTTCATTCATGTGCATTTCTGCGGGGAAAGAAGACCGCGCTTTCCGTTTGTTTTTTATAAAGCGCCAAAATTTTTTTGGATTTTTTACAATGTCTTCCTCCGTTTTCCGGAGGTAATTCGAATGTAGTGTGTTGAACAACCGATGGCTACGTTCTCTTAAAATATTGAATTCTATCAAGTCACGAGGGTTATTATATTTACGATATTTTACTCTTAATTTGTTTTTTTCAGCCAGTAATTTAACTAAGGAGTTATTAAACCAGGGAGGGAATTTGTTTCTAATGTACTTATATTTAGGGACAAATTTATCGATAACTATACCTAATATAGTGTAAAAGGATGATACCATTTCGTTCACTGATTTGCAATCTTTAAAAACTTCTATCCAATCTTTGTTTTTCAGATATAATGTAATACCATTGAAATCTGCTTTATAAAAATTAAATTCAGATGACGACTTTGGACGAAGAAACTTCAGTTCGTAGTTTGGTAATGTGAGTGATAAGGGGGGATGCTTACGATCCAGTTTACTCAAGCAATCAAGTGGTGCAGTTACAGAAATATCTGCCACTGTACTAATAACAAGGTCTAATAGTCTATCATCTTCGTTGTGAATATAATTAAATTGGTTCATGTTTGACATAGATATGAAATCAACTAGTGCATTGCCTAATATATTACTGTAGTTAGAAGGAGTTATTAAATTATTACATTTGGTCCAATTTATAAAAGGTAGATTAAAATCTCCTAACAGTAAAACCTCATCAACTTCGTTCACAAAATTATTAGCGTTATCCAAGAAGGCACTTAGTACTTCTATTTTAGCAGGAGAAGGGATATACACAGTACAAATAGCTACTTTCTTAGTATTTTTACCAGCACCCATTTCCACTAGTACCCAAACATCTTCGCAACTTGATTCCCATGTATGTAGACGAGTGGACTTGAATTTACTTGAAACTGCAATCAACACTCCTCCACCGTCTTGTTTTAAATGAGTAGTAGTGTCAGAGCATACACGATCTCGTCGATGCACAACATACCGAGAATCTATAAATTCACTGCTGTTGATGCTTGAAGTCAGCCAAGTTTCAGTAAACGACAATATATCATAAGAACTTTGCAGTATGCTATTAAATATGTTATGTGTTTTTGTTCTCATGCCACGTACATTTTGATAATAGATAGTAGCCATTTTTATATATAGTTGACGCAGAAAACTTTACTATTATATATATAAGTTATCACCGGGTCATTGTGAAGAACGTACTGTCCTCGGTACGTATTTGGAGCGCCGGGCTAGTTTCGTCTTTTCTTGTGTAGATCCTCCCGTCGCGGACCCAAACAAACTTGTATCCAAGCTCCTTCGCTTTCCTTCGGACAGCTGCATGAACATTATTTTATAACGTAAGCTTAATAATATATGAGTAAGCTGTTGTTTGCTCTTGTATCTTCTTTAAAGTAGGTATGTAAAAACTAGTACCTAGTACTTATTACAAACAGCCTGAAGCAGCCCTGTTCAAGATCCTTCTAAAACTTAAGTTATATAATGCACAATCTAAGTAAGTATGTAGTCATTTCAGCAAATCGTGGATACAAATAAGGTAATCGTATAGTAAAAGTGATCCTTGTGCAGGTATATAATAAATGCTACTCGAAGAAATTATATTTATTTTGTTAAGGCGAACTCGTACCCTGATTAAAGATAAAGCAGAATTTTTAAACACCTAGTGTAACGAAACAGATCGATAGTATATTATGAAAAAAATACAAAGGTCAGAAAAGGAATAGGAAAAGAGTAATAACCGAATAGAATTCATAAATATACTAACTCTCTTTCAGCAGAAAAAATCCTGAATAAGTCCACAAAAATAAACTTTCACGTCCAAAACTCTCAGAATTTTCAGCGATAACACTATATTTTTTTTAGGTAATACTTAGCCAACGTATAGTACTAAAGTTATAACCAGCAGTTTTTTCAATTGTGTTAGTATATATCGAAAAATATAAAGAAAACGTACAAAATTAACGCATTACATCATCCAATCTAACAAGCGATTTTCAACCTTACGTAAAGCATCGTAAATTATTTTAAAATTGGGGTTGGACCGCGTCTTAAGTAGTAGAAAGCCATATTGGTTCACGAATTGGTGGGCGAAAGGTCTAGTCTAGATCGAAGAAAGTTTAAATAATTTTTATAGAAACGTTGCTATTTTTTTGTCTTCTAAGCCGTTATATGAGTTGGTACCTACCCACTTTAAACACGGTTTAAAAGGGTGTATTTAAAAAAAAATAATAACAATAATAATACAATACTGCTTGTCAACAAGATAAAATAAAACTAAGATATTTTAACAAAGTGTTCTTAGTAACGATTCAGTTTGTGTATAATTCAATGTTAGTAGCCAGGCTTTAACTTTCATTTTGCACTTGATTTTGTTTAATGTGTAAATATTAAGTTCTTTGTTTAGTTTTTTGTACAAAAATGGTGCAAGGAAACAAAATTGGGTGTGAATAAAATTTGTTCGATATTGTTTAGTTTTTATACGTAGGTCTTGTTTTCGTCTAGTTGTAGTTATACCTATGTCATAAGGTGTATTAGTGTGTTGTTGCAGGATACTTTTATGAATATAAAGCTGACGCACAGTTAATACTTTACAGAGATCATACAGATCTGCGGTAGGAAATCTAAAAGTTTTAAACGTCATGACTTTGAGAAGAGATCGTTGTGCTCTCTCAAGCGAAATAAGATGAGCTATAAAAGCTCCTCCCCAGGCTGTTATACAGTACGTTAGAATAGATTGACAGAGAGCATAATAAATCGAGATAATTAGTTTGAAAGTAGTCACATGTCGGAGCTTTTTGAATACCCATATTAATTTTCTGACACGCAACGTCAGCATTTTGATATGAGGAGACCATGTCATACGTTGATCTAATATTATTCTGAGGTATTTCATTTCACTAACCTTATCAAGAGTAGGACAGTTACATTGTCCGATTATGCTGCCCTGTGGTACGCCATATGTGATGCGGGCTTCTTTACTTACATTATCTCCTATTTTAACGCATTGAGTTCTATTCGTCAAGTAACTCTCAAACAAATTAAAGCATTTTCCGCGTATTCCAAGGCGTTCTAATTTAGAGAGAAAAATCTGATGAGACACCATGTCAAACGCCTTCTCCAGGTTGAGAAATACAGCTAGACATTTTTGTTTTTTGTCAAGAGACTCAACCACTGTAGTACAAAGTTCCGTAACAGCATCTTCAGTCGATCTGCCAGCCCTAAAACCAAATTGATTTTCAGCTAGAAGTTTGTATTTATCGAGATATTTAATTAATCGTACGTTTAGGATTTTTTTCGAATATTTTAGAAATGGCTGGCAGTATTGATATAGGCCTGTAGTTACTAACGAGGTTTTTATCCCCACTTTTATAGATGGGGTGTACAATAGCCCTTTTAAAGACGTCTGGGAACGTGCCTTTATCAATACATATATTTAAAAGTTTCACCAGAGGAGGGATTATGATGTTTCTGGCATTTTTCAGAAATGGCGTCGATATGTTTTCCCACCCTGAAGCAGAGTGAGATTTAAGACTTATAATAATGTTATTAACTTCATTTTCGTCAGTAGGCATAATTACTAACGAGTTTGGCGGATGGGCTACCCAATTTAACGATTGGTTGACTGTATTATTTTTAATCTTTTCTGCCAATGATCGGCCTATGTCAGGCCTCCGTCACTCCATGTACTTGCGCGCTATAAGTGCCTACCGCCCAGCCGAGCGGTCTCGGTCCGCCGGCGGATCAAATTCAGTGCGGTTTTCGCAAGCGAAGCGCGCGCACGCCGTTCAATTTTAATAGTGCTCGTTCGTACGCGTATTACGAAGCCGTGTGGTGCCTTATGTGCTGTGGATGGGTGTAAATCAAGCAAAAGAAGGGATAAACACCTAACATTTTTCCATTTACCTGTCAATGAAGAAAGGTAAGTGATAAATTATTACTAGTTTTTGTCGTTTACATTTGTTTCCATTCACATACCATCATTAGAGACATAATTAAAAGACAGTAGGTGTGCGGACACCGGTATCCACTTAGAATTTGACAGTTTAATAGGTATATACTAAGCATTAGCTTGCCTTTCAGACACAGATTTACATAATTTTGTTACATAGAAACGTTATACCACAGAATAATTAATAGTACAAGGTACAGAAGATGCACTCTTCGAAAGAAATCATTCGAATATAAACTGCTAAACTAACAACGTTCTCCTAAATGTAACAAATTCTTTTCTGAAAACCGCATCGATATCGGTTTAGCCAAACGCGAGATTATCGCGAACAAACATACATACCTACAAACCATACAAGTCAAAAATCTCAGTTTGGCCTGTATGTCTGATCACCTCCTTTTTTTTAAGTTGGTTAAATATTTTATAAATGATAATTTTTTTAACTGCCACATAAAAGTCAGAACATATTCACAGTTCTCAATAACATAGATAAAAAGTTATGTTAATTTAATTTTATCGAAGAGGCAGCCCTGCGATTACTGTGGAATCGCGCGGTGCGAAGCAATCGCTGCTGTAAGCTTGAGCATTTAGGCGCATTTTAGCATACAGTGGTTGTTGACGCGAGGGAGTAGGCAATTATCGTAATAGGTATTGGAAATTTTCTACTGAGTGAAGTATCTGTTCTTATTCAGTAATCTGTGCCTATGTTAGCAAAATATAAGTTGACGTCTTCTAAACATTCTGAAACCGTACCTTTAGTGCGCAGAAGTTTTGTTGGAATATATTTTTTTGACGTGATATTTGCTACATCTTTAATAACTTTCCACGTAAGTTTGGGATCGTGTAGACTATTTTCTAGATTGTGTTGGTCATAAGAAGTTTGGGCTTAATTAATAATATCGGAACAATAGGATTTATATCTAAGGTAGACAATCTTATCATTCTCATTATTGGGGGTTTGTTTGAAATTTAAGTGCAATTTATCTTTGTGTCGTATACAACGAAGAAGTCCCGGTGAAATCCAGGGTTTAGAGGTTCTCAATCTTTTTGGTATTTTAACTGATTTGGTATATGAAGCAATCGTGTTAGATAAAAGATACACGAAGTTTTTTGCAATAGTATCTGGATCTTCCGAGGTAAATATCTTACTAAAGTCGGCATTATATCTCAAATGTTGGTAGATAGATTCCCAGTCAGTTTTAGTTTTGTGCTTTAAAGGCTTATTAGCATTACCGGGTTTGTTAATACTTAAGATTACTGGTCGATGATCAGTAATTTGTGTTTCAATAACTGCAACAAATGAGGCCGACGATGTTTTCAGTAGAACGTGATCTAGGCAGTTACGAAGGCGAGTCGGCAAAGTGTGGACTGGGAACAATCCTGATTCAATAATAAGATTAATATAATTTGACACATTGGTTTCCAATGCGTTATTTCTTATATCTAAATTAATGTCTCCCAATATTGCAATATTTGTAAAGTGTTTTATCGATAAAAGAGTACCATTTAATGAATTTAAGAAGTTATCTATGTTATGAAAAGATGGTGACCTGTATATGCCCATAACAACCGTATTTGATTTTAATTTAAGAATTAAACAATTTGCATCTTTAAACAGTGGCTCCAATATTTCATATTCAAGATAAGAACGTGCGTAGATTACTACACCGTCATTTTGATTATAGCAATTTAGTGTATTGTGCATATTAAAACCTTCCAATAAAGGAGGATTTTTGTCTTTGTGAAGCCAACATTCAGTTAAAATTACAATATTGCAATCAAACGCAAGGCGTTTCAATAGTATTTCAAACTTCAGTATATTTCTTTCGTATATTCTTATAAACGCTTCGAATGTTTAAACTTATTATTTTAAGACTACCTTGAAGTTGTCCGATGTTGTTTATGCATTCTTCCGGCACACAAGTACTCACCGTCGCGATATTCAACTTATCCAATTCTTTTAATAAATTATTATTCGCCATCATTAAAATAGTGAAACTAGAGTGCTACTATGAGGTATATTGGGTAAAAGCTGTTTAATAATGTAATGCGTAATGTTCTCATAAAAATACCAAAAATAAATATTGTATAAATATATATTAATTACCAACCTATATAATATGCAAGCGTGAGGTTCATGATAGTAAACTATTATCAGTGAGGTGTTGAAGTAAGGATGTTGCTTACCGGACGCAAAATATGACTTGTAACTGTCATTAAGATGGCACGAATGCATTATTCGCGTGTTTACAATATATTCATATATTATGATGCCATAATTTATTGATTTGTGTTGAATGAAAAAAATGTTTTGCCTTAAGTTCAAATGCACTTTGTTAGCAACAACACGATACCGCTTAACAGACAAATATAACTGGCCTGTATGTGGATGTGTATTATTAATAATTATAGATGGTTTTTTTGTGTTTACGTGTTGAAGTGTGCGTAAAGAAGTGTGTTTCAAGACAGTGCAAGTCATCAAAACATAATGACGGACTATATCCATGTATGTATAAGTTAATTGAATACTCGTTTAAGCATAATTCACTTGTACCTATTGTAGACATGGCATAAAGGGTTTCTTTAAATAGAAATAGATATATTATTAAAAATGCGCAGTTAAACTTAGCGGGTACCAGTACATAAGTTACAACTTGATAGTGTACTGCTAGATACAATGACAAGTATTTTCGTTCATTATACAAAATACTCACACGAAATATTGAGTCACAATATGTAAGAACTGTTTTGTTTATTAGAGATGGCAGTCAATCTATTTTTAGCTTCTCGATTTGTTCCTCGTCGCGCAGTTGGATGGTCGGAGTTGTTTCGGATTTTCTCACAAATACCTTGCCGTTAACGGTCCAGCAAAATTTGTAGGTATTTGCTTTGACTAACTGCCTTCCGAGGTAATGTAGTCTTCTGGCCTTTGCTGTCAAATGCTCTCCAATAAAAACCGGACTTGTCAGGTTTGGTCCCAGGCCCAAATGCGATGCATTAAGCTTGTTATTCGGGTGGTTAATATTATGTAACTTAGCTGACTTAAGTAGATTAAACTTCACTTCTGAGTTGTTTAGTTCCACTATTATAGTTTGTTTACCGTCTTTCTTTCCTGATAGTCGGTAGATGTCCCGAGGTTGTATGGGCTCAAGTTTGAGTAATTTATACAGGCTTAAGACGTAGTTCTGAAGATCTTTTGTAGTCTCGTTATCTTTAGATGGAGCATTTCGAATCTCTATGTGGGATATTTGACTGCTTCGTGAGAGGTATTATATTTTCCTTTCAAGTGAGTGGATGTGAAGATCCTGTTCTTTAATTTTATGATTCAGATTAGTGATCTTTACTGATATATCTTCATACCGTGATGTGAGAAATTCAATAGACTTTTCAAAATGCTTCTCCATTTTTGTGAGCTTTGAAGATATTTCCCCTCGGAAACTGTCCATAAAGGTCATGAATTCGTCTCTAAAACTTTTTAAGTCCTTTTGCCAATCCGCCTCATCATGGGCACGGTTTCGTTTGAAGCGGGAAGATTTACTAGGCTTTTCCGTGTCGGAGGTAGTCGCTCTTTCTGGAGATCGAATCATTGCTAGAACTTAAATACCCACAGTAAGATCTGTGCTCACGTATTAAATGCACTGACCGAATGAAACAAAAGCGACAAAACACACGACCACGGCGAAAAAGTGTATACGAATATGTATGTAATGTAAATACATAAGAAAATATTTTTTAGGTTAAGTTAACTTAAATACAATGACATGATATGATAAACGGAGTTTATATAAACATCGTCTGTTTTTTTCCGGCTAATCTCTGAACCGGCGGCTGAGCTGGATGTTGTAAGGAGTATACTAATGTTTTTTCTAAAATAAAAGTAACCTACGTTACTTTTATTTTAGAAAAAACATTGTATAAAAACTCTCTCTTTGTCTGTTTGTAACCTTATGACTCCTCAACGGCTGAACGGATCGTGATCAAACTTGGCAAGGTTATAGATTATATCCCACATTTGATACTTATTCATCATCATTTTCCATCACCATGCGGGTGATACCGAGGGGCGCGGCTAGTAGAGACAATAAGCTAGGTTTTAATGGAGACATTTTTCACAAGTTTAACTTTATTAAGCAAATATGGACTCTTAACTACTCGTTATTTTTAAGGCTAGATTGTTACGAGTATCTACAGACTTCCAAACATTTATACATGTATACAAATAAATACCATTGAAGTGTATGTATGCAACTTCAAAATAACGGCGTTTTATAATCATCATCATCATCATCTCAGCCGTAGAACGTCCACTGCTGAACACACTACTCCCCAATAATTTTCCAACAGGACCGGTTGGAAGCGGCTTATATCCAACGTCGTCCTGCAACCTTTATCAGGTCGTCTGTCCACCTTGTCGCTGCGCTTGCCGGTTCATGGTCTCCACTCCAGAACTTTCCGGCCACATCGGCCATCTGTTTTGCGTGCTATGTGCCCTGCCCACTGCCACTTTAACCGGCTAATCTTCTGGGCTACGTCGATGACTTTCGTTCTTCTACGGATCTCCTCATTTCTGATTCGATCACGTAGAGAACCCCCGAGCATAGCCCTCTCCATAGCTCGTTGTGCGACTTTGAGCTTACTTATGAGGCCCATAGTAAGAGACCACGTTTCAGTGTCATAAGTCATCACTGGTAACACACATTGGTTGAAGACTCTTGTCTTGAGGCATTGAGGTATTTTTTTGACGAGAAGACTTCGCGAACTTACCGGAACGCTGTCTTTTAGCATTTTATAATATACTAACATTATGAAATAATGAACCTATAGATACGGTAATTATAAATAAACTACTTTTACTTTTTACTTTTATACCTATTTACTCAGTCTGTTTGTTCAGATTGATCTCCGGAACGACTGGACTGATTTTGACGGGACTTTCAATGGTAGATATCTGATATAATAAGGAGTAACTTAGGCTTTTGATTTAGTTTTTTTTGCGCGAACCATTTTTAATTTTATTCTCCAGACAAAGTCGCAGGAAACAGCTAGTTAAGACGCGGTCCAACCCCAATTTTAAAATAATTTACGATGCTTTACGTAAGGTTGAAAATCGCTTGTTAGATTGGGCGATGTAATGCGAAAATGAGTTCGTTTTGTACGTTTTCTTAATATATTTCGATATATACTAACACAATTGAAAAAACTGCTGGTTACTACTTTAGTACTATACGTTGGCTATGTATTACTTAATAAAAAATATAGTGTTATCGCTGAAAATTCTGAGAGTTTGAACGTGAAAGTTTATCTTTGTGGACCTATTCAGGATTTTTTTCTGCAGAGAGCGAGTAATATTTATGAGTTCTATTCGGTTATTACTCTTTTACTGTTCCTTTTCTAGCTTTAGTATTTTTTTCATACAATATTATCAATCTGTTTCGTTACACTAGATGTTTAAAGATTCTGCTTTTTACTATTATCAGGATACGAGCGCGCCTTAAACGTTATATCATCTTTTCCAGACTAGTAAAACTCCGTAGCTCGCGGGTAACTGGACTATTCTAGTGTTTTTACGGCATACATACTATCCTAAAATTAAAACAAGTGCAGTTTGAAAAATTTTATACCGACTTCCATTTAATTACTGTGTTAATCAGTTATTAAAGTGTAACTAAAAAACTACTAAACCGAATTTGATAAAATGTATATGGGACCACACGGGAGGCACTAGCTATCATACAACAATTTTGAAATCGGTTCACCCAGTCCAGAGGTAACAAACATAAAAAATAAATAAAAATACAGTCGAATTGAGTACCTCCTCCTTTTTTGGAAGTCGTTAGAAAATATGTCATAACAATGAGCTAAACGTAGGCGGAGATCTTGTTATTTTGTCTATACTGTGCCCAAGAATATTAGGCTTTTTCACCCACGTGGTGATAGATGTTGATGATGATGATGATGATGAAAAGTAGCATATGTGCTATTCCAGACTAATTAATCTATCTATGTTCCATATTTCGATCAGCCTTTCTGCCGTGATTGAGTAACAAACATCTAGATATCCATCCATCCATCTTAACTTTCACATTTATAATATTAGTGGGATGTATATCAAACATCAGGTTACCATAGTACACACTCTGCCTAATCTGAAGGGCTTGAGTGTATTTTGTCCCATTATAATAATTATTAATATTAATCCAAATTACCATCCGTTAACGACGTGTACCACCATTATGGTGATCTGTTCCTTCTGCTCCAGTATGGAGTGGCACGCCAGCCGCATCTCTTCCTGTGACCCGTCTTCGTGTACTATCTGCGATTATCCACATTATCAATTACCATGGTTTGGACATGTGGAGAGAATTAATGAAATGAGAATGACTAAACAGGTATACATGGGACAAGTAAACGGAAGTGCTGGAAGGGGAAGACCTAGGCGAACGTTCCGAAATCAGATTGAAGACGTTCTGAAAAAAGGCCAGGTCAAAAGTACCCTAAACCGACGCTTATGTATGAAAGGATTGATGAGTATAGATGAAGCGAAAGAGATACCTATGTCAGGATCGTAGTAAGTGGAAATCCGTGGTCTCTGCCTACCCCTACGAGAAAGAGGCGTGGTTTTATGTATGTATGTATATATGTATGTATCAATTACCAATACACTTTGTAGTGTTCAAAGCACTTTTTCAAAATATATCCTTAAGTGTAACATACATTTTGTAAAAGTTCGGAAAATATTATTATGTGAACAACTTTTTTTACAAAAATTGAAACCTAATTCCATTCTTGTATAGCCGATGTTATTATTATCAACCATCATCGGTCAGTTCTTGGTCAAATTTATACAGAACCATATGAGAAGCATCAGATTTCAAATTCATACCTTTTCTACAGGTAAAAAGTGAGGTAAAGTACCCCGGAGACGGTCATTCGCAAGACGTCTTTTATGTCCCAAATGGTCGTCTATATAGGCAATTAAAGCCATTGTCGTTCGCGATTACGTGATTGAAGGCTGGAAGGAAGGATGGAAGTTTTGATTGAAGCCCATTGACAATCGCGAATGACGTAATCAATTGAACGTCTCGTTGTGCAATTGACAGAGTCATTCGCTCGTTAGTCTAGAAACATTGTGGATGTGAATTCGACATCATCGTTCATCTACCTTTCATACTGGCCAGAAAGTAAATGTGGATGAGCAATTGACGGATCGTATGAAGCCCCATCATTTGCACCTTCAATTGAAACGGTCAATGACGTAAAAATTGACAATTGCGAATAACCGTCTCGGGGGCACTTTACCTCATAACTTTTAAAATAATAGGAGAATTGAAAACCTCTTCCCTTTTTGGAAGTCTGTTAAAATTACACTAAACCTTTTAGGATTATAGATTAACGTAAATAACCGTACTAGTTTACGGGTATTCTATTAATTTAGATTTTGTTTTAATTATATTTCTTTGCTCTAGATTTTTTTAACTGTATAATTTTTTGGGCGTGTGAAAAACTTCCAGCAGTGACTGAAACTACGTGAATTGCTTGAAAAGTTACAAGCTACAGCTTTGGTTGAACGGTTACAGGTAGCTTGTAACTGATCAACCTATTAAGGCGCGTTCCATAGCAAATGCCGAGCAGAACCTCATGTTACTTCAAAGACATTAGACAAAATAAAAAATATCATCAATATCACGGGCGAGCGGTTGAGTCACAACGCACCCACCACCAAGTCGCCTATAAAACGGCTGCGCTTGGCGACCGGAGCTCGGCCCGTCCGGTGACGCAGTAAATGCCGGTATAGGCAAACAGCATTAGTCCGTTCGAAAAAAAAGACCTGAGCTCAATTCACTTCGAGCCATAGATTAGAGTATGTATACTGGAGATGCGAGCGCTCGCCCCGTGCGGATGTCTCTGACTTGTTATAATTTAATAAGTGACAGAAGATTAAAGATGGCACAGACATTACGTATTATCTTCATACCGGGTCACACTTTATATCGGCTCTCATATATGTTACGTTTGATTTATCATTTAAAGTAAATATTATGATAAAAATACAATTTTTAAAAACGACAGAAATAAGGAAAAACTGATTCATTGCATCTCCACACGAACTACACCTAATTTTGAAATTTGGTGTAGGTACCTACATTAATACATAAGTACCTTAAGTACCCTACATTAATCTGTCCGGATTCACAAGACTCATTCGAGTTAAGTTTCATTCATAAATCTATTGTTATTTTTTGCGCTGATGCGGACGGGTTAATGACTTCAAGGTTAAAAATTAAAATTTAATTTATTTTACGTTTACAATTTTTCGAAAGACCTACTTTTATACTTTCGAACGGGGTTCAAAAGTCGACTGTCGCCTTCCGTCCAGAACAAGATTCTAAAGGTCATTTGCTCTGGGATGCGCCTTAAGGTTCACTTAGAAGGCATCACTTATGACTGTGAGTTAGAAAATACAAATCAAATACCTTGAAGGTAGCGTTTTTATTGCTGAACTGGTATTGATGTGAGTGGTCGAAGCTTCTCCACTTTTGATGCCCCACTATCCACTTGGGGAAGTGACAACTGCTATTATCACCTGGAACATTAAAATAACAAATTAAATTCAGGGGCTCTACTATCACCTTTTATGAAACTATCACAAAACTACAGCGTTGTGTAATAAACTTAAAATAATCATACATACACAATACACAGCGGGGACGAACAATATATTTGGCTTTACATAATTGTAACACGGAAAAGTATAATAGTCCTATACTTTTTTATAGACATTGATGTCCTCTATAAAACTACAGTAGATCACTTTACGGTGCCGTGGGGTACCGGCTTAGAATAGTACCCCCCCAACTCTACCTGTGGGTGCGTAAAAATCTGCTAAGGGATAAAAATCGGAAGGTGGGCAGCAGCACCTTCCCAGTATTAAAACCCCAAAACTGCGCTCGCCAACCCGCCTGCCAAGCGTGGCGAGTATTGGCAAAATCCCCCCAATGACGGACACATTAGGAACCAGGCCCCCAGTCCCCGGCAGCCCTGCTATTCCTGGCTACGGTAGCGGCCACGGTAACGGTGGGGCAGGGGGTGCTAAGAATCCCCGGCAGACGCCCGGCTACCACCCCCAACGACGACGACTGGCCCTGGTGACACACAACATACGAACAATGAGGACAGACGAGAAGATATATCAGCTGGAAAAAGAAATGAGTAAGTTACACTGGGACATTGTGGGGTTATCTGAAATTCGTAGAGCAGGTGAGGACACGATAACCCTAAAATCAGGTAACCTACTCTACTACCGGGAGGGCGACCAACAGTCCCAAGGTGGTGTCGGTTTTTTCGTCCACAAGTCCCTTACTAACAACATAGTTACGATCGATAGCGTTTCCAATAGGGTCGTATACCTAATACTCAGAGTATCCAAACGATATTCGCTGAAGGTCATTCAGGTATACCTGAATGACCTTCAGACTTCACACAGACTTCAGACTTCGTCGTCACGCCCGGATGATGAGGTGGAGGATATGTATGAAGACATTAGTCGGGCCATACATACCTCTGAAACGCACTTTCTAGTTGTTATGGGGGACTTCAACGCGAAGTTGGGTAAGAGAAGCGAGGATGAGTTGAAAGTGGGGCAATTTGGATATGGACAACGGAACCGTAGGGGACAGAGGTTGGCCGACTTCCTGGAGAAAGAGGGACTCTTTATGATGAACTCTTTTTTTCAGAAGCCACCTCACAGGAAATGGACCTGGCTGAGTCCCGATGGTTCCACGAGAAATGAGATTGACTTCATTATGACCACCAAAAGGCAAATATTCACTGATGTCTCCGTGATCAACAGGATTAAAACCGGTAGTGATCACCGAATGGTAAGAGGCACGGTGAATATTAATGTCAAACTGGAGAGGTCTCGTCTGATTAAGTCTATGCTCCGACCCACTCGTGCCCGTATTCAAAACCCCGAGAGCTTTCAACTTGAGCTATCCAATCGTTTCGATTGCCTTGAGAACATCACTTCAGTGGACGAGATCAATAACAGGTTAGTAGAAACTGTCCAAACAGTGGGTTCCAAGTACTTTAAACCCCACCGTACAGATAGGCCACAGAAACTCTCCAACTATACCCTCAACCTCATGGCTGAACGACGCTCATTGAAACTGCAGTCTTCGGATGATGCTGAAGCATATAGGCTGCTCAATAGACGAATATGGAAGTCCTTGCGACACGACATCCGGATCTTTAATACAAACCGTATTAAAGAGACGATAGAGCGGAAAAAAGCTCCAAAGTGTTCGCAAGAGACATGTCTATTGGGCAAAGCCAGTTGACGAAGCTGAAGAGAGAAGACGGCAGTGTAGCGTCGACCAAAGCAGAAGTATTAGGAGAGGTAGAGAGTTTCTACGGACAGCTATACACCTCGGTCGCTAAACCTGTTAGCAGCTCGGCCAAAGACCCGATGGCCAAAGAGCCAAGCTGACCCGACATTATACCGAAGATATCTCGGACATCAGCCTGTACGAGATTAGAATGGCCTTGAAACAGCTTAAGAACAACAAGGCGCCTGGTGACGACGGTATCACATCTGAGCTTCTGAAAGCGGGTGGAACACCGGTACTTAAAGTCCTACAGAAGCTCTTTAATACCGTCTTACTCGAAGGTTCAACGCCAGAAACATGGAACAAAAGCGTGGTGGTGCTGTTCTTCAAGAAAGGTGACAACACTTTACTTAAAAATTACAGACCCATCTCGCTTTTGAGCCATGTTTATAAGCTGTTTTCGAAGGTCATAACGAACCGTCTCAGTCGCAGGTTTGATGAATTCCAGCCTCCGGAACAAGCCGGTTTCCGAAAAGGCTATAGTACCATAGACCACATCCACACGCTACGGCAAGTTATACGGAAGACCGAAGAGTATAACTTGCCTCTTTTTCTAGCGTTTGTGGACTATGAGAAAGCCTTTGATTCGATCGAGACGTGGGCAGTGCTTGAGTCTCTCCAGCGGTGCCGTATTGACTATCGGTATATTGAAGTGCTGAAGTGTTTGTACAAAAACGCCTACATGTCAGTCCGAGAACAGGAGCAGAGTTCGAAGGTAATTCCATTGCAAAGAGGCGTGAGACAGGGAGACGTTATATCTCCGAAACTGTTCACCGCTACATTGGAAGACGCCTTCAAGCTTCTGGAATGGCAAGGACTTGGCATTAATATTAACGGCGAATACATCACTCACCTTCGATTTGCCGACGATATTGTAGTCATGGCAGAATCCATGGAATACCTCAGTACAATGCTCGAAGGCCTCCATCGAGTTTCCCAACGGGTAGGTCTTAAGATGAACATGGATAAGACGAAAATTATGTCTAATGCCCATGTTGTACCTACCCCAATATCAGCTGGGAACTCAGTTCTCGAAGTTGTTAACGAGTACATCTACCTGGGACAGACAGTCAACTAGGCAGGTCCAACTTCGAGAAAGAGGTCGATCGTCGAATCCAACTCGGCTGGGCAGCGTTCCGGAAACTTCGCGAAGTCTTCTCGTCAAAAATACCTCAGTGCCTCAAGACAAGAGTCTTCGACCAATGTGTGTTACCAGTGATGACTTATGGCACTGAAACGTGGTCTCTTACTATGGGCCTCATAGACAAGCTCAAAGTCGCACAACGAGCTATGGAGAGGGCTATGCTCGGGGGTTCTCTACGTGATCGAATCAGAAATGAGGAGATCCGTAGAAGAACGAAAGTCATCGACGTAGCCCAGAAGATTAGCCGGTTAAAGTGGCAGTGGGCAGTGCACATAGCACGCAGAACAGATGGCCGATGTGGCCGGAAAGTTCTGGAGTGGAGACCATTAACCGGCAAGCGCAGCGTAGGTCGTCCACCGACGCGGTGGACAGACGACCTGATGAAGGTCACAGGACGACGTTGGATGCAGGCCACTTCCAACCGGTCCTTTTGGAAAATCATGGGGGAGGCATATGTTCAGCAGTGGACGTCCTACGGCTGAGATGATGATGATGAGATCACTTTATTCTATAGTTTAATAGTTTCCGCAGTGTATGCGATTTAAGGATTTTTCTGCGTTAGTGTCGCATATTTTAAAATTAAAGACTAGTTATTGTGACATAACTTTAATAGTAAGACATATGGTATTGGGGATTTTATTACATATATTGTATCTATAAAACTGGAATACATAACTTTGCTCTATTGTCAATAGTTGCCGCAGCGTACATAAGGATGTTTTTAGCGTTTATATAAGGATATACGTAACGATGTTTTTTGATATTTTATTCACACCTTGGATTACATAAAGTTTTCATACGGATCCCTAATATTTTTGAAAATATTATATAGTTTTTGATACTCCGTGATAATGTAGCTTTCTGACGGCAAAATAATTTTTGAAATCTGTCCAGTAGTTTTAAGTTTATTCGTTACATACAAAAATACAAAATCATTCCTTTTATTTAGTATTAGTAAAGATAATACGTACTGTTAGTAAGAATCATGGTGCGATACCCATCATAAGGCGACGATATACCATTACAGGAGGCGTCGCCCGATTGGGCAATCGTATAAGTCCTTATTCCATCGTTTTGCTGCTCGTTGTAGATGAAACACCTGAAACAGATGATAGCGAGATGATAGATAACGATGATAGGCGTTGGGAGACAACAAGGGTCGGCCGTAGATAAGACGAGATCGATCCAGCAGATATGATGATATCTACTTCTAAAAAAACCAGAATATCTTTTTGAGAAGTTGACTTTTGTTAAAGATATCCACTCAGTTAATAATCGCTCTAAATTCTCGCTCACTTTGTCCATGCCCAAACATAGGACCACTGGATTTAGAGGTCGCTTCAAATACAGCGCTTCTAAATTAAACATAAATATAAAAACTTATTGGTTGATCGTCATAAAAAACATTTTGAAGCAACCTTTAAAGCTAGATAGCTGCAAACTCCAACATCTTCTACTTCTCCACATACTACTCTCTTACTCTATCACACACACACACCCTCTACTCTTACACATGCCACAGATTACTTCACATATTACACCAAATGTAGATTTGTAATTAGCTGCGTTAGGATTGTTTATAGGCAATGACTATGAAAACGCCATTTATAAGAGTCATAAGCTTAGTGATTGTGAACCTACACTAAGAGCTGTTCATTAGCCTGTATAAGATGCAGTTATTAATTTTACCCGCATTACAAAATACTCTCGACTAACGTATAAGTTCGAGCAAGGAGTATGCTGATGTAATGTAATTGTACTGTTAAATTTTTTCATTAATCTGTTTGACATTATTAATAATCTTACTATTACTGTAGAATATACTTCCTAAATTTTGACTTCTTTCTTCATATATATTATTTTGTAAATTTGACTTGCCCAGTGTAACTGACAATGTTATAAGGCCAATAAACAATTTGAATTTGAATTTGAATTTGAAACCAGCCCTGTATAAGCATTACTGTTTATGCAGCGCTGAGCATATTGCCCTTAAAAGTGCATTTATGTAAGTATTTTTAAATGCTGTTTACTAGGTATTTAGTTGTGTGTTTTTTTTCTGTATTTTTATTGGCAATAAACATATTTTCTATTCTATTCTATTCTTCAGGACACTTCGGGTATACGCCTGACTAGCTACCATCCCAAGTTTGAAAACCTGTCAATAAGCATCTAACAGGATGGTCAGTACAGCTGTCTTGAGAGCCAGCAGCTATTCTCTCCGCCGCCTCTATGTCTAGTAAGATACTATCTTCGACATCATTGACCATCGAGTGAGATAGTGGTCCACCACACTAACCTACCAAATGTAAAAAAGTATATGCGAAAGTTTGTGATTAACTTCGTTAGTGATTCATTTGGTTGTAGTTTTTTGTGTATGGATTTTTTGACAGATGAATCGTGAGTACTGTAGGCCTATTATGTATCTCAGTTGCTAGCAAATGTTGATTGAAATTTTGAAAAATGGCGGCTCTAGGTCACTTTTGTCAGCTCCAGTCATCAACTTACAACATTTTTGCTTACTGGAGTTGTCAAAACTGACTTATAGCCGCCATTTTTCATGATTTCAATCAACATTTCTTAGCAACTGAGATACATAATAGCCCTACAGGTAACCTTTTATGGTATTTTTGTTCAGTATAGTTTGAAAATTCTTCATGGAAAGACTTAGCCCCGCACAGCGCCTACAAATTATTCAGCAGTATTACGAAAATCAGCATTCTTCGAGAAATTTTTTGTGTTCTTAGAGAAACTTATGGTCCACATAATCGGCCTACCGAACGTACGATTCGTACCCAGTATACCATCGAAAAGTTTGAAAGCCAAATTACATTATTAGATAATACACGATCAAAAAGACCTCATCTTGAGCAACTGGAAGCCAACATTACTCGCGTTATTCGCCAAATACTTAGATTAATGATTAGTCTCCGCGCGCGCGCTTCGACCGAGAGCGAGACCAATGATTAATCTAAGGCCAAATACCAATAACCAAACCGAAATGTTGAAAAACCCGTCATCGAAAATTGGAACGGCAGAATGTTCTATATTAACCGGAGTTACATTTGAAAGCACTAATCTTTAAAAAATAAATGTAAGGAATAATTCTATTGTGTTATAATTTAAGTTACCTGATAAAATTGTGTTTTAAAAAAATACTTTTGAAAAAGTACCTCCAAATGAATCACCTGATATTTATGTTGTTACTGCACTCGGAAACGTCAAACACCCTAATGGGTTAGGATGACATTAAGATTAGGAATCGAAATACACACATCAACATGGTCTAGGAATATTTCAATTAAACCTAAATAACTAAAATTCTATTAACTTATTGTTAAGACACCTATACATTAAAATAAACCTTGTTTAATAGCCTATCTGATCTGATAATAAACTTTTAGATAAAATTAAATTTAACAAAAACTTAGAAGAAGAGGAAAAACTCAGACAAAATTTCAATCTTAACTTTATTTTTGAAACATCAAAACCTAAACAAAACAACTATTTTTTTATAACAATTGTTCAAAACTTAAAATTAATAATCCGTGGATCCACCTAAGACTCCCCTGACACATCTGCAGCGGTTCTGCATACTCAAAACATGGGTGTCAATATTCTGTTGTGGAATACTGTCCCAAGTCCTGCACAATATCTTCAGGGAAATTCCTAAGAGCTCTTCTCTGAAGCATAAATCCAGGCATGCTCAATAGGATTTAAGTCAGGGGATTGTGCAGGTCAGTGTAAAGCTTGGATATCATGCTGTTGTAACCAATTTGTAACGATACGCGCCGTATGTGGACGTGCATTGTCGTGCATTAGCTGGAAATGTTGTCCTATTTGCTGTCTGTGGGGCAAGATTACAGGCTCTAGCACCTCATCTCGGTATTTTAAAGCAGTCATATTGCCTTGTATCTAAACGAGATCCGTTCTACCGCCGAGACGAATTCCTGCCCAAACCATAATCGTGCCACCTTGATATGCATGAACTTGTTGTGGGTGCTGCAGTCGATTCCAACGTCCAGGTTCTCTCCACACGCGAACTTTTTGCGAATCAGGATGAAATCCAAACCTGGATTCATCAGTGAAAAGCACAAGTGACCATTGAGAATGGTTTCAGTTTTCGTGTGCAATAGCCCATTGTAATCTTCTTCCTTGATTGCCTCTCCTTAGCGCTGGTACCCGAAGTGGCCTACGAGCACGTAGGTTGACTTCATGCAGTCGTCTTCTCAAAGTTTGACTGCTTACCAGCAAACCATACTCTCTCTGTAGCCTTTGAACCAATTGCATCGCCCTTGTAAGCCAACACGAGGTACCGCGATAACCCATTTCCTATGCGGACGAAGTCACTGACTGTATCTTGTTATATAGCAGGGATGGCCAACCAACGGCATGCGTGTCATTGATGGCACGCGGCACAATTTCGGGCACAGTTTGCATTTTATCTCACTGTAGGTAACAAAATTCACTGTAGAGTATTACGAACGATAGCGACCTATAACTAAAAACAACTACGCTCGTGCAAAAAAAGATATGTGTTCATAAAATAAGACTACATAAGACGAATTTTCAGACACACGTTACTTCTAAAATATCCACTTTGCCAAAAACCCAGGATAATTAAATAAAGTGGACATAAAGGTGCAAGAAGATCCATCAATTGGTCTTTACATTAGATTTTAGTGGATATATATTAATATACCTACAGTGCAAAATGTATTTTTCTATATACGTGCAATCTACTAAACGAATAGTCATAATTATTTGAAGTCACATCTATGGTCTAGTTAATCATTTAAGAGAAAATGGCACGTAGATCGATAATGGTGCGCCATCCCTGATCTAAAGGATATTTTTCTTCATCAGTTTCCTCACCTGTATGTGTCTTCATCAATGGTGAGTGCGTTCCGCCTTTGTACTTGCGAGATCTGGCCGATCAGATACCGCGTCGAACCTTCCTCCCACGTCGCTAGGCAAACAAGCTCCTCCACTGGAAAACACAACATTCAGTATAAAAAATACTATATTAATATTTAAATAATACAATAATTTATAATTGCAGTATATATCTGTTTAACCACACACCTTTCAGTTCCTGGAAAAGTAGGTTGATTTGTGCGAAATCTATTGTATTATTGGCCAAATATGGCGAATCGCGAGAATCGCGGGTATTGCAATAGTTAATAGGCGTCTAAATATGAAATTGCTTATTTATCACACTAGCCTCATATAATTAAAATCAAACATTAATTGTGCAACTTTTTCCACACTAAAATTGTAACATTATAATTAATAAAAGGATGCAATTGATGACTTGACTTTAAATTGTTTTTTAATGTAAAGATGGAAACAGCTAAAAACATCAGAGTAATTTTCGAATACGGGTCCCAACGTCGGACTAAGGCAGCAGAAACTGCTCAAAATGTCAATGCAGTATTTGGAGAGGATACTGCTAACAAATGTACCGTGCGTTTTTGGTTAATCGCTTTCGTAGTCGAAACATCAACAAGAAGAATGAACCACGAGGAAGACCAGCCACTAAAGTACCTATATAACGATGAATCGAAGGAGATGGTGGAAGTCGATCCGTAAAGTTTGATACCAAGGAATTAGCGGCATGGTTTCATATAAGCATACCCACAATATTGACCCATTTTAACCAAATCAGTAAAATTAAAAAAATTGAAAAATGGGTACCTCATGATTTGATAGATCTACAGAGAGGAACGCGCCATGAAGCTTGTACTTTCGTCAACCGATACAGAAATGAAGGCATTTTGGACCGAACTGTGACGTGTGATGAAAAGTGGATTTTCTTTATGATTATTGCAAGCGAAAAACGCAATGGTTGAACCCAAGTCAGACGCCACAACAATGTCCTAAATCTAATTCTACAAACAGAAAGGTGATGGTAATGGTTTTATGGTCACTTCATGGTGTAGTTCACTATAGCTTCCTCAGATCCGGTCAGACAATAACAGCAGATGTCTACTGTGCAGAAGTCCGAACAATAATGGCGAAACTCGCAATTCGGGACAAGATCCATGTAGGAGAGGCTCGACAGAACGAAGAAGACAACAAAACAAAGTTATTCGCTACCGCGAGCGATAGAGTAATCCGAAAGGGTATGCGTTAATTTCACTGTTCACACCAAAGCGGATATCGCTATCGCGCGCGGTAAAGATATCCGTTGGCTTGGCAACGGTTAGCAGGGCGAGGGCAGGAACCATGTCGCTATCGATACTTGATCCCGCGTCGCCCGATGGAACTAGTTTCGCCAAACAAGAGAAAAGACCACCTCACTAGGCGGTACAAGTTTCGCTGCAGTTATGGAACTCCATACTATTTACCTATCGAGTTCCGCGTGGTATTTTTCGCTACCCACAGCGGTAGCGAATAACGCTCAGGTCTGAATAGGCCTTTAACATGATCACGAAAACACAAGCGATGCTATTTCCATTCGCGTTCACGATCACGAATTTAAAGACTGGCGTGAAGTCTGATTTCCTTACCTTTGTTCTCCGTGCCTGGCACATCGGGGCATGACGAAAACCTCAGCAGCATCCGCTTGTTGTCCGTGCACGAGTCAGCATGGGACACGGGGTTCGTGCACTCACCTGTGCCACTACAAAGCATAAAATGAAAATGTTAAATCATAGACAGTTCCAACATTAGTATGCATAAACATGTATGTTTCAGCCGCGTTCGTAAGAATATCAAATGAAACCTGACCTGAATGGTGACCTGATATATATCAGTCATCAGGTTACCTGTATCTGCCTGGTATGGGACCTGAAGACCTTGTAATGGTGTTGTCCCATATTATAGTTTGAAACACTCGTAGATGGACTTAGTTATTCGTTCCTAATCCGGTGACGCTGTAAATGCCGGTAGAGGCAAACAGCCATAGAGTAACTTTTAATACTAGAAACAAACAGCATTTAACCCGTTAACAAAAAATCGTTCCCTATAAATACAAGTAGGGGAAATATGTCCAAAATTACATATTATTGGAGAAAAAGTAGACCAGATGAAGCGCGGAGTCAGAACGGACCAATCAGCGAGCGTTTCTTGCTTTCAAATGTTGCGACGAGGGGCGCTGCGATCTGTGGTGGGCGCGTAAGTCGTCAAGATGGCGGATCGTCTCCTTTGCTCGAGACGTGGTGCTGAACGGTATGGCCTAACTGTGTCGAATTAATGTTTATGTAATTGTGTTATAATTTTATTTTGGTTTTATTATTAGTGTTTTTGTAAATTCAAATAGTAATCAAAGTAGCTAAAAATATACTTACAAAATGACATAGGTGCCTTTATTCAAATTTGGCGGTCTCTAGCGCGCATTAGACAACTGCATCACGTGACCCGAATGGCTTTTACTAACCTGTCAAATTGTGAACGGGCTGTTCTTATTCATTCGGGTGACATGGCCGACGACAAGCTTCGGCACAGTACAAGTTTTTTGATAACTTCAATTATTTAGTTTCAATGGTAAGATTATCACTATTGTACCTACTTGTATAGCATATATTTTATTCCATGAGGATTTAATTTTGCTTTCAAATATTTTTTTTTAAAAAGGTATCCTGTTTGTATTTATTTTCAATTTCTTTTTCTTAAAACGTGGTATGGACAAAACGACATAATTGTAACAACGGACAAAATTAGTATGTCATGTTGTCCATAAGAGCTCATCTGTTAAACATAATTTAGCTGTTTATTTCTGTTCTCAAAAGTTGAACATAATCAAACTGTCAATTTCTTTACAGATTTAAAAATGCCACGTAGCGCAAGACTGATTGCCAATCCTGGAGTGCAGGTTCATTGCAGACAGCTATAGAAGCTGTTAAAAGCTTTAAAATGGCAGATGGTGTTAGCGTCAAAGACATTTGGTCAACGCTCTGAAGGCAGTAATAAAGTAGTAATACAACTTTGGCGTCGAATTCCAAGGGTCTTGGATCTTGGAAATCCATCCTACCACCTGATGTGGAGCGACAATTAGTTAACCATTGGAAGATACTTAAGCATAATATAGTAAGGCAGCTACAGTGCAAAATATTTGTCATGGATTTAAAAGCGCCGCTAATACTTGATTATTTTCCTGATTATATCTACCTGCGGAGACAAACATACTACTGGATTACAGCTCCATCGAGCGACCTCACACTCAAGTGGTTTTTGTCCAAGATTCTATAGCTAGGCTATCTACACAGCAACAATACAACAGAGTTAAGCTTCCTGTAACAAACGTCCTTCCAGTTGTTGCTTCTCCAATACCTGAACTGCAACTGTAGAGGTCCCGCACCGAGACACCTAACGAAGATATTGAAGCTGATAAAGCAACACCTACTAAACCACAACCTGATAATTCATCTAAGCTCCCAGCAGCAAATATTGATCAAGAGGTTATTTTCACTGAAAATAAAGAACATCCATCGTCCTCTGTTTTTGATGATACCCATAGAAGAAATTTCTCCAGTTCCAAAGGGACGTTTTATTAGTGGACAAAGGAAATGAAAGCTAACGACTCGGTGGACCTCTTATTTTTAAATTCTAGACCAAGATGAAGGAAATGAAATTGAAAAGTGAGCCAAAACTCTCCCAGGGAAGAAGAGACGAAACGACACCAAACAGTTCATCAACGACAACTATCAGCATCTTTGAAGATACTATCTTCAAAGATGCTTATAGTGAAGTAGAAGATTTTCCTAATGAGCTTCAAGATAATGACGACTGTCCATGCATATATTGCAACGAAATTTTTTCTCGATCTAAACCCGATGAAGACTGGTTGTGATGCCTAAGTTGTTCGCGTTGGGCTCACGCTTCTTGCGCTGACGTTCCTAAAATGAAAATGAAAAATGAAAAATGTTTATTAAGTCCGCAAACACTACATAATAAAAGTATCAAAAATATGCATATACGAGTAATTATAAGTTACAGTGTAGCACTTAAGGACAACATTATTTAACTTACAAAATTATTTACCGCGATCTCCGAACTAGGCAAAGCCTGTATCTCGGGGATCTGGAACGATTGTTCAACAAGACTTTGACCTCGGATTACAAAAATAAACTGTATCTCATATACATAAAAGAAAATATTTTAAAGTAGGTACCGTTACATAGGAAAGTACCTTTAATAACAAAAAAAGAACTTATAATAATAATACTACAAATAAAATAGCTGAAATAGCAGCTGCCTTACTTATAAATCAACGGAATAACAAATTCTATATAACTGGTATTCCTTATATGGATATTGATAGATTGTATAGTGCTATGTATCTAGGTACTATTACATGTAGGTTTCGGAGCTCAATCAAACACGAGACGTTGGCAGTGACTAACTCGTATATTATCTTTACATTGCTACCCTACGCCACCTACCCACATTGCTAACATATCAATCCTTCACCCTTAATTCTAAGTACTAAAAACTATGTAAGACAAATTCCTCATACCATAATTGCTACCCTAGTTATAGTAGGTCTTTATGCCTATCGTAAAACGACAATACGGACACTAGCAATAGTAACTAGGAGACTAAATTAGTAATTAATCTAGTTAATCTATCATCTATTAATTTTATGTTTCATAAAGTACAGAGTATACGGATACATTAACTTAGACATCGAAAGGTAGGTACTTTCAAACAAAGCGCTTATAAAACTAGACATTAATACATTTGTGAATGATTAAGTATTAAGTGCGTATAGTAAGGTACCTAGTCCGCTATACCGCTATAAATATTACATGCGATCAATCTTACTACAGATAGCTTGTATACGCAGATACATTTAGTACATATTATACAAATACCTGCCTTATTACCTACTCTTATGAAGTAGGTATACATTTAATCGATTTCAAAGCCGTACTTAGTTACAAGTTTTCTAGGACGTTTAGGCGTGTTATCAATGCTTTGACGGCTTGGCACGGCGACGGGAGGTGCTGCAAGAGGTGTATGCACTTTATCATTATCATTATGAGCGTGTATTTCTGCATGCAACTCTTTCGCCCTCCCTGAAAACGCGGACGACGCCGAGGGCAAGCCCTCACCAACCACGGCCCGTGCCTCGCGCGGCGAGCACCCGGGCTCGGCCACACCACCAGTTTCACCAGTACCTTCCGATGGGAAAACGCAAGTGCTCCTCCGCTTGATCTGGTCGATATGCCTATGCGCTGCCGAGCCATCGTGTGTTTGTACCGTATAGTTGCTTCTACCAAGACGATCAACGATTTGCCCCTCCGACCATTTAGCGTTTGAACCAAAGTTCCTATACCACACGGAGTCTCCAGGATTAAGTTCCCGCCTACCCTTTCTATTTTCCGCCATAGTTAGTTCTTTATCCCGTAACTTACTACCGTGCTCAGGCCTCATAACATCTAATCGAGTTCTTAACCGCCTGCCTTGCAACAATAGAGCGGGACTTTCGCCTGTAGAGCAGTGTGGGGTATTATGATATACTAATAAGAATCTCTGTATGGCTAACTCGGCATCAATACCATCACGCCGCGCTTTCCGAATTACGCCTTTTATCATCTTTACGGCATTCTCAGCCGCGCCATTCGAAGATGGATGGTAAGGAGCCGTAAACGCTTGATATATGCCGTTACTTTGCAAAAAGTCTTTAAACTGCTTGCTGCCAAAGGGTGGCCCGTTATCTGACACTACCTGTCTAGGAATACCCCACCTAGCCCAAGACTCTCGTAATTTAGCAATTGTAGCATCCGCTGTCGTACGCGTCATTTTAACGGCCTCGACCCATTTGGACCTCGCGTCTATCGTGACCAGATAGGTCTGACCGTCGATCGGCCCAAGAAAATCTAGATGTACTCGTTCATATGGAGCACTCGGCCAGCGCCACGGCGCGACCGGTGCGGTGGCCGGGGCAGGTGCCACTGCGGCGCACGTACTGCAAGCCTTGCACTGCTCAACCACGGCCTCGTCCAATCCAGGCCACCATACATACGAGCGGGCATAGGCCTTGGTCTTGACTATGCCCATATGAGCCCCGTGCAATTCCCGTAGCACCGACTGCCTACACGATTCCGGAATTACTAATCTGTGGCCCCACATAACGCACCCAATTTCTACATATAGCTCATTCCTCCGGGTAAAATACGGCTCGAGCTGTTTTATGTCGACTTGGCTTGGCCAGCCGTTTTGTATGTAACCGTATACCCGACTTAATAAGGGATCTCGCGCCGTTTCTTTTCTTATTTTATTATTATTTAGTAACATTGCCTCATTCGCAAAATGCAGGTATGTTTGTTCGGGCGGTTCGTCTTTCGTTTCCTCTGTGACAGGTAGCCGAGACAAAATATCTGCGCCGTTACTACTAGTGCTTAAGTATTGAATTTCAAAATCGTACGCAGAAAGAATAAGAGCCCATCTTTGCATTCTACTCGCTGCCATTGTAGGGATACCGCTCTGCGGTCCAAAAATGCTAACTAACGGCTTATGATCAGTTTTTAGCTTAAACCTTCTACCGTAAAGGTACTGATGGAACTTTCTGACACAATACACAATGGCTAGTGCTTCTCTATGTATCTGCGCGTATCCTTGCTCGGCCTTGGTGAGTTTTCGCGAAGCATAAGCCACCGCCCGCTCCGCACCCCCCTCATCACGCTGAGATAAGATCCCGCCAATGCCAACGGCGCTCGCGTCGCACGTGAGCACTAGGTCGCGCCGCGGGTCGTAGTGCGCCAGCACGCGGCTACTCGCCAGCAAGTGCTTCACACGGTCGAACGCCCGCGCATGCCTTGGCGACCATTCCCATCGCACACCATGCCGCAGTAACTCGTGCAGTGGGTGAAGTATGTCGCTTAGATTCTTTACAAAACGCGCGTAAAAGTTTACCATACCTAAAAATGACTTTAGCTCCGATATTGTACTAGGATTCGGCATGTTCACTATCGCACGAATTTTCTCTGGGTCTGGTCTAATGCCATTTTTATCAACAATGAATCCTAAATATTTAACCTGTTTCTTTAAAAATGAGCATTTATCCTGTTTAATTTTTAGCCCTGACGCTTCTAACTTTTGTAAAAGTATTTCAAGCGATTGCAAATGTGAGGCCCTATCTTTAGCAGTCAGAATTATATCGTCAGCGAAACATTGTACTCCCGGTATATTCTTGACGACGTTACTAATAATACGCTGAAAAATACCACTACTAGAGGCAAGACCGTATACTAATCTATTATACCGAAGCAGTCCTCGATGGGTATTGATAACACAAAATTTTTTTGAACTCTCTGACAAACAAATCTGTGCATAGGCCTGTGACAAATCAATTTTTGTAAATTCCTCCCCGCCAGCTAGGTTCGCCAGCAACTCATCTATCCTCGGCAGCGGATATCTATCGACCAGTAATACAGGATTAAGTGTTACCTTAAAATCCGCGCACAAGCGTAACGCGCCATCACTCTTAGGTACTAAAACTAGTGGTGTAGCCCAGTCCGAGCAGTCGACGGGCTCGACGACGCCGTCGCGCAGCATAGTATCCAGCTCGGCGTCGACGCGCTCGCGCAGCGCGAAGGGCACGGGTCGCGCGCGGTGGAACACCGGCGTCGCGCCCTCGCGCACCCGCAGCGTGGCACATCCCCCCGTGTACCGTCCCAGCCCGCCACTCAACACATTCTTATGTCTGTCGAGAATAACACAGAGACTATCATTGACGGGCTCGAATTTAAAATTATTATTTATACTTGAGTTGTATTGCAACACCGGAATTTGAATCTGTAACTCCGCAAGCCACTGTCGGCCTATCAATGACGTCACGCCAGTATCAATTACAAACAAGTCTAAGTACTTGTTAATGCTACCGTATTGTACATTAACCTTTATGCACCCGAGTGGTTTTACTTTCGACTTTCCATCATAAAAAAGAAATACATATTTCGATCGTTCTAATTTCACGTCACTGAACATCTTTTCATATGTAGCCTTGCTTATGCAGGAACACGGAGTTCCTGTATCGACTTCCATGCCTAGCGGCAATCCATTAACAATCACACTGAGACTCACCGGTGTATATTCACCTAAAACCATCTGGAATAACGGTTCAACTTCTTCTTCTGACGATGAAGAAACGCTTCCCTCGCTAGCACCCGCCGACGTCGACGCCGTCGGTTGCACGTAATGCGCGTCCTGGGTACGTAAGTCAACGCCACCGCCGCGCTTGTACCCCGATGCATACCGGCGCCTCGCTCCATCCGAGCCCTTGTACGGACACACCCTTTTCAGGTGTCCTTTGTTCTTGCACGCGCTGCACACAAAGTTTTTGTATCGGCAGCCCTCCGAGGGATGCTGTCCTCCGCAGGCCTCACACCTTAGATTGTGCCGCTCTCCCGCCCGAGCTACTGTCACACCACCCCGCGCCTGGCGTGCGCGGCCACGTGCCAAAGATGTCACGTGCAACGCATGCACCGCGCTCGTGATCGCAGCCGTCCCGCTGCTTGATGCCGCCGAGGAGTCCACGGCCGCCGCGTCCCTTTCCGCAGCCTCCAGGGCTGACGCCAACGTCATCGCCTTTGAGTACGTCAATTCTGTTTCCGCGAATAATCTTTGACGTATTAAGTCACTGCTCACGCCGCACACGAACTGATCACGTAAATTTTCGTCGAGTGTACCTTTGAAATCACAATCTTTTGCCATTTTTTTCAACGCTGCCAAATACTGCAAAATGCTCTCGCCGCCATCTTGCCGTCTCTGCCGAAACTTATACCGCTCTGCCATGATGGACGGCTTAGGCTGTAAATGCTCACGAACCAACGTTATGACTTCACTGTATGTTAGCTGTGTAGGTTTTCTCGGACTGGCCAGGTTTACCATTAACTCATACACTTCATCACCAACTAGGGACACCAGCGTCGGTAACTTTAGTTCGTCTTTTATTGCATTGGCTAGGAAATACATTTCGACGCGATCACAATACAACGCCCAATTGCCCGTACTTACGTCGAACTCCTTTATCTTTCCTAGCGACATTTTATTTGTATACACTGCAATTAGAGCACAAATCACTAAATAACGCATAAAAGTCCAGTTTACCTCGTCGCTACTGCTATGTATCTAGGTACTATTACATGTAGGTTTCGGAGCTCAATCAAACACGAGATGTTGGCAGTGACTAACTCGTATATTATCTTTACATTGCTACCCTACGCCACCTACCCACATTGCTAACATATCATATAGATATATATATTTATGGAATAAGTAATAAATAAATATGTAATAAATAAGTATTTATAATTTAAAAATAAATATTTAATTTTTTTAAATGATTTCAGACATTAAACGTTAATTAATAATATGTCGCAAGCATATAGACCCTGGCTTTAGGAAGTAATTTCTAATAAATTCTCTGTTTCTTCATAACTCATAGAACCAAGACCTTTACGAAGTATTCTCCTGACTTCATACATGGACTTAGATCTTAGATCGTACATTTTGTCAACAGTGTTGTAAACATGGGCTCTAAGGTAATCACCAAAGCGGCGCGCGAAACACGTGTTCGTATAGGGATAGGGTACTGATTTAGGTCTTCGCCTTGCGAGGGTATTATCGACATGTTTATCTTCAGAGGCCGCAATTGATTTGTGTACTGACAGTGCTAACTTTTTTATAAATAACTGCCTGACGTTTAACACTCCACTATCTTTATACACCCAAATGGTTGGATATCTGAGGGGCCTTCTCATCATCACTTTTAGTACAGACCTTTGAGCTCTCTCGACTAATATAACATTGGTCTTAGCTGCACTGCCCCAACAGGAGTTGCAGTAAGTCAAGAGAGATTGGCACAAAGTATGATATACGGATATAAGAGTGTCAGAGGATGCTACATCGCGCAGGTTTTTCATTATACCAATGACTTTACGAACTCGTGATGAGAGAGCAATAGCGTGGGTTTTAAAGTTTAAATTTTCGTCAAGAAATACCCCCAAATATTTAATGACATTGGATCTAGACAAAGACTCACAGCCACAAGGTGTATTGTCATAACCAGAGCATGAGGATTTATGAAGTTTAAGAGTAAGTGCTGAAGGTGGTGCTGAGGCTGCCGTTATGTGGAAACATAGGAATGCAGTCTTCTTAGCATTCAGTGTAAGTAAGTTTCTTTGTAACCAACTGTAAATTCTACTCATACCCCGCTCAGCATAATCTAGGGCATTCTCCCAGGACGGCCCATGGAAGACAATAGCAGTGTCATCAGCATAACATATGACCTCAGCATTCTCTATTGGCACAAAATGGATATCGTTAATATATATATTGAAGAGCGTGGGCCCCAAGATGCTACCTTGGGGCAAGCCAAAGTTAATGGATTGGGTACTACTGAAGACACTACCGATCCTCACACACTGCCTCCGTTCCTGTAAATAACTTTTGAACCAATCAGAGGCGATTCCCCTGAAACCTAGCCTATTTAATTTCTCAAGAAGTATTGGAACGGAGACAGTGTCAAAAGCCCTCGCTAAATCTAGAAAAACTGCCACACACCTTTGCTTATTGTCAAGCTTGGATGCCACTACAGACGTCAGTAACGACACAGCATCCTCGGTACTACGGCCCTTCCTAAAACCAAATTGTCTTGGAGAGGTTATATTTCGCGATTCCAAGAAGTCTGTCAGTCTTTTGTTCACAATTTTTTCCAAAATTTTAGAAAACGCGCTTAAGAGAGAAATAGGCCTATAATTTTCAATATTATCTTTAGGACCACTCTTGTGAACTGGACTAACAGAAGCGACTTTCCAGACATCGGGGAATATTCCGCTAGACAAGCTCAGGTTATATATATGAGTCAAAGGTATTATGATTTCGGCCATAACGTGTTTAATAAGTGTGTTAGTCAAGCCATCGATGCCTGGGGATTTGCCATTTTCTAATTTCATAACAAGTTTTTCAACCTCTTCATAACTAGTTGGACTCAAAAAGAATGATTCTGAGGGCGTGTTTGAAATGACCAAGCATTTCATTTATGAAATGAAAATTGTCAATACTTCTGCAGGTTTTACGCATAATATGCCATTTTGTCCGCATATGGACAAAATGAAATTTAACTGATCTCAGATAAAGTAAGAATAATTTGATTTCCATTATTTTTTAATGTAATAAACGTTCCTAATATCAATAAATAAATAACCAATGATGATTAGTGTAAAATATGACTGTCTTTGAATTTCCAATAAAGAATTGTTTTGAAAATAAAACCATATGTCATTTTGTACGTATTTCCCCTAGTTGAAGTAAACCTTGTCACTATTTGGATGGGTGACCGCTACACTCTCATTTTTACCTAACCGCTTCCATGCTTCGGAAGGCACGAAAAATCGTTGGTGTCGATCAATGTATCAAGAAAATTCATCATGTCCACCTTCAAGCGGTCTGGTCTTCGTCAAGCCACACTGTTCGTGGTAGATTTTACCCCCTACTTCATTGAAAACTCAATCGTGATGAAATATTTAAACAGACGACTGTAGGATTTGATTAAGTGCCTAAACCTCACTACCTCTTACCTAACAACTCTCCAAATAAGAGTCAGTCGCCACGCGTGAAGGAAACGCTGCTGAGTTGACGTCGTGATACAGACATTTTTTTATGCCGTTAAGTGACAAAGCAGATAAAGGACCGTTATTATCTATGACTACCCAAACTAATAACGCGGTGAGCCTATAATATCTTCAAGTAATGACCTTGAAATCCATACAATTTTGCGGTCATTCCATAAAAATATCGTAACGTGCTGTGTTACTTGTTGAGTGGTCATAGCGAAAAAGGCCCAAGTAAAATTTATGGAGGATGCTATGTTCAGTAGTGGACATTCTTTAAATGGCTGAAATGCTGATGATCATAACGTAGGTAGATATTTTATGAAGTTTCAGCCTAACGATATGCTAGGATAATGGATTGATTTTGTTAAGTATATTATTTACATACCACCTGCTGGAGAATGTCCTACTGCATTTGAATTGAATATCACGTAATCACGACGTAAAACAAGGCTTTACATTACAAAGATATATGTTATATGAAAAAATGTTAAGTCTAATGTACACACCATTACAATTGCAGTGTCACTCGGAGCTTACAGCTGTAGTTTTGCGTAAAACAGCACAGAGTACTAACGCCATCTATTGACTTACTAGTACCAACTCTTATCTAATTGACCTAAACTCACCGATTGTAGCTAAATGTGAATGGCGCCGAGTGGAAGGGGCACGGCTGCGGTGTTGCCTGCGGCTCCTTCCTAATCATAGTATACGTTGACGTGTCGACCGTAATCATATCACAAGTCGACGAGAAAGAGTCTTTCTCTGAGCAATATGCTGAAATCATTTAAAAATTCTGTTTCAAAAACATTATCATCCACTCAGACTCTTGACTAGAATTTTTTCAAAGCGTTTATACTAGAAAGCAATAATACTACAACACAAAACTTATGTAGTCCAAAGACTTGCCTACCAAATATGTTGTGTAGTAGGTTTCTAAGTAGCGGACAAACCAAAATACGTGCAGGAAATACACCTTTATGATTACATACTAAAGTTTGAGGTACTCTGCTGGCGTTGTAACTTAGGGACTTACCTACTTTACCATCTTTTACCATACCTGATTAACCCACACACTATGGATTTAGGGATGAGGATTTCGATTTAGGGTGTTGGGGACGTTAAATCTGACAATTGTAGTGTCATGCGCAATCCATAAGTTTTTACAAACACTTCATTTTCGTATCAGTTGTCGCAACTCCCAAAAACTATTCTTTCAGGCAGATAAAGTTTCTCAAGCTGTTTGTTAGATGGCGCTGCGCCTCACAAGAGGAGGCTAAAAGCAACTAAAGATATACTGCTAGAGATAGAAATAGAGAAAATTCGACTCTCACTCTCCTTTTCTCCTCACTCGCCTCGGTTGCCAAGTGGTCGATATATACGTCGGTCAGTTAACGATTCCAAACCCCCCCGTGCAATATTGTGCACTAATTATCAAAAACCTTATATATGGACTTGATTAATTAACTGACCCCTGCACCCCTAGCACGGGGCGGAGAGAAATAGTCTTTCCACCGTTTTTATCCACCTGGAAATAATTGTCTTCTCCACCTTACAGAGCACGGCGACCGGGGAAAGAGATAAAATGTTTCATTTTGACGTATCTCGTAGACAGTATGTCCCGCTACTCCCGCTATAGAGCACGGCTCGTAGAAACGTGGATATAATTCTCTCCGATTGACATAACACGGAGAAAGGTTATCACCTTCTTTGAAAGTGGTGGATAAAAGTTTATTTTTATCCAACAATGTCTCGCGCATATTATAATAACATTTTGTAGCGGGAAATGGAAACAACGGAAAGAAAATTACACCAAAGGTATAACCGAAATGTCACAACCCCTTCGATTACCCAGATAATTAATTCAGGCACATATTTCGGGCCAATAAAGAAATTATAGCGTTGTAATTAATGCATTGCAGCCTCGAAAGCGTACGAATGGTTTGTCGGTGCATATCAAGGTTATTATTGTATTACTGTCATATCTACATTCTGTTAAATACCTAAGTTAAATAATTCTTATTTGTTTTTAATCTAGGCACAATAGGTCCCCACTTCCATACGCTTATTAAGTCTTAGTAAACGAAATAGGATACTACGTATGGATAGCACGCCCTACTCAGAGACTTTTTTACATTTGCTTTAAATGGCACCTACTAAGTACAAACCATAGGAAACGCTACTCCCGCCGTCTATTCACGTCGATAAACTATCCTCTGGCGTTGCCGTGCTCGCAAGGGAGATAAAAATGATATGGTGGAATATATTTATTTCCTCTCCACGGTGAGAAATAGTCCACTGCCCGTGCTAGCCCTGCAGTACATGCCTCTTAACAAGGTTTAAATGAAAGGATCTGGATGACCAAGATTTGCTCAGTTCAAAACAGTTTGGTGTAGAAGTTTTTATTGCATGTAAACACAGATAAAACATTTTTTTCTATAAATGAAACCTAGCTAGATCGATTTATCGTCCCCGAAACCATGCATACTAAATTTCATGAAAATCGTTGCAGCCGTTTCCGGAATTCAGATTATATATACAATAAAATAATTGCTCGTTTAAATGTATTACATAGATAGATATTATTTACATAATTGATGCAATTGGCGTGCTATTTACAGTTACTTACACAGCCAATCCTAATAAATTGTTGCTTGGATGCCAGTGATACTGGCCAAGAAAGACTTTTGCCGAAATCCTCTACCACGTGACGAACTGCAATATGTATCATAAAAATTATACTCACTTTCTTTATACTGTAACACGTATTTGTGCTTTTCATGTATCACCAAACATCTATAGCAGTCTTCAATCCTGAAAACATACCTAAAAGTAATTATTCAAAACAAAAACCAACTGAAAACAAAAAAAAGGTAATAAATCCTATAATTGAGGGCTACTTTTCTACGTTTGATACGTCTTGTTTTATATATAGGTTAAGCAAGCATTTGTGAGAATATCTTTGCGATATTTGGCGCCATCTGTTGACGTTTTTTGGGACTAAACAAAAGCTACGTCTTTGAATAATTTTGATTTTAAACCTCGCATGAAAAGTGCATCCCAGTTGTCAGGTACTTGTACTCGATATAGTAAGGTAATACTTTTATTATGATGATGAACATGGAGTAAATTATATATATGTAGATATGAAAGTAGATGAAAAAATAAATAAATAAAGTAGATGAAAGTATATAATTATAATTCCTCACAATACACACAGATGGCGCTGGAACACAACAAGTAATTAAAAATTAAAATTCATTTATTATCAGGTATCAATGACTCATATACACATACACACAAAACATATACTAAAACTTAAATAAAACAAAAAAAACTTTTTACACTTAAATCTATTCGACATTGCTGTGACATGTCTTTTCGCAGCAATACCGAATGAAGGGACAGTCCATCCTCCCCGTAATCATCGCTAGGACGGCGTTAGAGCTGGTCCGCACTCTACGCACCAAGGACGCTGCTCGCTCACGCATGATCGCATTAAAACAAGTGGTGTCGTGTATCCGCGAACATGCCCGAGGCGCTGCAAAAGCGCGGCAGTCCCAGCACCGCCCTAAACGCATTATTGTACTGGACACGGAGTGCGTTGTAGGCTTTTATGTATAATTTACCCACAAGTTGCACGTGTACAGCGACGAGCAATACGCTCCAAAAAGCGTTACTTTCACCTCCGCCGTACAGCGTGCAAACCTGCGTGCTATCATGTTTGCGCTACTGGATAACGCCCTCCGCTCTCGTTCCATATCCTTATGGTCTCTGAGGTCAGCTGTGACCCAATGTCCCAAATATTTAAATTATTTCACCCAACCCAGGGGAATACAAGCGGTACCTTTCGATTTCCTCGGCGGTTCTTTTCGATAATACTCACCTGTCGTAAACGAGAAACTTGTCGTTCCCATCAGTCTCTACGCAGGCTCCCTTGGACTGTATGTGTGTGGAGTTGATGGCGATCAGGCCGAAGTAGCCAGACTGGAACCAGCTGCCTGACCAGCTCACGGGAAACTGGCAGCCGTTATCGCCTACAAAAAAAGGAAAAAAGGAAATAAGAGCATAGTTCAATGAGCGCAAATTTTACATTTCTTCGTAAGATACCTTTCCGCTACTCCTCAGAAGTATTCTACTAGAAAAATAATTATTTATACATTTAAAGTTACTTTTGGCGCAAGTACTTGTATTGAACTCTAAGTGTAGCAAGGGTTTTAAAGGAATGAGACGTAGAATGTTTACGCCGAGAAGAGCACACAACTTTTCACCCTAAAGACATAAAGACTTAAACACTGTAAGGATGAAAGTCGTTACTGAACAGTGTTCGAGAAAATGTTAGGTTATGATATACCTACTTCATAGATCATCACGTTACTGTCCATGCGGATGGCGGCATTGCAGATAAAACTATACAGTCTAGACTGTATAACTTGTACTTTATATTATTGGTTATCCACTTTTACTATATATTTTCCATCATCAGCTCATCAATATGAGATGATGAGTACCAGACGCAAATACTTGAATACTTACTTATATAAAACACATCATGCGTACCTACGAGTATAGATTTTTTTATGTGATAGGTTGGCCAACGAGCAGGTGGCCTGATGGTAAGTGATCACCGTCGCTCACGGACATATGCAATACCAGAGGTCTCGAGGATGCGTTGCTGGCCTTTGAGGAAGGTAGAATTTAAGGGTTGCCTTCGATTTTTCTGGAATCAGATCCTGGCTTGGATATTTGGGGCCACGTAGGAAGGAAACTTTTAAAACCAACTCGAATCGGCCGTCTTCGAGTAATAGGGGAACATAATAAATGAGAACCTTTTCTTATTTTTGAAGTAGGTTAAACATATTGATGTATGAACCTACCTAAGGGTCATATTCTTTTCTTACTCATAGAACGCGGTTTTTGTCGATAGCAAAATATTAATTCATGAAATTTCAGTGAGTAGATAATTAGAAACAACAAAACACATACTGGTATTTAACAAGTACAATTTGACAAATTTAACACCGACTTCTGTAACTCAAAAACTACTTGACCGAATTGGATGAAATTTAAATGGAACCACACGGGAAGGACCAGCTTTGAAAAAAAAAGAATTTTGAGAATCGGTGCACCCAATTGAAAGTTATGAGGTAACAAACATAAAAATAATAAGTACAGTCGAATTGAGTACCTCCTCCTTTTTTTGGAAGTCGGTAGAAAATAAATAATTAAAAACATTACCTGCACTATTGCCAAACACATTTAGACATAAAAGATATAGCACTGTTAACCACATTTTCATATCACAATAATTTGACTTTCATGGTTTAGTTTGAATAAGAATAACCAATTCCACTTTACCAAGTATGTAAGTGTTACATACTAAAAGTATTGACTTTACGACAATATTTTTATAGGTTAAATATATCTATTTATCAAAAAAGTTTCATAACCTACCTTCTTAGGGTTCCGTAGATGTATGAGAAACGCTTATAAGATAATTCTGTCCGTTCATATTTATTTCCAGCGAATTTTAATCTAATGAACGAAATTTAATCGTAATTAAACTAATAAATGTAACTGTGTGTTTAACACGAGACTCGTTTACAAAACTAATATAAGAATTTACATAAAATATGCCTGTCACATTATAAAGTAGATAGTTAAAATATCGTAAAATTACTACTAAACTGCATTTTTTACTGTCTGCTGATACTAAATACAAAATTAGGGTATAAATTATCTTCCTCTATTCTAATTCGCACCTATTTTTCTACCACTATTAGTAAGCTTAGTTCAGTGCATTTCTATAGGTATATAAATATAAATGTGAAAATTGGGATGGATGGATGGATAGATGGATGGATGAATGGCAGTTTGTTACTCAATCACGGCATCACGGCTGAACGGATCTGGTTGAAATATGGCACAGAGATAGAATATAGTCTGGAATAGCACATAGGCTACTTTTCATCATCATCATCATCTATCACCACGCGAGTGAAAAATCCTAATTGGGCACAGCATAGACAAAATAACAAGATCTCCGCCTACGTTAAGATCGTAATGATGACTTATTTTCCGTCAATAGAGTTCTACCAAAGATGTGCCAGTTTCTGATGAAGTGACCATTTTGAACATTATGTATGTATGCCGCAGTCATACATAATTTTTTAGCTGTAAAAACATATCCACATAAGGATCTCATATTTAAAAGCAAATAATACCTTAATTACTTGTATGTATGTATTCTAGGGATGTTGCCCTATGAAATAGCGACAATTGTCATCTGCGCTCCGTCTAGAGTAACATTTGCAGACCGAGAAGGCACCGTCAGTAACCCTACCTGATCTGGGTACCTCCCGAGAGTATGTATAGCCCTAATGGAAAGAAGGGCATAAACTTACTATGTTTAACTGCTCAGAGAAGGACAAAAAGTTATGTTTTTAACAGTTCGCATTTTTTTGAGAAACAAACCTGAGAACAATTTATTGTTACATCACTGTGGCAAAACGCTGTTACTTCCTACTAACTTCAGAAAATTTATTGATTCAGGCGTTACTTTGCGGAAATCCATTATCAAAAAACAGTCACTGTCGGACTAGCGCTCGACGAGTCAACATCTCCTGAGGATGCCTCGTGTAGAGGCGAAACACGTGTCGAATCGGTGTTGGTTTATTTGGGGTTTCTTGTGTTTTTTATTTTGTATTCTTCCTATTAGCATTTTATGCGGGAGGGAGGGTGGTGCACGCCCCCAAATAGGCCAAAATCATTGTTTTCTTTTCAGCGGAAGTGTCACTAAATATTTTTTAATATCGTTTTTTTTTCCTACTAACTTATCAAACATGTCACATCCCACAAAGAGTCTTTTGAGCTGGCAAACATGAAAATTATATAAGTTTTTAAACTGACATGGTCACCAATGTAAGAATTTAGGTACTCTAGAATCGGGGTATATACCATGTATATTTATATATATATTGTACTCTTTTGGGCTTGCAAAAATTTAAAAAACAATATTAAGTTTTTTTAAACTGCACTAGTGCAAGAATTAACGTTAGAAACGGGATAATTAACATGTATTGTATTTATTGTGAGATCTCGATATTTCGGCACAGTTGCATGCGCCAAGTTCATCACGACTAAACTGTGCCGAAATATCAAGACCTCAAAATAAATACACCACGTGGTAAATATCCCGTTTCTAACGTAATTAAAAATAGAAACTTTTCATAACGTTGTTTGATTATTTCTGCAAAACTTTGTTATATTTGCTTTACTATCTACGGAACCAAATAAGCATGGACCGATATGCTCTTGGTAAGTTATTCATCTGTGATAATTAGTTATGTATAAATAATAATTCTATGTTTTAGAATAATACTGATAGTGCTTATCACGAATATATATCCGCTTGTTTTTTAAATATATTATTTAGGTAATTTAACATACATATAACGTTAACCTTAGATCCTTAGTTAATAAATTGGTTGTTTGAATTTCTCGTATAACGAAGGGCTAAATTTTAATATTGTAATCGCTTTTATTTATTTTTTATTTTATTAACTTGACAAGGTTAAGAGTGATAACGTATAGCGTTTGTGGACTACGAGAAAGACTTCATATAGCAAGGCCACTGTGTCAGTCCGATTACAGGACCAGAGTACGGACAGTGGACGTCTTCCGGCTGATAATGATGATGAACGTGATAACGTCTTATAAATCGATGAAAGCCGGCTGCACGCACGAAAAAGTATGACTCATTATCACGTTCTGCCTGAGCCGAGCGTGCAAGCGAGATGGCGGAACAAGCGATAGAGAGGCGAGATCGGCCTATGCGTTTGGCTTGTCATGTGACGTTATCACGTAAAATGATGGTCCGTAAACTTGTTGTCTGTAAACCATTTCCAACCATTTTCAATTTTTTTATTTATTCCATATGTTGAGGCTTGCTATTTCCTTCCACTCTTTTCCTTACTCCTCCTCGGCCAAACCGCATCAAGAAGAACAAGAAATCACCGTTTGAATTTCGCGCCACTAACTAACTCAACCTACCGCCGCGAGAGGGCGCCTGTCCATTCAATCTTGCGTTTTATGGAAGCCGGAGGAAAAAAGTGTGTGCGAACGCGTGTGCCGGTGAAAGTCGCAATGTTATAAACAGTTTTCTCTGCGAATGGTGCTGTTCTATACTATCCAACAGAAAGACACTATCAAATCATCAAAACAATCGTGAACAAGTGTGTGCGACAAAATTACGGTTTCGGGGATCGAGACTGGGCGGATCAAAGGCCGAGGTACGTACGCTATCCTATTTACTTTTCTACCAGTTTCTCCTTCAGCAAGCCTCTCAATCTCATTACAATTTATCTCAAAAGCTATCCAAGTCATTGTTGTCGTGCCGCGACGAAAGCGGCATCATTTAGTGGTCACTTTCGAGCGCGAATTCCTATGGAATTTTTGGGTTCAAATTCAATAGAAAACTCCAATGTACAGTATTATTCTTCATACAATATCTTGTCCTAGCTGGATAATAAAGTCATAAAGTATTCACTCTGTTTAATACGCGATATTTATCATTTTTGTGCTCAGATTAACCAAGTACTTACGCAAACCTACCTTCAAAAAATAAAAAAATAAATATTATATTATATTCTAAGAAAAAGTATCTAATTTTTAGTAACAATGGTTGCAGACGATAATGTTCAATTAGCATTGCTTACTACTCGGAAAGAATACATTTATCGAGAAATACAGATTTTATATGATTTATCGAAAGCTATTTTAAAAGATAGAACAAAAATCAGCGCGTTTAAAAGTAGGTACAAACGCATCGAGTCGATTCGTGCTGAGTTCATAGAAGTAGTGAATGAGATAAATGTTGTGCAGTTTAAACTCGATCCAAAACACACGGTCGACTACAAGTCAGTGGAATCATTCGATAATGTGTACTACTCCGTCCAAGCCACAGCCGAAGAGATTTTAGAGTCGTCACCGCCGGCCGCCGGCACCGGCGCCGGCTGTTCCGCCGGCAATACGTCGTCTGATGATGTTATGCATCGTAAACCGATAGGTCAAGTTAGGCTGGGGAAACTTGAACTATGTAAATACGACGGAAATATAGAACTATGGCAAACATTCTACGACACATTTCTGTCATTAGTTCACGGAAATGCAAACTTGACCCCAATAGAAAAATTTCACTATTTACTTTCCTGTCTGTCGGGTGCGGCTTTGTCTGTAGTAAAAGGGGTACCTGTGACAGCTGATAATTACCCTGTAGTATTCAACACTCTAGTGAACCGTTTCCAAAACAAGCGCTTGTTAGCTACTAACTACCTCGACAAGATTTGTACCTATTCTCCGATGAAGGTAGGTAACTTGAATGAGTTGCGTAATATGACTAGTTTACTCTATGAATCGGTCAATGCCCTTAAGGCAGTGAATATTGAAAATTTAGGTGAATTTGTGCTATTTTATTTAGCATCACGGATTCTTGATTTTGACACACGTAAGCGTTTTGAATCGCAAAACAAGGAGTCGATACCTACTTTCGACCAATTACTGAAGTTTCTGCAGGACTATGTCAAAATATTGGAAGCTAGCGAGCCGAGTGTTTCTCTTCGACCGACGACTCAGCTTAGAGTGCAGCAGCCGCGGCCGCTGCCCGCTAGGGCTTACGACACGCGTCCGCGCAATAATAACAACACGCCGCAGTATAGAAGCGCTTATCACACGGTATCGCCGGGCGCCGGGATGCACACTTGCGCAGGGCCGCAAGCCAAATACGCACCGCGACTTGATGTCACGCCATATTCTGATGTTGACGTTGGTGCGTACTTGGAAACAGACCTATACTTGGAATCAGGGCAGTACTTAGATTCGGTACCTTTTTCCGATGCGGATCCCTTTTTGGATTCGGGGGTTTGTTCTAATGCAGGACCGTACTCACACCCACAAGAGGACCAATGTCCTACAGGGACGTACTCAGCTGCAGTTTCCTACCATAACGGAAATAAATTTCCCGATTGTGCTTGTTGCGGGTTTTCACACCATGGAATTTATAAGTGCCCGTTATTTCATGCGTATAATCTAACGGGTCGATTCAACGTTATTAAAACCAAAAGTCTTTGTGTTAATTGCTTACGCCCCAATCATAGTGCGGACAAATGCCTTTCTAAGTCAAGCTGCGCGAAGTGTCACGCTCGCCACCATACGCTCCTTCATGAGCCTGGAAACGTTGCGGACTCGGCCGGTAGTTTTGGTGCCGAATCGGAACAACCGGTTCCGGCGATTAATCCCGCGATTACGATGAGCTCAGCAAGTACCAGCTCGCATGTGGGAGACAGCCGTGCGTTAGTTGTGCTCGGCACGTGCGCCGTGCGAGTGAGAACTCCGGGGGGCCTGGTGACCGTTCGAGCACTTATTGACAGCGGAGCTCAGGATTGCTTTATAACAACCGCCTGCGCGCGGCGTCTAGGTTTACCGATGCGTCGCTGTAATATTGCTGTCGCAGGTCTCGGCCAAAATACCGTGCATCAAATAAAAGGTGTGACGTCATGCATTATACAACCGCGTGACGCTGATCGTCCAAGATTTGATATCAATCCCATTGTTATGGATACGATTACAAGTCAGATGCCTTCTGTCGAATTGCCATCGGCCATCCGGAATGCCTGCAAGCATCTTACATTCGCTGACGAGAATTTCGATCGCCCCAATGATATTGACTTGTTGTTGGGAGCCGAGCTGTTCCACGACCTTTATGACGGGCAGCGTCTAGCATTAGGCCCAGGCTTACCGGTGGCATTGCATAGCGTATTCGGTTGGGTTATAACCGGGAAACTTGATTCGACATGCCGGCCACCACCAAATGCCACGTCATTATTGGTGTCCACGCTTGCTCTCGACCAGGTTGTGAAGCGTTTTTGGGAAATCGAAGAGCCACCGTCTACTGCCATCGGAAACCCGGAGGACGAGAAGTGTGAGCAGCTGTACTCGAGTTTAGTAAAACGAAATTCAGATGGCCGATATGTCGTACCGTTGTTGCTGAAGGAACCTTGTGGTATTCTTGGAGAGTCGTACCAATCTTCGCTGACTAGGTTGCTAAGGCTGGAGAAGCGGCTTTCTCATCAGGCTCAGCTAAAGGAAAGTTACCTCGATTTCATGCGTGAGTACTCTAGTTTAGGTCACATGCAACTTGTTGAAGAAGCGACAAGTGGAACACATATTATTCCGCATCATTGTGTCTTACGGCCCCAAAGTACTACCACTAGTCTTAGAGTTGTTTTTGACTGCAGCGCAAGGACGTCGAACGGGACTGCACTCAATGACCTCGTGTATACAGGGCCGAAGCTACAGAACGATATTGTTGATATCATCACTAAGTTTCGTATACCTCGTATTGTGTTTACTGCTGATATTGCAAAGATGTATCGAAATATCGATCTTAGAGCTGAAGACCGAAAATACCAACACATTTTATGGCGAGATACACTAACTGATCCTGTTCGGGAGCACGAATTAAATACCGTCACATACGGCGTGAGCAGTTCGCCGTATCTAGCAATCCGCACTTTGCATCAGCTTGCCAGTGACCATGGAGAACAATGGCCTCAGGCTGCTGCTACTCTGAGACATGATACATTTATGGACGACATCATAGCAGGAGCGCCCTCTGTTAGCAAGGCTCTTGAACTAAAAGACGATTTGGTTAATCTTCTCAGCTGCGGGAAATTTGAATTAAGGAAATGGAGTAGCAACTCACCTGAATTTCTTGCTAAACTACCTGCAGAGCACTGCCAGGTACCTAAAGCATTTTGCGATGAGCATCATCAGCATACGCTTAAGATTCTCGGAATCCAGTGGGATCCTGTACAGGATTTGTTTACTTATTCTGCGACCGAACCTAACTCAAAATGCACAAAGCGTGCAATTTTGTCAGATATTGCCCGTATCTATGACCCGATGGGGTGGTTGACGCCGGTTGTTCTAGTAGCTAAGTTGCTTCTTCAAGATCTCTGGCGACTTCAACTGAATTGGGATGACGTGGTCCCTAACGAGGTACAGCTGCAGTGGCGTAACTTTTGCCAACAGCTACAGTCCTTACACCAAGTCCAAATACCTCGTCAAATAGTATTGCCTAACGCCGCCCAGTTTGAGCTCATCGGATTTTGCGACGGATCCACAAAGGGTTATGGATGCTGCATTTACTTGCGATCCTCTAACGGCTGTACCGCAGCTTCGCATTTATTAATCGCGAAATCTCGAGTGGCACCTCTGAAGGTCTTAACTGTAAACCGTCTCGAACTCCTTGCCGCAGGTCTACTGTCGCGCGTACTGAAGCACATTTTCCAGATGATTCAATCGAGACTTACAATCACTAATGTTACTGCTCTGACAGATAGCAGCACCGTCTTAGCTTGGCTAAAGACGCCGCCGTATAAGCTTAAGACCTTTGTGTCTCACCGCGTTGCCAAAATTACTGAGGAAGTGAGCTTCAAAAATTGGCGTCACGTTGCTACCCATGACAATATTGCAGATTTATGTAGTAGAGACTTAAACTGTTCCCAGTTAACTGCAACCCCGAGCTGGTGGTCCGGACCGACGTGGTTAAAGGAAAATCCTTCCACTTGGCCGATCCAAAAGGATCCCCTATCACCTGACGAAATACCAGAATTAAAGGCTGCGTCACATGTAGCAGGTCTCGAAGCAAACTCTGACGCATCTAGTGTAATTACACTGTTACTGGAACAATATTCTTCGTTGTCTCGAGTTCTGCGAGTTCTTGCTTGGTGCTTGCGTTTTGCCAATAATGCAAAAGGAACTAAAGAAAAACGTGTACTTTCTGGATTGACAGTGAAGGAACTCACTGTTTCACTTAACAGGTTAATCGAACATGAACAGAGCTTGTCGTTTGCTGAAGAGATCATTTCGATTAAGCACAACAAACCATTTCTTCGTTCCATCCAAAGGCTTAACCCTTATATGGACAACTGTGGCCTTTTGCGTGTGAGAGGGCGATTGAGAAACTCTCATCTGTCAGACACAGCAATTCACCCCTTATTATTACCCAAGCGATCGCGATTATCGCTGTTATTGATCGACTATTTCCATAAACTATATTTACACTGCGGTCCGCGAATGTTACAGTCCCTTGTTCTCCGTAAGTTTTGGATTGTAGGCATCCGTAATTTGATTCGCTCTCGCTTGTCAAAATGTGTCACGTGTTTTAAGGCCAATCCCAAACCCTGCCAACCGATGATGGGAGACTTACCATCGCCTCGAGTACGACCGTCCAGATGTTTTGAGAAAATCGGAGTAGATTTTGCTGGTCCTTTCACTGTCAAGGAAAGTCGTAGACGAAATGCGCGTACCTACAAAGTTTACGTGTGCGTTACGGTGTGTTTAGCGGTTAAGGCTCTAAATCTGGACGTTGTGTCCGATCTATCGACTTCTGCTTTCATTGCGGCGCTCGATCGATTCGTATCTCGTCGAGGAATGTGCCGCTTAATAATTTCTGACTGCGGCACAAATTTCGTGGGAGCACGACGTTATTTAACGGATATGCAGCAGTTTTTACTGAAGAACCAACCAGAAATTTCTTCGGATTTAGCAAAGCGGGGAATAGTTTGGCACTTGAATCCACCAACGGGTAGCCATTTTGGTGGAATCTTTGAAAGTGGAGTGCGTTCCATGAAAAAACACCTTAAACGTGTAGTAGGGCTCCAGGTGTTGACCTACGAGGAGCTAACGACAGTACTCGCGAAAATTGAGGCAGTATTGAATTCCCGCCCACTGTGCGTAATCTCGACGGATCCTGGAGAGGTAGATGTGCTTACACCTGGACATTTCCTTACGGGTGGTCCGCTAGTCTCTTTGCCAGAACCCCAACTGCAAGATACTCATATACCTCCGCGTGAGAGATGGCAGTTGCTCCAGAAGCTGACACAAAGCTTCTGGCACATTTGGCAACGCGACTACTTGCATTGTTTGCAGCAGCGCGGATGCTGGCTTCAAACCAATGTAACCTAAAAATCGGAGACGTCGTAATGATCGTTGAGCAGAACCTTCCTCCATTGGAGTGGCGCTATGGTCAAGTAACCGACCTCCACCCGGGTGAGGACGGTGTAGTACGCGTCGTTACGCTTCGAACTAGCCACGGATCGCTTAGACGACCAGCTACCAAACTTTGTCCGTTACCCCTTAATACAAGTTAAGTAGTTTATCGCATTAGTATGTATTCTCTCTAGACAGTAAGCATTCGTTTCAACTTATTAATTTTATGTTTGTAAGATAGGTTATCTGAGCACTATATTCCAGTCACTTTAAATTTAGTTATTTATCAAACTTAGGCCTAGTCCTTCCCTCATTTTTGACAATTGTCTTACTCTTGATCGTGATTGTGTCTTCGGATAATGTTCTATAAAATCCGCTAGTGATTTCAGGTGGGAGGGTATGTTGAGGCTTGCTATTTCCTTTCACTCTTTTCCTTACTCCTCCTCGGCCAAACCGCATCAAGAAGAACAAGAAATCACCGTTTGAATTTCGCGCCACTAACTAACTCAACCTACCGCCGCGAGAGGGCGCCTGTCCATTCAATCTTGCGTTTTATGGAAGCCGGAGGAAAAAAGTGTGTGCGAACGCGTGTGCCGGTGAAAGTCGCAATGTTATAAACAGTTTTCTCTGCGAATGGTGCTGTTCTATACTATCCAACAGAAAGACACTATCAAATCATCAAAACAATCGTGAACAAGTGTGTGCGACAAAATTACGGTTTCGGGGATCGAGACTGGGCGGATCAAAGGCCGAGGTACGTACGCTATCCTATTTACTTTTCTACCAGTTTCTCCTTCAGCAAGCCTCTCAATCTCATTACAATTTATCTCAAAAGCTATCCAAGTCATTGTTGTCGTGCCGCGACGAAAGCGGCATCACCATACGTATTGTTTACCTAGCAAATACTGTTTCCACCGCTTTACGAGAACGTGACTTAGACATGACTTCGACAATGACAAAGGGACTGTGACTCGACTTTGATTACCTACTTCAATAAAAACCTCACTGGATGCAACTATAAATAATAAATACAATTGCTGAGTATTTTGATGAGCAGACATGTTTGTTCCAAAAACTCATTGGCTTAGTGTTGCTTAACAACGCCATCTATTGTCAAGTAGCTTTAGTGTTGTAGCAGTTTTTCATTTCCTGAAAACACGGATAATAAATACGCGTTTTCAAAAATGAAACCTAGCTAGAACGATTTATCGCCTCCAAAACCCCCTGCGTAGTAAATTTCATGAAAATCGTTGGAGTTGTTTCTGCGATTCAGATTTATATAAGTACTAACGACTGCCTGCGACTTCGCAAGCAGTCTCTAGTACTTGGTGTGAGTGTTAGTAGCCTCGGCCTTCAGCCTTGCCATAGCCTCCCAGAACCTTATACGAAGTATTAGAAAACATAAAAAAAAGTGTATGAAATCGGTAAAGACGTTCTCAAGTTATAGCGTGACCCGGAGAAATAGGGGTTCATTTTGTATAATATAGATATACGAGTACATATATAAAACATTGCTCGTATGAAGGTATTATAGACAGATTATGAATAGCTACCATTTTTATTAACGTGTGGGGAATGCACTTAGACATCCCCGCCAAACCCGGGGGAAGTCGACGGGGTATGTCGGACTTGTCATTTACGTAACAACTGCACCCATAGTAGCAAGCAGGCCATACTGACTAAACCACCACATGTTTCTCCGGGCGCCTTAATGTCGGGAAAAAGGGCACGCTTTTGCAATCGTCCGAGGTCCTGGCGGCGTTGGCCCTCCCATAAGGACCCCATGCCGGATGGAGTAGGAGTCACTCCCTCCCAGCACATGTAAGGGCCGTGCGCGCCACCTCTAGGTAATGTATCGGCGACAACGGATACTCAGGTGTCCGTCACCACGACCTCTGTTATGGGGGATGGAGGAGGGCTTGATACGTCCTCCTACTACGCCCGTTGAATAGCTGCCTTTTTTTTCCTTTTTTTTTGTCCCAGGGAAATCCTTTATGGATACCACCTACCACGGGGAGGTAGGTGGTTATGTGGGAGTCCGGATACCCACCAAAACCCCGGGGTGTTCCGTCACTGCCGCCCTCGGCGGGAACGCGGGACAGATTTTCCACACGACCGTGAACCCGCCGTGGCTGTCCGTTGCCGGACCCTTCTCTTCACGGCACGCCAGAACAAATGGCACGCCGCAACTACCTCGAAGACCAAACCCACCAACAATGAGTGCCAGACTTCCCCGTGTCTGGACGCCCGTGGTCTCCCTGCGGTGGGTCGGATACGTAGCCCCACCGCCTGCTACGTCAGCCACAGGGGATAATCCCCAGCGACCCCACCTCCTCGAGTCTGCGCCGAGCGCCCGGACCCCTCCTCCTCGAGCCTGCACCAAAGTGCCCGGGCCCCCCTCCTCGAGCCTGCGCCAAAGCGCCCGGGCCCCACCTCCTCGAGCCTGCACCAAAGTGCCCGGGCCCCCCTCCTCGAGCCTGCGCCAAAGCGCCCGGGCCCCACCTCCTCAAGTCTGCGCCAAAGCGCTCGGACCCCGCCACTCCTATGTGGACTTGGCGGCCAAAGCCCATAGGAGCGGCCCCGGCTGAGCCGGCAAGCGCACCCCAACGCCGGCGCGGCCCCTGGGTTCCTCTTGGCTTTACCGTGGTGATCCAAGCCACGGCTACTGAGCCCCCCCGCCACGTCAATGCGGGAACCCTTCGGGGGGGTATGTTGAATAGCTGCCTATGCCTACTAGATTTAACCCTTGATTTATTTATCACCATCATTTATAGTGACATTAATAAGATTTTTTAATACTGAATGAATGAAAATGAATCTAGAAGAAGTGTACACAATACTGCGTGGGGCTAGCAACAGTTCTGGAGTCGTATACGACGTGGTTAAGAAATGGTTTACAGAATGTAGCATCATAGACAACAGGTATGGAGCATTAGTTTCAACATATAAGTATAGGGTTGTTGGTAATTCGACGTATGCTTGTTAAGAGGTCAACAGGTAAATATTTGCGACAATGTTAACCCCCATATTATGCATTATGCAAAATTAAACCATTTTGGAGTTTTAGTATTTTTGGTGGTAGTACCACGCTGCAACCCCACAGCCGAATGGGCCGGCACGACCGGGGAAGTACCCCTCTCCCACATAACACCGACGTGAAGTAACATAGCTTGCTTTTGCGTTTCAGTCGGTCTGTGCGAGTTTCCGGAGGCCCGATTCCCCCATCCCCCTATGCTTCCCCCTCCTCATCCACTCTCACCCTTCTATCTCTTCCTTCCTATCATCCTTCCTCAAAGGTCGGCAACTCATCCTCGAGACCTCTGGTATTGCGGATGTCCGTGGGCGAAGGTGTCAATTACTATCAAATGAGCCGCTTGCTCGTTTGTCAACCTATACCATAAAAAGCACGTTTTTAGTGTTTTTTAAATAAAACCATTATAAATGTATATGAAAAAATTATCAATTAAAATCTCATTTTTTCTTCTGATTTATAAAAACCATTAAACACTGGTAATATACCAATATTAAAATAAAAATCCACCTGCGACGAGGTGTGAGACAAGGGGATGTTATATCCCCGAAATTGTTCTCAAACTCTATGGAGGACATGTTTAAGACTCTGGACTGGAGTGAACGTGGCATTAACATCAACGGCGAATACATCTACCTGAGATTTGCGGACGATATCATCGTAATGGCCGAAACGTTGCAGGACTTACGTCAAATGCTGGACGGTCTCGCTGATTCTTCTCTGCGCATCGGTCTCCGGATGAACTTGGACAAAACCAAGATCACGTTCAACGAATATGTTGCTCCGGAACCTATTACTGTCAAAGGAGTTGAGCTTGAAGTTGTTCCACAATATGTTTACCTAGGGCAGACGCTCCAACTAGGTAAAAACAACTCTGAGAAGGAAACTGACAGAAGAATACAGCTAGGCTGGGCAGCATTAAGAAAACTTCGTCGAGTCTTCTCGTCGCGAATTCCACAATGTCTGAAGACTAAAGCATTCAATCAGTGCGTCCTACCCGTTATGACATACGGAGCCGAGACGTGGGCACTCACGGTGCGACTGATCCACCGATTTAAGGTTGCTCAGAGAGCTATGGAGAGGGCTATGCTTGGAGTTTCTTTGAAGGATCGTATCAGAAATGAAGTGATCCGACAGAGAACCAAGGTAACCGACATAGCCCAAAGAATTAGCAAACTGAAGTGGCAGTGGGCTGGTCATTTTAGCCGAAGAACCGATAACCGTTGGGGTAGATGTGTTCTTGAGTGGAGACCGCGACTTGGCAAACGTAGTGTAGGACGTCCTCCGGCTAGGGCATACGACGACATACGCAAAGTGGCTGGTAGCAGCTGGATGAGAAAAGCCGAAGATCGGGATCAGTGGCGTGCATTAGGAGAGGCATATGTCCAGTAGTGGACTGATACTGGCTGATTATGGTGGTGATGAAAATAAAAATTGTCAGTCCAAAAAATGCGAGACGAAAAACGATACTATTTCAATATGTTTTTGAAATATTTTTTTTGTATTTCGTACGTATTTCCTCATTTCTGATTCGATCACCCTGAGCATAGCCAAATAGCCAAAGTCCCACAACGATCTTAGGTGAGCCATAGCTCGTCGTGCGACTTTAAGCTTGCGGCCAAGAGACTAAGAGACTGGCTAAGAGACCACGTTTTAGTGCCATATGTCATCACTGGTAACTCACACTGGTCAAAGACTTTTGCCTAGGACGAGAAGATTTCGCTCGAAGTTTCCGGAACGCTGCCCAGCCAAATTAGGATTCGACGATATACCTCTTTCTCGGAGTTGGGCTTGGCTAATTGGACTGTCTATCCTAGGTAGATGTATTCATAAAGAGCTTCGAGAATTCAGTTGCCAACTGATACTGGGTAAGGCACAACATGGACATTAGACACACCTATTCATGTTCATCTTAAGGCCTACCTTTTGGGAAACTAGATGAAGGTCTTTGAGCATTGTACTGAGGTCTTCCATAAATCACTGTAGCCAGGGCAGCTGACTACAATTTCGTCGGCAAATCGAAGGTAAGTGATGTGATATGTATTTGAAAATATTATGTATGACAAATTTACAAAAAAAAAATTACATAAATATAAGTTAAATAGTGATCACCACACTTTTAATACCAGAAATACAAATAGGATAGCTGTACCTAGTTTTAGACTTGCGAAGACTAATAAGTCATTCCTAGGAAATTGTGTGCGTTTTTACAATAAAATCCCAAAGCACATAACTGAGCTCACAGAGGGCAAATTCAAGTTGACTGTATAAAACGTTTTAATAAAAAAAGCTTACTATAAAGTTCGACATTATATAGACGATAAAGATGCTTGGAATACTCCACTTCTGGCAAGCTGTCTCTCTGCCACCCATAAAATGTAATATTTGTAGTACCTAATTAGAAACATTGTAAACATATAAAAAGAATGGCCCCGAGTTTCTTGCCGCTTCTTCTCGGTGGGTTCTATATATTTTGGAACGCGGCGGTAGAGTCTTTAAAGTACATTATAATGAAAAGTTGACGTTCATAAGTGCGTCTTTGATGCCTAAATTGAATAAATGATTTTTGACTTGACTTGACTTGACTCGCCGTTAATATTGATGCCGACTCCTTGCTTGTCCAGGAGCTTAAAGGCATCTTCCAATGCAGCGGTGAACAGTTTCGGAGATATTATGTCACCCTGTCTCATGCCTCTTTTCAATGGAATTGCCTTCGAACTCTGCTCCTGTGCTTGGACTGACATATTGGCGTTATTTTACAAGTTTTTCACTTCCACGTAGATTAGAAACAAGGCAGAGGCAGACATAAATTCCGTAATAGAGACTATGGGTACCTACGTTTTACCGAACGCTCATTCGGTAAATAGTAACTTGCACATGATGACGAGCATAATACGCGAACAGACTATAAAAATAGTGTAAAAATCGCAATAATTAGGCTATAACTACAAATCTGGCATTGAAACTAATAATTAGAAACAGAAAACTTTGATACCTATGGTTTGTGCTACAATTGACGTAAAATAATTACAACAATTTTTGGAAGTTAACCTTCACAAAAAGATTTTGATGTCAAAAAGTCGTAAAGGCAGTTTTACAACAGTATATCCAGTTAATTGTTGTTCAGTAAATAGTAATTCAATAAATCATATCTACTCTCATTCAAAAAGTCAAATCGTTTATGTGAATATTCCATGGGCTAAAAATAATTTAAGAAAATATATATATGTATTAATATAACTGCACTATATTAGTTTAATTAACTATAATACACGAACCAATTAAACACTTATACTGTAAAACTACATTTTGAAACACAGAAATACCTTTGAACGATTTTATGACCTTAAGAAGTATGCGTAATTTCTTGCCGTTTTTCTTTAGGACGCCCATACAAACCGGCACTCATCCAATTCAATTCGTTGCCACGGCTCAACAAAGGCTCAATATGGCCGACTCTGCTGCGTAGCGGAATGGATAGTTATTTATCTCGTAACAAAAAATATACAACATAATTGTATCTGTAAATAACGAACTAATAGAACTATTTCGAGATTCGGCTATACCGCACGTTCGGCGAACCGTATACAGAGGTCTTAGATTAATGATTACTCGCGCGCGCGCTTCGACCGAGAGAGAGACCAATGATTAATCTAAGACAGAGGTAAATCTTCTGTATAACTTGCCGTACCGTATGGATGTCGTCTATGGTACTACCGATGTTGATGATACAATATTATCAAAAGTATTTGGATCTTGGCCAAAGCACCAGCTTTCAAATAAAAAAAGAATGATCTTAATCGGTTTACTAGGTTATGAGTAATACCAATAAACATACAGAGGTATTATAAACCTCTCCCATTTTTGGATTCCTTCTCTTTCCATTTTTGAGTACTATAAATTTAATATAATTATTAATTATGTCATTATTAAATTGTATATCGTATTAATAATTGTAATTCATTATGTATTCTTTAATTTCAAATGTGTAAATTTAACTAATTGTCAATATTTTGTATGCCAGTCTATGGTGGAACATGCAGAACAAATGTATAAAAATCACCTCATTGTAACCATGTTTCGTACAATAAATCGATTTCTTTTTCTTGGGTGTCGGTTGGAAAAATATATTTCACAGTCTGTAACATAAACGTCCCACAAAAAGATGGCTACATCATAATCAGCCCATTATGTTCCCACTGCTGGGATTCGAGCCTTCCTCTCAGAGAGAGGATGTATGCTTATTATACATAAATCACAATATAAATGTTATCACAATGGAATTAAAGTAAAGAAAGGAAACTTTAGAGTACTTACTACTACTTCCTATAGAACCAAGAACATGCACTAAGTTTAATCGATGTCAAATACGGCTTACTTGGCTAGCACCGTCGATAAAGTAGTAAACAACTTTTTAACAGGGATTTTAGTTTTTAGTTTACTTTTAAATTAATTTTTCTTTTTGTGTACTTTTAAATTAATGTTTGGAGCACATTTTACCAATCAACGTCCCATTTCCAGTATACATACTGTAATCTATGACGTCCCAAGTTAGGGGAAAACATTTTACCTGTGAATATTATGTTTGCGCGGGTGTGCGTGACGAGGCAAGTAAATACAGCACACATAGCGAATTTTTTAGTGTGCGTTTTAAAAAGACCTCGTAACGACCTTCATAGATAGTTATTCTAAGGAAACTGTTCTTTTTTCTAGATACATTTCGGAGGAACTTTTTACGACGTCCTACGAGAGGCTGGCTTCAAACCACGAAGATCTTTCCCTCACACAGTTCATCCAGCTGTTAGGAATCCTATCCAGAGAAACGCGGCAAGACATTAGGAAGTTTCAAAACAAGTTTCAAGCTGTTAAACCAGCAATCCTAAACGAAATTGAAGAAAGAGTAAGGAATGAAACCGAAAAAATAGATAAGTTATAATACAAAACGCATTACAAAGAGATTTGTTTATTTTTAACGATTGATGATTCTGCGTGCTGTTTCAGGGACCGTAAATTTACAAAGGCAATTACGCCTGCTTAAGTATGCCATACACCATCCTTCCTATCGTCCAATCGGCATGATGCTGCAGGCTTGATCCAATCGGCAGTTCTTCCATATACACCACACACGATCAGTTTTAACTATCAAATCGACAGCGACGTTTAGTTGAAGCCATGGAGTCCCCAGTGACAGACGTCGATGTTTTAGACGTTTTGAGCATTATACGAGTACTTGTAATAAAAAAAAAAACAAAAAGAAAGAAAAGATCTAGCAGAGTGGTGTAAACACTGTTTAATAAAAATAAATCAGTTTACTCATACAAATTTATTAAAAGAATTGAGGATTACGCCAAAATATCATCGTATGTGTATGGGAATGAATGAAGAAACTTACATGAATCTACTATTGTTAGTGACTCCTCTAATTGAAAAGAAAGCACTGGGACTGAGATACGCAAAATCTGGACTCTACTGTCCTGACGATCGCAGACCGCCATACACGCTCCAATCGGCATGATCAAGCCAAAAGAATTGAAATTTGTTTGTGCCGTCAAGTATAACTGTCATGCCAATCCACGCCCACACACGGAAGGATGGTGTATGGCGGCCATTACTAAAAATTTAAGTGTCTCAAAAAAACTTTGTTTTCTGTTAGATATAGCTTGCCAAGCTGTTCAATAGATGTCGCACCATCCTCATAATGCGGTTAAAATCAACTAGATTCACCGCGTTACCAACTGACTCGTGCGGCCATAAATCATTTCTCTATGCCTATCTCGCTCGCACTTGTGGGTCTTATGGAGCCGCATAGTGATATGCTTAAGATGTTTATAGGCGCATATCGATAAGAATAAAATCAGATAAAAACATAGTAGATAGTATTGTGGCCCTGAAATGGGCCGTTTGTAATGAATGTTAAATAAATAATGTGTATTATTCCTCATCGGAATCATCGTCCTCTGTATCTACCTGTAGATTGATTATGAATGGTACTTGATCTCTTATAATGGGTTTCTGTACAACTTTGCGACGACGGCAGCGTGGCGGCATGATGTTAGGACCAATCAGAAGCTAGCTATAAGCGAGCGCTAATGAGGGTTGAATGCAGGTAGCGGATTATCGACAACATGTTAGGACACGTTGCACATTCCTATCCTATTGATGTTTATGGTCCTACGACTCAGTTAGTAACGCGGGGACTATATTTAGAGAGTTAAATACGATGGGTGCTCGGACGATTTTCGTTGGTGGCCTAGCGGTCATGGTGTCTGACACGTATTATCGGAAGACGCGGGTTCGAACCTATCGGAAATATAGATATTAGAAATAGAAAACTGGGAAAATAGTAGAGGCGAAATGGAACACATGTTAGAAGATTTAGTTGAACGTGTTGCATGTGTGAGATTGTTCTGTTTACTTCCTGCATGCATTTTATGTGGGAGGGAGGGAGGAGAGCGCTGCATTTCTTTCATAAGCATTTTTCCAGCGCAGTTGTCTCTCAATATTTCTTTTTAATCTTGAATAATCGCGGCTCTATGTCATTTTTGGCAACTCCAGTAAGCAAAAATTTTAGTTAGTTGATAACTGGAGCTGACACAAGTACAATTTGAAAAAATTAATACCGACTTCCATTCTATTCAGTTATTGGAGTGTATCTCAAAAACAACTGGACCAAAATTTGATGAAATTTAAATGGGACCACACGGGAAGCACCAGCTTTCAAACAAAAGCTTTGAGAATTTTGAGAATCGGATCACCCAGTCTAAAGATATGAGGTAACAAACATAAAAAAACATACAGTCGAATTGAGTAGGTATCTCCTCCTTTTTTGGAAGTCTGTAGAAAAGTGACATAGAGCCGGCATTTCTTCGGCATTCATTCAACATTTATTAGGAACTGAGATACATAATAGCTCTATTTTTTTTTATTTAATTATTCTTCCACACTACAGGCTCTTTGGCCCGTACCTTTTTTAGATTTGTTTTTTTTTTATATTACATTTTCTTGGAGATTCGTTCTCCAAACATCACAATAAACATTCTTAAGCTATGGTGGAAATTGCTTAAAAACCAAAGTGAGTCCATTTTTTTTTGTAAATACATAAATCTATTGCTAGTAAACAATATTTCCTAATTTTATACTTATGTGTATACTATTGGCCAGAAGTACTGGCCTCAGGTTCACGCCTTCCCGTATCCTTTTTAACAGAGCCTTCACGATCTCTTCATTTCGGTCTTTTACCGCCATTTTGAGATTATACTCTATTATTCGATATTCGGATGCTTTAATCGCCCCCCTGACGAAATCGTGCAGCTGCCTGAGTGTCGTGACACTGCCACCACTGCATGAGATACGCTGTCTCGGAGTTTTGTGACTCGCTCCTTCGTCTGGATAATGATCACCGTTTCGTAGGTCAAACCCTGTGCTTCGTGTACTGTTAGGGTGCATGACCCTTCCCCTGATCCGTATCCTTTGCCGACTAAGAAGGATTTTTCCTCCTGTGTCAGCGCTAGATATAGGGTTTTCGGGTGGTCCGTTGGGATTTTTACACCTGTGTACCGTTCCAGCTTCAGGGAATGGACTCGGAATCTAGACGAGTAAATACCCGGATACACTTCGCTGAGTACATATGCTACATCCATTGGATTACGGCGCGTACAGAAGAGTTCTTGGCTGAATAGCTCTATTGGGCATCAATTGACCTATGTTTGTATGATCAACAGTTTTTTTGTTTTACTCGTATTATTGGCCTGAGAGCTTTTATGTTGGAACCTAATATTCGTTTTTTTTTAATTGCCTTACTAGAAGGCCAGTTTTTGCCAACTCATGTTATATATTAAAATATTATAATATATTATCCTTGTATTTAAAAAATTAAAGTTTGTGAGATAGTGAGTGTGTTTGTTAATATTACAAGCAATGGCTTAAAAATTGTAGCTAAAAAAACGAAGTTTTGTTCTAATTCACGTTATTTTTCATAAAGAATAAAAAAATATTTTATTTTCACTGATTTTGTTTAGTTATAGGTTTTGATTCCCTTGTGAAGTCGCAATAGTCGTCATTAAGTCACTGTCCTGTCCAAGTCACGTCATATTTAATATAAAACATTCTAAGGCGAATGAAGAGGAACCACAAAAATAACGTTTCATGATTTTGTACACGTTGTCTACACTCATGCACCGTTACACACACTTAAAGGTGAATAATCCACCTCTATTTCATGTTAAAACTAGAAGATTAACAAGTCTAGGAGAATAAATACATTTGTAGCGACGACCCGCTATAAATAAATAATAATAAATAAATATTCCACAACTATCACACAACGCCATCTAGTCCCAAGCTAAGCAGATCTTGTGTTATGGGTACTAGACAACTGATAAACATACTTATATATTTCTAAATATATACATATTATAGATAAATTACACCCCACGCTATGATCTTCTTGTCCCACTCCAAGCTGTATATAAAGAGATCATTTAAATCACGAGAGAGAAACATTTTCTGCAGTGCTAGTAGCAACGCAAGGAACACAGCTGAAGTTCGCTGCCGATATCTATGTATTGGTGATAACTCCGGTGTCCTCACATTAAACGATAGCTATTATTGGAGTTTTTCCCGCCATTCCGTCCTCATGCTCAAGGTTGAGATATCCTAGAACTGACAGAGTAACGTCATCCAACGTTAAAGAGCCAAAGGAGAAGAAGTGGAAGAAGAAGAAGGTAACTATTAGTCAAATAAACAAAAAACATTATCACACCATTATTTTTATTTAAAAATCAATGTAGTAATTTAAACTTGGTCACTACATTTTAAAATGGACGAGACATTTCTAAAGCTTAAGCAAGAAAAAAACAACAGTGTGGATACATGTGTTATGTGGTTTCAAAATTGTAAGTACCTACCTCGTTTGTATAATTTTTTGATCATACGTAGATCCTTTCGATTCCTCCTGGAATCATCATCATCATCATCTCAGCGATAGGACGTCCACTGCTGAACATATGCTGCCCCATAATTTTTAAGACCGGTTGGAACCGGCCTCCAGCCAACGTCGTCCTGCGAACTTTACCAGTTAGAGAATATTTATTATTAAACTGAAAATTGGTATGTAGATAGGTGAAGCATTGGCCTATCACATAGGATACTTTTCATCATCAATATCATAAATCACCACGCGAGAGAAACCGCGGGGCGCAGCTATTCATAATTAAACTGTCCTCATGTGATGCTGTTGGATATATTATTTTGGTTTCAGCTAAACTAATTGACAATTCTGAAGAAGCTCAAAATAAAGCACGCGAACTGTTCGCCGATGTAAAAGACAAAGAAAATGTAGAACTAGAGAAATTCAAAGACGTAGTTTGCAGGCTGGCCGAAGAACAGAAGAAGAGTTTTGAAGATTTCACGGTGAAATTGGCTGATACTGGACCTCGCATCCTCAACGCAATCATGGCTGGTGCTAGCGCTTTTAAGGAAGCTTTATCAAAGAAATAAAAACAATATCGTTATCTAATCTTTATCTGTACTATTTATTTTGGGTGATACTGAACTATATAACTATAATAACTGAATACTTATATAAAATTTAAACTTATGTATGCGAGATGCAGACCATGATGTGATTGAGCAGTAGACCTCTTTGTTAGAGCAATAGAAGTCTTTGTGAATGAGTTAGACTGGGAAAGTAAAGCAAGGTAAAGGAAAGTAAGGTATAGAGATACCTATTTCTACCGTGAAGCAGTAATTTTCGCAAGACTGTGTTCTGGTTTGACGGGTATGGCTGCTGGCAAAATTATATGCACATGAAACTTACCAAATCAAAGACTCAGGGTTACAGCCGCAGCGCAGTTCGACTTGTGACGAAGTTCATCTGTTCTAGGCAGAGTTTACCACTTAACACCAGGCTTCGTGCTTGTACCGTCTCCTAATAACATTAAAAACTGCAGAGCAGTGCATTCTTATCAAAACAAAGAGTTTAGCCATGGCTCAGTTGGTAGTGCCGTAGGTCAGAGTTGTCGGGACGGTTGGCGCAAATGGTAGGAAACCTACCTTCTGAGCCGCTAGTTTCCGGGTACATTCCTGGTCAAGCTAAACATTTGTGTGCATGAATATCTCTGAGCGGTGTCTGGTAATTTTTTTGTCTAAGCTATTTGAAGATGGTACCAAATGTTCTTGCCGAATATAACTGAAATCGTCCTGTTTCTAAACTTCACAACGTCTCGGCATCCACTTGAGCAATTATGTTTATATTCGAAATTCCTTTTTAAAAACAGGTAGGTAACTAATGTTTTTACCAAATTTTGACAAAGTCGGTCGGTAAATAGTGCCGCAGCAAACTTCCCGCTTTTTAGGAAAGTACTTTACGCTAAAAAATTACCAACTAAATATTTTTTTTATTACTATAACTATATTACAGGCTTTACTGAGCCGATTTAATACTAGAACGTGCATACCAAGTTTCGTCAAGATTGGTAGAAAAATGCGACCTGTACTCATGTACATATGAGGACCTAACCTAACAAGCATACGGACAGAATAAAGTCAATTCAGCCAGTTAAAACAGAGACGCTTCACTCACTTGGTCAATTTATGGACCGTCATTTGCTTTGTAATGTACCTAATATATTATGTAATAGTACTTTTAAAAGCAACGTAGCAATAAGCAGCCGACTCTAAAACAATTGCTGTAATTACATGGTCAAGGATAGCTAGAGAACCTGAAGAATGGAAGAAGTTGGATGAGGCCTATGTCAAATTAGGAAAAACGGATAAGAATATTGGATTTAGGTTCCTGGTTCATCTCCGATCCTCATATAGTTAAGTAGCATAAATTGTAAATAATTATATAATTTAATAAAAACTGTTTTGCAAAAACTTTCAAATTTTTGCGCACATAACATGTGGCGCAGTCAGTAGGATATACATTTCCGTTCAACTAAAATCATGTGTAAGTCTCTACGATCACATTTCGTGGATTCATCGACGTTCCTGAGTCTAGTCAGCAAGCCTGAAGGTTGCTGCGTACAATCAAGGAAAAGAAGCACAAATGGGTTTTATGTTATCTATTTATTGGTTTGGTTTTAACAGGCCCTGGCCAAGGTGTTTGACTTTATCTATTTGGGATCCTACAGTTATTGTATTACGTTTATACTAAACGTCTAAAACCTGTCTATCACATTAAATGAACTTGTTTTATTATTTAATAATACCATGTATTTCAATTTGGTTCCATACCGTACATTTGTCACTCCTTCAGAGGAAGGGGTACGAGAGCAAGCCATCCTCTTTTCATATCCGCCATAAACGGAGTTTGTTACGAGTATCTTGCCACTGGCAGAGTAAAACCTTTTTTTCGAAGAGGAAAAAGAATAAGAAACAAACTTGGCATGTGACATTGTCTTTTCTGTGCACAAAATATAGTACTTCTTTTTCAAATTATACAATTTAATAAATTATAAAATGGAAGAAGCATTTGAAACGCTTAAGCAGAACAACCTCAATAATGTCGATAACCTCACGACGTGGATAAAAGAGTGTAAAAATATTTTTATATTAGGATCGTAATATTTGTTCATTTAATAGTAGTGGACCCTTGCAATGTTACACACCAATTCTGTTTCATGTCGTAGTTTTCCGCAATGTCTTACTTCTCACCACCACCCAGTTATCACTTTTTCGGAAGTGGTCTCCAAAATTAACAGATGGTGAAATTCTATACGTCGATATAACGTCGCCCTTTAACGATCAATCGTTACGGACATTCTAAGTTCTATACATATACGGCTTTACTTATAAACGCTGCTTAAATTTAAATAACGTCACTTAGTACGGCGCAGGACATTTTTCCTTTGCGCATTACTAAATAATGTCATTTAAAGTTATGCAGCGTTTATAAGTAAGGCCGTTAAACTTTAATTTTAGTTTTCTTTACAAGAACTTCGTCTTGTGTTGACAAAGTCAGTGCAGTGGCGCGACAAAAACTACTGTAAAGTACTTTATTTGGTCTAGCTGTTCTATTCCCACCACAGAATAAATCCACCAATAATTTATTTCCAGTTATAATATAATGATACACGTGTTGAATAGTTTTAGACTCTGTAGATTTACTATACGGCAGAGGTACAAACGATAATCTTTAAATCAATATTTATTTAGAAGCTATTCTGATAAACTTGGCAAGTCAACTTTATTCTTAAATCTTAAATATCCCTTAAATAAAATTAAATATTTTTAATGAGTTATTTCTGGGATAGAACACAAATTTAACAATTTATGTGAGGGTGATGAAACAGTAGACTTGTACAGCACATGCCCGTCTAAACTCGGTGTTACATGTTTTTTTATATAAATGTCATGAACCCGCTGTTCATGATATTTTTTTTACAAATACAAATACCTAGTTTAAGTTTGACATAAAAAGTAGGTACATTATATATTTGAATCCATAGGCTCCCGAGCTAGTGTTAGCTGTGTTTCAGGAGCCAGTGGCTTCTCCAATAAATACTTAGCAGGTAATTATGTAAGATCTTTGATATTAAAAAGCGCATAAATGTGAATGTGCTGTTGTTATTACGTGTATGGTTTATGTGTGTGTGTGTGTATGGGTCCGAGTATGTGTATGTGTATATAATATATATGTTTATGGTATAATAATTATTATGGTTAATATTTATTTAGTATAAAAATCTGTCAACATCTTTTCAAGCTTATTTTCAAGATATGTAATTGTCAATTGGCTTTTTGATAGGTACTATAAGGTATATACTTTTCTGTAAAATAAATGGATAAATAATAGGCAGGCATGGCACTAAAAAATAATCTAACACATTCTTATCAGTCACATCTTATTTCAGCGAAATTAATTGAAGAAACTAATGAAGCAGAAGAGGAAACGAAGAAACTGTTTGACAATGTAAAAGACAAACAAGACGTTCAGATTGGAGAGTTTAAGGGAGTCGTCTCCAAGTTGGCTGCAGACAATAATAAGACGATGGAGCAGGTCTCGAAAATGCTGACCGATGCTGTACCGAAACTTCAGCAGGCAGTGACGGCAGCTGCTTCTGCATTTAAAAATGCGTTGGGTAATTAATAAAGAGTCTGTTTAGTGATGCTTGGTTTTTATTGTTAGGTTGTGTTAGCTCTCTATTCTTGCTACGTTTTTGCCTCCTAGTTTAGTAGCAGGAGTTTGGACAACCAAAATCAGTAACAGTAGGGCTCTGATGCCATTGGACAGCTCGTGAGGCAAACGATGGTTGCAAACATCAATACCATCCCTGACTACAACCTTAAGATGGATCAGGGATCGGAACATAGCGGTGATGGAGGCCCATGCTTCAGTGCAAAGAGGGTTCTCAGCAAGTGCAATGGATGTTGAAATTGTACTAAGAGTGGGTATGGGCATTCAGAGCAGTCATGCTCACGAAAAAGAGTTGGCAGGCGGTGGCGTGTGGCGATGGCTGTCACATGCGTCAACTCGTGAACGGGTGCTGCCTGCGGTCTACCTTGAACCATACCAACTCAAAAGCAAAGTATCCATTATTTAGTATATGTATTTTTAAAAAGTAGTAATTAAGTAGATAGTCTTTAGAAAATAAGTAGCATCCTCCTCTTAAATGAGCATGTTATATTGTCCTTAAAAATAATTATTCCATAATACATTAAAAAATAAATTAAAAAGGCACGACCCTGGAGTCTGCAGTGTATAAAAAAAAAGTAGAACTCTTTGTGAATGAGTTCGTACCGTACGTACCTATGAGTACCTATTTCTACCGCAAAGGAGTTATGTTGGCAATGAGGTGTTCCGGTTTGAAGGGTATGGGATGGGTGTCCTACGTCTCAGGGTGATGGGAGCGGTGCAGTTCGTCGATGAAACTGCTGTGCGCCTTGTGAGGAAATGCATCTGTTATAGGCAGATGCTTAACACCAGGCGAACCTCGTGCTTTTTCCGTATCCTAGTGAGCAATAACAATCAAATGACGATTAAAATCTTGAAATCGGAGTTATTAAAACAGACAAGTATGTTTTGATAATTCCAATAAGAAGAAATGTCGGTAAATCACTGTTGTAGCGTTTATTCATTCGACGCGTCACATCTCTATTTCTCATCGTCTTGAAGCATCGGCACTGTGACTTATTCTGTGGCTTCCCCATTCAAAATGCACCAATAATAACTCGAGACAAAACGTTAATAAGCGAGGGGTAGTTCCGTACCTCAGAGCGCGGTTGTTTAGTTGTTTTCTAACTCGCTCTGAGGTACGGAACGGTCACGGTTGTTTTCTAACCTCAAACAGACTTTGACAAACTCGACATTGACAGATCACTTGATCCTTACCTAATTTTCTTTGAGACGAGAGAAGAAGAAGAAGTTTGTTGTAGTCTGATTGGTCAAAGTTATGTCAGATTCGGGTTGCAACCTTTTACCGATCGATTTTGATGGTTAAAAAGTTGCGACGCTCTGAGGTTCGGGACGTTCGAGTTAGAACAACCGAGTGCTTTACCCTGAGGTTCGGAACGGCGTTAGTGCGAAAAGTTGCACTCCGAGTGCACTCCGAGTGCGCTCTCACCGAGGTTCTGAACGCGGCTCGACACTTGCGCATTGGAAGCTCGTGAGAACTATAAATGGCAGCCGAATTGTGTAGAAGTCGATCCCAAAGCGACATGTGGGGAAGTGTACTTCCGCCCGAGGGAAGAAGGTCGCGGAAAAGTAATTTGGAGTAAGCGGAACAAGACTCGCTCTCTTGGTTGACGGGCCGCCGTGGAGGACCATAGATTAAGCTATGTATACTGGAGAATGACGGTCGCATCACTCTTAGCCGGCGGGCAGCCGAGGATACAAGACTAACGTCTATACTCTTAACTTGAGGGCCATCTTCATAAGCCATCCTGAATTCACCTTGAGGGAAGGTGTCGTTGACATCCCAATCGGGAAGTCCATGGTTTGGGCACAGTTGCCAGGCCGACGAAAAGAATTGGAAGAGTACCTACGGGTCGGAGTCTTCGTGTTTACTGGTTAGCCAGGGCAATATTGTTCTAGGTAGTACAGTCGCCTACAATAAGATGTATACATTTCACAATTTTCAAAAGTGTTTGTTTCATAAAAAAATATATCAAAAATAATATAAAATGAAGCTATTTATATTATTTGACTGTTCAAAATAATCCTTATATACATTGTTATAAAATGAAGTGCTGTATCACAGTTTTAAAAATTACGGAATGTATACATCTTATTGCAGGTGACTGTACCTAGGTGTTGCGAGGCAGAGAATGTATAAATTAGGGTCGTGTTATGCCTCATAGGATACACTAATTATTCGTACGGCACTGACTGAAGCTGACAAAAGTGACATAACTATAGCTGCACTTCGCGGTTTTACCCGCGTGATGATGGATAATGGTGATGATGATTCAATTATATATAGCCTATGTTGGATGTAATGAAGGATAACAATGGTGAAATATTTTTGAAAACGGTCCGGTAATTTTGCAGCCTATTTAATTCAAACAAAAAACACCTTATAATATTTGTATAGATATAGATTGATTGATTGATTCAGAATTATATTTCAGAGAAAAAGAAGAAAGGTCCTGCAATGGCCTTGATAGCGGATAAAGCACAAGCGTATATTTCATCTTTTTCATAAAGTCGCCTCATTCCAGAGCGAACTTTTCCAAAATATTTAATGCTCTTACAGCAGGGAAGATATCGTTAATGCTTGAAAGATGCTTTCTACTGTTTGAGTTGTATTCAAAACCACCGCCATAATGTCCGCGACAAACACTTGCGTGTTTTAACGACTAACACCGCCATCTAGGAAGTTAAGCAGAACTTAAATGATACCGATTTTGTAGCAACGCTAACTTTACTTTTAATAGAGATGTTGGCACAAACGTATGATAATGCCGTCTATTTTAGTACCCTAAAATTTACTCATGATATTACTAATAGTAAGCAATAAAGTTAATTTACATTTAGAATTATACATAAAGTAGGACATCTCACTAACACTCATGCGGGTGCTGCCATCTCATAACAATCTCAGAACTAATAGTAGTTCGTAGATTAATTACAGATGACGTTGCACTGAATGGCACGATGGCGTTGTGCTGCCATCTAAATAATATCAGAGAAATTTTTATATTCACATATTCAACATTTCACTTTGGGATATATTTGGAACGTATGTGTTGTGGTGTAACTTTAGTGAAATATTTACAAATACCTTATTTGTTACACGTAGTTAAGTACTTTGTTTAATTCCTAAGCTGTATATCTATGTAAAAGTCACCGGCCGAACCTAGGACTACAATGTATACTAAGACGCTGTACCGTAATGTCATGTAAATAAACTATTATGCTCGTTATCTCGACTGCAGAGAGTTGCATTTGCAAGCAAGTTATTAATTAATGATTGGTAGCCTGCGACGCTTTTACTATTTACCAATGTAAGGACTGCGGACTCTGCTATATCTTTAGGTTAAGCCTTAAGAGGATTGTACAGCTAGTACTTTCCATGCTAAAAGAGAAAACTCTTTTCTACCTCTTAACATTGTCCGATTTCAGTGTTTTTTTTTCATGGAATCATGGCGTTGTTTTCTATGTCCGTACGTTTCGATTTTTTCAGTTTTTTTAAGTTCTAAAAAAGGAAATTTATAGTACCTACTTTGAAATACTGAAAAAATCAAAACGTACGGGCAGTCCTGGATTATAGGTATAGGCCGCGGCCTAGGGGCGGCGGCTTCCTAGGGGCGGCAGATTTCAGAGAACGCTCGCTAACTCAATTGCAGAGGATAGAAGTCAAACAAGTTCACTGGTTTTCTCATGGTTTTTATTCTACTAAGTTAAATTCCTATAGTAAATCATTCCATCATCATCGAAAACTATCAATCCAAGTACCTGGGTACCTATTTTATCTATATATATTACTACGTGAGTGATGGATGAGAGCGATGCAGCGGCGGGCAGCAGTGTCTCAACGAAACCACCTCCGTTCCCCCATCTGCGCCGGCAAACTACAAATTTGTAATTCATGTTTATTTTTTGCCCTCTTTTTAAATTACTAGTTCATTTAGCCCCGTCGAATTAGGATTTGCACCGGAAAAAAATTAAGTAGGTAGCAATTTTCCTTTGGAACTGGTTGGGGAAGGTCACTGGAAGTCTAAATTTTGTTTTGCGTGTTAACTAATTGATCCGTTGCGTCAATTTTTGTTATTTAAATAACCGTTTTATTTTCAGTTTCACACGAAAGATGGTTTACAAAAGTTGTTTAGAATTGAATTTCCTACAGTTTAGATTCCTATCAATGTTTTCCTTAAATCGAAATTTTCTGAAAAAAATTATAAACAAAGTGGTTTAGAATTCAGTTTTCTACAATTTTGGTAGAAATTGTATTTTGAACAACTTTATTGTAACCATGTTTCGCGTAAAATTGACTTGAAAATTGATTCATGTGGCATAGAAAAATATTTCTGTTTATGGACCCCTCGTTTGTGGACTGAAGTGGAATATAAAAATATTATAATTTTTGGGGATCCATAAATAATATTATTTATTTATTTATTTATTTTTATATATATATATGCCACACTTCAATGGTGGATTTATGAGGAGATAAAGCTATTCGGGGGTCCACATGTGGAGCCGAGCTGTGGATCCAAGTAGACGGAGGTGGTATGATTATTGTTTTTACCATTTTAATGACTAGTTGGTCCGTCCCTGACTTCGCTTCCAAAGGCTACGGATTAAAAAGTCGCAAAATATTATGTGCGAAAGTGGGTTTTTCACACTTTCACGACTAACCGCCTAAACGGATCGTGATGAAATTTTGCAAGGAGATAGATTCTATCCCGGGGAAAGACATCGGATACTTTTATGGAGGATCCCAATAATCTATCTATCCACGGTTTTCCTTACTACCGATAGAAATTTGACATAACGTCCATATAAAAAGTGTCAAATATCTATCTCTAGTAAGGTAAACCGACAATAGATAGGTTATTGGGACCGGCCGTTAATCATCATCTAGGGCTTATCCCACTATTTCTATGGAAATAGAAAAAGTGGGCGTAGCGTATTTTCCAAATTTTATCCCATTATTTCGAGCTTTAAGTCAGATTACATCCCTCAGGGGATCCTTGTTAGGGGAGATCGATCCTTCGATTTCCTCGATTAAGATCCTTCCGTTCCAAGTGGACGGAAGGATCTTAATCGAGTTGAATGTACTTCTGCCGTATAGCGAATCTGCCGTAAAGCGAATCTGTCGTAAAACGAATCTGTCTTAAAGCGAATCTGTCCTAAAGCGATCAACTCATTATTTCTATTGCGGCAAAAACAACGAAAAAAGTATTATTAATAGTATTCAGTTTTCATGACTAGTCTAAGACAAAGTCATAATTATATAGGTACGACGACGAGCGAAGCGAGGAGGACTGTCAGGTTTATTTTGACCAAAACGCGCGAGCCGAGCGAGCGATGTGAGCGTGCCGCGGCAGCGGTCGGCGATGCGCCAGAAGAAGAGTGTTAGAGTAGTTATTTATGTGTTAGCAATGAAAAAAAATGTAGGAGATTCAGTCCTAGTATTTTTATAATTGAAATACCAAATGAATATAGTGGGATACACCTACCATTTACATATTTAAGGTTTTCAGATTTTTCTTTACATGTGCTGAAAGACTTTGCTTCTTTCCGTATTTCATCATTTTAACACAGCAGGAGATCCCTATAACGCTTGATTCTTGTAAAGGTTCCATTTTTCTTTTGATGTAAGTACGGAACCCTAAAAATAACAAATTAAAAGAGAGGAGAAGAATCCCCTATGAAGAAAAGTCAGCGTAACAAGAATTTTACAAATAAATCAACAGCATTTCCAATATACAATCAATTTATTAGGAAATAAAATACTTAATATAATAAAGTAATATTAAAGTATCAAAGGCAAAACAATCTCTTTTTTTGTGATGAATAAATTAATAAACACCTTATAATTACCTAAGCTTAATAAAGTAGGTACACCGTATAAATAATTGTTAGAGTAATTATTGTGTTGAAAGTATCGTAAGTTTGAAATATAACATATTCACTCAAGTAGCAGCGTCTGCGAGATGTGCTTTACCGGTAAATAAATAATCATAGTTTATTATCATAATAATAAAGTTATATCTAATACAACACAGGGGTAAACGAGTTCTAGAGTGGAGACCGCGTCTCGGCAAACGTAGTGTAGGACGTCCTGAGGCACGGTGGAGTGACGATCTGCGCAAGACGGCTGGCAAAAACTGGATGCGAGAAGCCCAAGATAGACCTAAGTGGCGTGCAATTGGAGAGGCCTATGTCCAGCAGTGGACTGCTACAGGCTGATGATGATGATGAATACAACACTATTATATAAATCTGACGCAAGAAATAAATTTTTCATAATATTATTCTGATTATAGTTTTAACACTGCGGCGCACAAACGACTTGCATGTTTTATTACCCGAAAGGGGTGTCCATTAATTACTTATGTTTATAAGCATGACGTGTGGAGAAGATTCGAGCCAAACCTCACCTAATCTTACGGGGCAGACTCTCGGCAAATATCACGTTTGTTCCGCCAGAAACTGTTAAATTAAACTGGGTTAAATTAAGTATATTGATTTTCTACTAAAATATGGCTAAATCATGTATTTACCATCGTTAAACAAATCCAATGCAATCAAGCACGGATTAATTTATACATTGTGAATACACATTTTGAAAAATTTAACGTTAGGGGAGAGCGGAGGACGAGCATAATCTCATGACATCTACAGGTCTATTAACGATCGGTCCCAATAATCTATCTATCGGTTTACCTTACTAGAGTTAGATATTTGACACTATTTGTTATGTCATGTAAGTTATGTCAAATTTCTATCGGTTTATTGTTTATTTGTTTATTGCTTACAAATAATAGAAACACTTGTTATTATATGTAAATATTATATTATAACAATTTGTCATGTATGTATACATGACAAATTGTTATAATATAAAATTTATCTTAAATACAGTTGCATGTTTAAGCAATGGGTTCCAAACTAGGCGCGGCCTGTATCTTGGATACCCGGGAATTTAAGGTTAAAATTATTATTCCTCATTCTAAATCATTGGACTTAACAGAATAAGTGCTTTACTTTACATATTATATATTATTATTATTATTATCTATTTCCTCTAAAGAGAAAGTGTGTGAGTATGGAGTGAGTGTGTGTATGAGTTGTGGTTGTGTGAATGTTATATATGTAATGTATGTTATGCGAACAGAAGTAATGTTATAATACTGGAGTTAATAAACTCTCAGTCTCTTCATATGAGAGTGAGTGTAGCCAAGTGCGAAGTAGTAAGGAAAACCATGGATAGATAGATTATTGGGATCCTCCATAAGTTGCAATGAAATGTAGATTGAAATCTAAAAAACATGGCGGCTCTATGTCAGTTTTCTTAGCGCCCCAGTCATCAACTTACTGGAGTTGACAAAGCTGACATAGAGCCGCCATTTGCCAAGATTGTAATCGACATTTGATTGTAACTGAGATACGTAATTTCCCTACTGATGGGATACGAGTATAGGGGGGTTGAAGAGTCACCAAAATCGCCTGACACAATTAATGGATATTGAAATGAACAGTTTTCAAATATACTTTGCCCCATGTTTATTGAAATTAAGGAACACTTTAAGTGCACTAAATAGTGAATCTCAACTTGGGTAAGGATTAGGGCTTGCATTCGAATAATTCGAATATTATATTAGTTCGAATACTCGAATACTGAAATTAGCAATATTCGAATATTCGATTAAAATCAATAACACCACACTCAGGACAATCAGCACTCTGATGTGCTTAGAATGCCACTTATAAGTTCGCCGAGTGTTTATCCATCCCTGTCGCTCACGTGAATGTACAGCGGTCTGCGGTATCATGTTACCTAGTGTACCTACTTACTTAGTCTAGTATCTACTTACTACCGTGTTACCGTTACTTGCCGTGTTTATTTACTTCTTGTTGTGAAATTTATTATTAAGATAGGTATTGTTAAAATACCAACTCACCTAGATTTCAAAGACTGTTTTTTTACTAAGAATTTGTGATTGTGTTTAATATATGTTACTCTAATTGCTAGTTTTATTAGATTTCGTGATTTATAAAACCTCTTAAGAAGTATGTGTACCTACATACTTACTCTAGTAACTACTTACTACCGTGTGACCGTTACTTATAGTGTTTATTTTTTTGTTATTGTGTAAAATTTTATTATAGATATTGTTAAAATACCTACTCACCTAGATATTGTAGACCGTTTTTTATTAAAAGAATTTTTGGTTGATTATGACTGTAAATCGCCAATGCCAAATGCCTCGTTACGGCGACACCAAATAACTATATATGCAAATAACACATAAAAGAATAAAAACAGAGGTGATTTTAATAAAAACATAGTTTTGTCTGTTATTCGGATAATATTCGAATAATTCGATTAGTACCCGAAAAAAAAAATCGAATATTCGAATATCAAAATTTTCAAATTAATGCAAGCCCTAGTAAGGATCTGATTAAATTTTGTATTGCATTTACTTTAAACTCTCTGCCCAAATCGAGATTCGCAACAGAGCGCCGAATACGAGCCTTAGAGAGCTGGCGGCCCTTAAGAAGAAGAGCCTAGGACCCAGGAATGGAAACGCAATAAATGCTAAGATCAACATGTTTAATCGTAGCGCGTGTTAATTGCATAACAGAATCTTAAATTCTATTTCAATTATTATGATATAACATAGCATATGAGTTACTAAAAGCTATTGACCAATCTGGGTTCCTTTTTTGGAATGGCCCCATATAATACAAATCTTGCAAGTGCGTGTCTAATGGTTAAAAGCTGTCCAGTTTTGGAGCAGGAAACCAACTAACTGATTTAAATAATAAATATTTGTCGCTTCCCTCTGTTTGTTCCGTCAACGCCTTAATACTTAAAAAGTTACTAATATAGGTACATGTAAAAACTGCCCACCAAATACTTCACGTTTTAAGGCGCGGTCGTATCCTGATAATAGTAAAAAGCAGAATTATTAAACATCTAGTGTAACGGAACAGATAGTTAATAATCTATGAAAAAAATACTTTGGTTACAAAAGGAATAGGAAAAGAGTAATAACCGAATAGAACTCATAAATAGTACTCGCTCTCTGTAGAAAAAAATCCTAAATAGGTCGATAAAAATAAACTTTAACGTTCAAACTCTCAGAATTTTCAGCGATAACACTATATTATTTTTTAGGTAATACATAGCCAACATATAGTACTAAAGTAGTAACTAGCAGTTTTTTCAATTGTGTTAGTATATATCGGAAAATATAAAGAAAACGTACAAAATTTATCCATTTTCGCATTACATAGTCGAATCTAACAAGCGATTTTCAACCTTACGTAAAGCATCGTCAATTATTTTAAAATTTGGGTTGGACCGCGCCTTAAGAGTACCTTTTGTAACTACTAAATAGTTAAAAGCTATATTGTACTTTAACATACTTAATTATCTAATGAATCTCAATAAACACTTCAACATAAGAAATAAAAGTTACGATTTAAATACTACTACGTAGCTTATTAAATAAGTTATTCTATCTAACAGGAAATAAAGCCACTGATTACGAGGCAGTATTGCAGAAGTATACAAATACTAACAAAGAAAAACTTACGGATGTTGGAAGGGCGGTAGGGATAGATATATTTAATAGTGTTGGCGTAGTATTTGAAAGCAGCGGACATACCACATTTCGCTGCATGCCATGTGCATACATTCATCGTTAAACGCTACAGACCATTGACCAAGTTGGTCGGATTGTAAAATGTTTCAGTATAGAAGCAGCAATGCACTTATACTTTTGTCGCCACCGCCCGGATATTATAGTAACTAGATTTGGGGCAGGTAGTAGCGGCTTAACAAGTTCACTGGAAGTTTTTGCTTTGACAGAAGCCACGTCTTACACCATAATAAATTCCCTTCCAACATTTGATGAATCTCATAAATTATAATTAAACAGACAAGGTCAGTGTGATGCAGGAAGGCCTATTCAGACCTGAGCGTTATACGCTATCGCTGTGGGTAGCGAAAAATACCACGCGAAACTATAGTTATATAGTGAAGGTATATAGTTTGAAGTTCCATAACTGCAGCGAAACTTGTACCGCCTAGTGAGGCGGTATTTTCTCTTTTTTGGCGAACCTAGTTCCGCCGCCCCGCTAACCGTTGCCAACGAATACCAAAGCCGATATCTTCCGCTTTGGTGTGAACAGTGAAATTAACGCATACCCTTTTGGATTTGAATGAATGAATGAATGAATGAATGAATGAATGAATGAATATTTATTTGCTTAAGTCTTGGGTACATAATTGCAGAGTTAAAATAGCATAAAAATACAGTTCCAACAAAACTCTGCCTAATTGGCGTGCAAATATTTTCAACATGCTATAATTTACAATTATATAAATTTACGAATATCAAATCAACTCATTGATAAAATTTTAAATAATACAAAATAAATTTCCATGTCAATAATTATTAAAGTTCAATGTCGTTACTAGATTTCGATTTATACAATTATATTATTACAAGATTTTCTCATTTATAGTACACAGTTAATAATTATTAATATGTCAGTTAATCATTCTCACATTTCCATAAAACATTATAATTTAATTTTTTTATCGTATATAAAGTCTTTTATCGAGTAATAACATTTGTCCAATAATAAATTGAACAACTTTTTTTTAAATACATTTAAGCCATCTCCTTTGATTTTGTCAGGTAAAGTATTATAAATTCGAATTGCCATACAATTTGCGTTTTGCGTGGTAAGTACTAGTCGTTGACATGGCACATATAACCTATGAGGATATCTGTTCGGACAAGATCTTTTTACTACATCACAATGTTTTTGGAATAGATGGGGATTTTTCTTCACAAATACACATATCTCGTAGATGTATAGCGATGGCACAGGAAGGATCTTAAGTTCTTTAAAGAGTGGTACACAGCTATCCATAAATCCCGCCCCACATAGAGACCGTATGCATTTTTTTTGTGTAATGAACACCCTATCAGCCTCAACTGAAAACCCCCACAAAATAATGCCATATCGCAAACTTGAAGATACATAACCATGATAGGCAGCCAAAGCTGCTTCCATGGTTGTTATTTGTCTAAGCCGATACATTACATAAACAAATCTATCCAATTTAGAACATAAACCATTAATATGTGATTTCCAGTTACAATGTTTATCAAAAGTAATGCCAAGAAACAGAGTTTCATCCACATTATTTATTACGTTATTTTCATAAGTAATATTTACAATACTTGGTGTGCTATTATAAGTTTGAAATTCAATAAATTTAGTCTTGTTTAGGTTTATATACAAATTATTATTATGGAGCCAACTGAGAACATCTCGAATCGCTTTGTTAGCTTCATCTTCTAAAGCATCCTTATTTTTGCATTTGACAACGATCGTTGTATCATCCGCAAACAGAAGACATTGATGTCGCGTGGCCTCGGGAAGATCATTGATATATAATAGGAACAGTAAAGGTCCCAAGACGCTTCCCTGTGGGACGCCGTATCTATTTACAGAATATGGCGAATGAAAAACTTTTTTTGTGCGTCCAATAATCTTACTTGTCTCAACACACTGATATCTACACGACAGGTAACTTTGTAACCATTCCTGAGCCTTGCCTCTAATTCCGTACTTATCTAGTTTGTGGAGCAAGGTTTTATGGCATACGAAATCAAAGGCCTTACTCATGTCCAAAAATACAGTTATTACTGGCATCTTTTGGTCTAAGCATTCTGTTATTGACTTTATTAGAGAAAAGCAAGCGTGGATGGTAGAACAATGTTTTCTAAAGCCATATTGTTCCGGTTTTAAGATTGAGTTTACATTAATGAAATTTATTAATTTTGAATACATCAATTTTTCAAAAACTTTTGATAATATAGGTATTAATGTTATCGGCCTATAATTTTCCATTTCACATTTATCACCTTTTTTAAATATAGGCTTTACAATTGAGTACTTAAGTCGGTCTGGGAAGATTCCATCTGTGAAAGACAAGTTAACGAAATAAATAATTTTTCAATCGCTCGCGGTAGTGAATAACGCCCAGGTTTGAATAGGCCTGGACTCATCGCGAGTCTACTGGTTTCAAATGAACAAAGTGCTGATTATAAGCGCGTTGATTATTTATCCATTATTGATTAGGAGTTATAAAACTATCGTTAGTTCTATCCATAAGTATACTTTAAAAACAGTAGGGCTATCATGTATCTCAGTTGGTAACAAGTGTTGATTAATAGCAAAAAAAAATGGCTGCTCTATATCACTTTTGTCAGCTCCAGTCAGCAACTTACTAACATTTTTGCTTACTGAAGTTGTCAAAACTGACATAGAGCCGCTATTTTTTAAGATTACAATCAACATTTGTTAGCAACAGAGATAAATAATAGCCCCGCCGGCTAGGGCATCAGACTAGGCTTCAAATAAGTTTAAAACTAGACGGAGAAAATTTCCGCTAAATACGAGTCGCCGGTTTTAAAAGTATTATTGATTTATGTTCATAAAATGTATTAACGTTAAACCCATATAAATATCTTCTTTTTCTTCTAACATGTCATGTGTATGCTTTTAATTTTAACTATCATAAATTTTAACTGTAAAAGACAAGGTGAGCGCTAAATTACTAAATGTGAATATTATATTAACTTTATAATAAATGGTTCACTGTAATACAAAAAAAATACTATACATAGAATGCAATATATACAAAATCATTTATTCAACTATCACATTATTTAGAGGTTTGCAGTTAATGAACAATTTTTACGTTAAACTTTTTTTGATGAAAAACATGCTTTTGTACATAATTTTAACTATACATAAGCTTTTGACTTTATTTTAGCAAAATATGTAAGTAATTCGTTTTAAAACTATGAATAACTTTATATTAATTTATTCATAAATATCATACGCGTACTTATAATTAATAAAATACTAAACTAGGCGGCGCTACGACGATTTACAAATTCTAGAACTAGGAGTGCCACAGGGTACCTTACTAGGTATACTATTCATAATACTGTACTTAGTGATACAAGCTTTTAAACTCTAACTAGGTTCATCTGAATAACATTCAGGTATTAAATATAAGATATTTTATTATATACTAATGTTAATTACTAAAAAGAACATTAAATATTAGATCATGGACGCAATCCTAAATATTTTACGAAAAATTTAATACTCATAAGTATCACATACATACTTATATATACATACTTATAAGTATACACACCGCATCTCGGCCATAAGCATTGTTTTTAGCGGAAGTGTCACTAAATATTTCTTCTAATAACTTTTTTTACAATTATTATTGATATAAGTAAGTAGTCCATAAATTAGTCAAATTTACATACTTCCTGTAACTGCTCTAATGCCAAGTGAAAAGACAGTGACAGAACATCAAATATCCCGAAGCGACAACGAGATGTCCCAACATAACGGGGAAACCAATTTTGAAGAACTGCATGAAGGAGAACTTGTAGCCGTGCTGTTCTGCTACACCTGCGCAAACCACGTTTGCACTAGCGCCTATCAACGTTCCATTACCTAGAGACAAAAAGTTAATAGAGAATTTGCAATTTAAAAGCTGGTTAGCATAACTTGATAGTAGACAAATAACCAAACATAATCACAGTACCCGAGGTAAACATTTGTGGAATGAGTAGAATCTTTGCGCTCTCATATTTGATGTGTGCATCTATGCATCCTTAGATAAAGGAAATCCTAACGCGGGGATGTGGGTACGTGATAGTAAGTATATATAAAGTCACTTATAAATTATTTTAATGATAAGTTATGATTTTTTATATTTTATGATAGTCAAGTCTCTGCCTAACTCTGTACCCGATACCTAACTTATGTCAAAAGCAGTTATATTTTCAAAGATAAGGAAGAGTAGCCCGGGAAAATATGTTACCAATTCATTACACAACTGTTATAATACTTAGTTCCCATCCGAAAAATAAACATTTTCTAAATTCCTTCCACATGGATTTTGCACACTAAGTTAAGGGATATACGAGGGTGAATCAAAAAATTCTTGGAATCAATATTAAAAAATGCAAAGATTTAAATAATAATATTTTATTTTTCTACATAATCTCCCTCCAATGCAATGCATTTAGAATAACGCGTTTCTAACTTCCTTATTCCTTGTGAAAAAAAATTATTTTCTTGACTCTCGAAAAAGTCCTCTACGGCAGCTATAACCGCGTCATTATCGTGAAATTTTGTTCCACGAATTTCCTCTTTTAATTTTGGAAATAAGTGAAAATAACTTGGGGCTAAGTCCGGAGAATATGGTGGGTGGTCAAGGAGATTGAAGCCAGCACAGCGGATTGCGTTAAGCGCAACTTCCGATCGATGAGCAGGAGCGTTATCTTGAAGGAACAACACGCCCAACGACAGTTTTCCACGACGTTTTTCTTTAATCGCTTCACGCACTTTCGGGATTAAATTTGCATAATAGGGTCCAGTAATCGTCTGGCATTTTGGCATGTAATCAATAAAAAGGATTCCTTCACTATCCCAGAACACAGAGGCCATAACTTTGCCAGCGGTAGGAGCAACTCGAAATTTCTTAATGGATGGAGAGGATGGTCGTTTCCAAGACATGCTTTGTCTTTTAGTTTCAGGATCAAAATGGTGGACCCACGTTTCATCCATGGTGACAAGACGACGGCAAAAATTATCCGAATCACGCTGGAACATTTCGAGATTACGCTTGGAAATTTCCAAACGTCGCTTTTTGTTTTCGTCGGTTAACATTCGTGGCACCCATCTTGCAGACACTTTTTTGAACCCCAGTGAATCAATTAAAATGGATTGAACGCTACCAAAAGATATCTTTAGGATCTCAGCTATATGTTTTATAGTCATTCTTCTGTCTTCCAAAACCAGATTCTCAACCTTTTTGACATTTTCTTCTGTAACGGAGGTTGAAGGCCGCCCAGAACGCGGGTCATCTTTACAGCTTGATCTACCTCTTTTAAATTCAGCCACCCAGTACGCAACCGTAGAATAGGGTACAGCATCACCCCCTAATGTCTGCTGAATGTCCAAAAAAATTTCCTTCGTAGACATTTTTTTCAAACTGAGATATTTTATCACCGCACGTAACTCACTTTTATCCATAATTTTGACTTTTTAGCAACTCGTTGCACAAAAAAATTTATTACATGCGAACGAACTGACAAAAACAAGTGACAGTCTGCATAAATATAGTGTGATAGACACTCTTTAATTTGAATATCGAACTTGATCCAAAAAGGTTTCATATATATGCACTTCTAAGAACTTTTTGATTCACCCTCGTATATAGGGTAAAAGTGTCCTCCCTATTTCGTAAGATATTTCTAATCTTCCGTAAGCAAGAAAATTACTGATGTACTACGTCTACTAGGTACTTATCCGTCAGCTGGTAGACCAGATGAACAAAAGGATTTAGTCCCCCTAGGTCAGATTCCACGTCAATCAGTTCCCTGCCTAAGAGAAGCTACTGACATACCTCCAAGACAAGCGCCAAAAGAAAGTGCCCAAATCAATGGCGCCATTGGCAGGTTTAGTGTGGGATTTGATCCCAATGACGTCACTACTCGAATCATCATTGTAGTCAAGGGTATGTTGTCCACAAAGGCTGACGTCACACCTGATACCTGAAAACAGTATGAATTGAAGTAAGTACAATGTCACCATTTTGACGAGATTAATCAAATATTATTATTAAGAGAGTAAAGAGAGGAGAATGTACCATTACCCAACAAATGGACCCAGTGCGAGTTGGCGATTAGACCAGTAGGGCTATTATGTATCTCAGTTGCTAACAAATGTTGATTGAAACCTTGAAAAATTGCGACTCTATTTCAGTTTTGACAATTCTACTAAGCAAAAAAGTTAGGAAGTTGATGACTGAAGCTGACAATAGTGACATAGAACCGCCAAATTTTTCGATTACAATCTACATTTTTAGCAACTGAGATACATAATAGCCCTACAGTTCTATTACAGTACCAAAACGCCAAAAAACTTAGGATCGTAGCAAAGTAAAATTAAAAGCGCTCTTAAAAGTATAAGTTATGCAACAGTTGTTTAAAATAACTATCCATTATTACGAAATAATCTTACCCATAGCATGAGTAGAATCGCCACCGCTAGTCTTGCACTTTCATCTACTGATAGAATCAAGGACTCTGTCAAACCGCCGATGAACTTTATCAGACCTAGTTTGGATAGTGCCTGAAAAGTGAAACAAAATAGTTTATAGCCAAATATAGTTTTTGATTTACTAAATCATCCGATTACGAATATAATTTTTAGTTAGTTAAGTTATAGCTTCAAGTTGGTCTTGTTTAAGTTAAAAAGTCATCTTCCAAAACAGAAAAACGTGTTACTACATGTTTTATAGTTTCAAGCGTAGGTTCGTAGCACGCATTAAAGAGAAGTAGGTTTAATTTTTCTAAATGTTTACTTGTTTTAATTCACACATACCTCCATAAGAACAAACAGTGCAGCGAAGAAAAGAAGAGTAGACCATTCCACTCTGTGCAATATTGGCTCCAAGTCTTCTCTGTCAGCGAGAGTTAGCAGGAGAATTGCACCTAGCAGTGCAGTCCAAGCGAGAGACACGCGATCTGACAAATAATTGAAATATAATATATTCATTTAAATTGATTTAATTTTAATGTAGTAACTTATACTTTAACGAAAGCTGATATCTATAATACAATTATGATATATATAATTTTTCAAAAGGACCGATTGGAATCATCTTGAATTGAACGTCATCCTGCGACCTTTATCAGGTCGTCTGTCCACCGTGCCGGTGGATGACCTACGCTGCGCTTGCCGGTCCGTGGTCTCCACTCCAGAACCTTCCCAACCTATCAGCCATCTCCATCATCCGTTCTGCTTGCTATGTGCCCGACCCACTGCCACTTCATGTGGCTCCTAATCCATGCTTTACGTATATACTTATATTTATGTATGGCGTAATTACGGACAAAACTTTTAAGCACTTACTGAGTTCTGGAATAGAATGCAGGAAGAAGACAGCAACGACGAAGCCGATCGCGATGCTAGACTTAATCAGAAGTGGTTTGTCGCGTATCATGTACTGGAAATAGGAAAACAATATGACTTGATCAACGATTCGACTGGATATATGATTGATGTTATGATGAATGTGTATTATGATTTAGCTGATACACAAATTCAATGAGAGTCATCATGGATGGACTGGACGTAACTTTAACACCTATATTCACGTGGAATTTATGTATAATTTTGCGCTAAACATATATTTTTTTTCTAATATAAAATCAGAATTTACACCTTTTAACATGAGCTATCTTCTATCGGTTCACGTCAATATCGGTCGTATAAAACAGAGACAAAAAAATTAAAATTGTTTTTATTACGCATTACCGTATATATTTTCATAATTCATATGCTTATAGTAAAAAGCTGTTATTTTGATATAAGAGACACTTTTTTTGTATGTATAGATAATATTACTACTCAGAAACACATACAACGACGGCCTTAAATATAAACGCTGTATTAATTTAAATAACCTTATTTAGATAGTTAGATAGATAGATAACACTTTATTGAGACACCACATTTAGACTATACTAGAAAATGAAATAAAAAACAAAAACACTAGCTGCAACAATGGCTCAGAGCAATCTCTTCCAGACAACCCGTTCGCAGAGGAATATCAAATAACAGATGGACGGTAACAATACAAAACAGTAAACACACTATTAATACATAAATGCTTATGTTATTTAGTACTAAACGATGTTGTGCGCGGTACTGGGTATAAGTTATTTATATTTATGCGGAGTTTTGGTTTGTTTGGTTCTAATTGGTAATATCTGCTGAAAATGTTTTTGTAGTAATAATACAATATCGACAAGATAGATTAGAAGAGGGGGGCAGAAAGAGATAGATGATTAAATAAAGTTAAACAGAGAACAACTAAGTCTGTCATCTATTTTATTTAGATCGAGTGTTACAAAACATAAAATAAGTTCCAATTCACCTTTTCTTTCATCTCATTCAGGGTACTCCTAAACGTGTCTTTAGGACAAGCTCTCTTGTTGCTCTCCTTCACCAGAGACTCGAGCTGTGCCGTCAACTTCTTTACTTTCCTCTCCAGTCTCTCTCTGACGACTTGTTCATCCCTGGACAGGTGCGGGAGCGACTCGGCAGCGCGGCGCCATATGGAAATTTGCTGTCTGAGATCTGGAATAAGAATCAATAATTGTGATCAGTTACGCAATGTTGATATGGGGACGTTCACGCGATAATAAGCACTAACCATTATAATTATTATAATAAGGATAATAATAAATCCGCAGGGACGGCTTTGTAGCGAGCCGTCGGTGAGTGGCAACACCGTGGACCCTGATTCTCCCTGGGGCTAAATGAGATCCCTGACCTCCGGCTTGACTTATTTGGCCGTCTGGGTGTGGAGACGCAAGAGCAATTAACAAAACGCTCCAAGGGTGGATGGTGGTTAAAGGGCATAACGCCGGTAGTAGCGCTCTAGTGACACCGCAGCACACCTCTCGACACCCTTTAGCCATCCACACCAACGTTGCCCCTTTTGTCACCATTGATGGTGGCCCTTATGGGGCCCGTTTAGTGAGTGGCAAATCACCACCTGCCTAAATATTATAAGATGAGACTGAAATTGACAGGTGCCGTAGTCTCATCCATAGCCATTTATCTTCTTTATACGCATAAGTTCGTATCAATAGCCTTGCTATTTAACCCATTTTTGTAATAATGATAATAATAATGTAATAATAATAATAATAATCCATGTCACCATCATCCCAAATTCTGTTTTTATATACGAGTACTTTTGTATATTTTATACCAAACAGGCCTCTAAGTGTTGGCTACAGCCCCACTTGTGCCTTGTAAAGGACCGGATCAGATCCGTGAAAGAAGTGAAATAATAATCACAACGTTTATTTGACATAAAGAATATTTCACCGAGCATGATGTCATTGGTGCCCGAATTAGGTTAACCTGTATCTTGGTTGAGTTAGCGTGGCGTTTATCATTTATCGAGTTAGCAGAATATAATAGTCAGGGGCCTTACTATTAGCACTTGAAGCAGGACTTCTAGAAAACTGCCCGTCTCTACCGTACCATGACAACATTAATGCAGGCCTGCCCAGGCCTACTATTAAAGAACCGCAGAAAAACCGTTCACCTGTTTTTTCGTATGTACTTTCGTAACATGACGCTCTAAATCCTCTCAGTTTAGCAGCTTACAAATGTCTAGGCGTCTGCAATGTTGTTTAAAGTAAATTGTTAGAATGCCAGAGACAACATTATCCATTCACTTTTGAGGAAAACAACATTCAAACAGTTCACCTAAATGAGCATCATGGTATGATTTCATTCAAAACTGTTTAAGCCAGATTTAAGAACTGCACGGAACTTGCATGGTTTTACAAAGCTGATAGTAAGGCCCCTGATCGTTCGATGGCGTCAACAGAAAAGTAACTGCAGCTGGAATGTTTTTAATAGCAGAATAAGAAAAAGGTATCAAAGGCATCGTTCAGCTACAGTTCGATTGTTGTTGAAGCACAATTTCGTTAGTGGATCAGCCTCCAGGCCTAGGGACTAATGTAAAGTAAAGTAAGTCATATATTAATACTTAATTATTAATATATGACTTACTTAAATTATTCATATATTAATAAAGTAAAGTAAGTCATATATTAATATCAGCTCAGAATCATGAAACAAAAACTTACCTTGAATATTTCTTGGTTCGTTCAGACGCAGTTTATTCGTGTCCCTATATATGAAACGCAGCTGCAGGTACGTTTGTATGCACACGAGTAGGATACCAAACGTCATGTGCATAGTGAAGTTTGTGAAGTTGATACCCTGGAAAAAAATTTTTTTTAGTTAATGCACTCGACTTCGTCCACACCGCACGAAATATGAAATGACTGCTCTAAAGATTTTCAAGAACCAATGTTTCACAGTGCATTATATCCGGGTGATACTACAAGTGCAATGAGCAAGCGTAGTTACTGGCCATGAGACGCATAATATGATCGTCCCGTAACTTAATCCAAAAATATCCCAGCATAACATTTGTAGCTTTTACAATGGTGTTAATTTGTAACATTTTCTGATGAAGTCGTTTTAACATGAAAAATCACCATCATCACCATCATCTCAGCCGTAGCACGCCCACTGCTGAACAGAAGCCTCATCAATATATTTCCAATAGAACCGGATAATCAGCCTGCATCCAACGTCGTCCTGCGACCTTTATCAGGTCGTCTGTCAACGTTATCGATGGACGACCTACGCTGCGCTGGCCGGTCCTCCACTCCAGAACCTTCCCAGCCCATCGGCCATCTGTTCTGCGTGCTATGTGGCCTGCACGCTGCCGTTTTAACTAGCTTATCTTCTGGGCTATGTCGGTGACTTTCGTTCTTCTACGGATCTCCACATTTCTGGTTCAATCATGTAAGAAAACCCCGAGCTCTCCATAGCTCGTTGAAAAACTATACTTATACTTACAGCTTGGATAACAGCCTTGTTGGATGCAATGATAACGTTAGGTGGGTCTCCCACAGGGGTCGCAGTGCCCCCGATGTTACTGAAGAGGACCATTGACATCAGAATCGGGATGGGGTCGAGGTCCATTACTTCGCATAACCTGTTAAATAAAATGGTTAACATAACATTACTTTTTATTATTTTATTTTTAACCGATTTTCACCCCATAATAAAATTAAGCTCATAGACTAATTATAAACTTCTTGTACTATGCTTACACATTGAATAAACCTACTTTAACATAAACAGGTTACACATCTGTCTCCACCCGTGACCATGTTCACTGTGTTCAAAACCTCGGGATAAATAATCCTACTATAATATTATAAACGCGAAAGTTTGTGAGTATGGATGCATGGATGTGTGTATGTGTGGATTTTTGTTACTCATTAACGCACAAACGGCGAGGGCAATTTTGATGAAATTTGGTACGGAGGTAGATGAGTCACTGGTTTAACACATAGTATACTTTTTATTATCATCATCATCCATCACCAAGCGGGTGAAAAAGCGTAATATGCTTGGGCACAGCATAGATAAAATAATATGATCTCCGCCTACGTCAAGATCGTAATGATGACAGTTCTGTCTTTGTGAAGTTTGTGTCAGTTTCTGATAGCTTAGTCAAAAGCCAAGTCAATTTGACAGCTCGATACACAAGACGTGTTCGACGACCGTCAAGGGTGATGAAATGTTACACAAATACCGCCAAGGGTAATGAAATGTAATGACAGTTTTTTCCAAGGTGATTGAATTATATTATTATTGTTTACTGATTGATATACTAAGTATTTAAATGTACTCAAATAATACTATTATATAGAAATTGCGTTTGTACCTATTTACATATTTTTTGACATTTTGGTATAAAGATAGATATTCCTTGAAATCCAGTCATCCAGTCCTTGAAAATACATATGTTCAGCAGTGGAGGTCCTACGCCTGACTTGATTGTTTAATTTCAATGATAAATATATTAAAATCTTTTGTATTGATTTCAATTAATTTCAATACAGAGAAACCCGCACAAGCGCAAGTTGTACTCGCGCACCGAGGGTTCCGTACATTAAGAAAGCATCTAATATTGATCTAACAAAAACAAACTAGGCTACAGGACAAACTTAATTTTGCGGTTCGATCCTTAAATATCTAAATTAAACCTAATAGCCGTCTATTGCATTAACTGCAAATAATAAATTTTCAATTGTAAATTCACTTGGTTTGTTATATATTAAACTAAATATTTACGATTTTCCGATTTTCTCTTTGTATGTGCTGTAAGACATGGCTTTGTGCCAAATTTTAAGACTACTTTTTCTAGGTCAACGGGAAGTACCCAATAGGTTTTGAATCCCAAAAACGCAAAACACTTATGCAAAAAAATGCGACAGGTTATTAGAAGCAGTTAGCACAAACAATCTGCGAAAAAGTGTTCGTATCGAAAGCGTCAACGCGTCGCGCTTCACAATTGCCCTAGATACATGACAGTTTGTACTGTTTTACGTGAACGACACGTTACGTTACACTTACGCAGTTATTCGTGCTAGGCACACTGCTCGTCTTAGTTGGTACACTTACACTGTCTGCCAGTTATGATAGCCTAGTAAGTATAGACTACAGTTTCCTCGCAACATCACCGCATAGTACCAGGCTACCATAACCGTATAGCAGATCTCGGCAGCCTTGCTATCGCTCGGCATGCCGATATCCATACTATCACCTACTACATGGCTAGTCCTGACTATGTGTTATCTGTGCCCTAGATACATGACAGTTTGTACTGTTTCACGTGAACGACACGTTACGTTACACTTACGCAGTTATTCGTACTAAGCACACTGCTCGTCTTGGTTGGTACACTTACACTGCCTGCCAGTTATGATAGCCTAGTAAGTATATAGACTACAGTTTGCAACATCACCGCATAGTACCAGGCTACCATAACCGTATAGCAGTTCTCAGCAGCCTTGCTATCGCTCGGCATGCTGATATCCATACTATCACCTACTACATGGCTCGTCCTGAGTATGTTTTATCTGTTCTCTAGATACATGACAGTTTGTACTGTTTCACGTGAACACGTTACGTTACACTTACGCAGTTATTCGTGCTAGGCACACTGCTCGTCTTGGTTGGTACACTTACACTGCCTGCCAGTTATGATAGCCTAGTAAGTATATAGACTACAGTTTGCAACATCACCGCATAGTACCAGGCTACCATAACCGTATAGCAGTTCTCAGCAGCCTTGCTCTCGCTCGGCATGCTGATATCCATACTATCACCTACTACATGGCTCGTCCTGAGTATGTTTTATCTGTTCTCTAGATACATGACAGTTTGTGCTGTTTCACGTGAACACGTTACGTTACACTTACGCAGTTATTCGTGCTAGGCACACTGTTGTAGCTTGATATTCTGAACAGCCTTGAACTGTAATAAGCGGATCGTTTAACGTCAATAGGGCTATTATGTATCTCAGTTGCTAACAAATGTTGATTGAAATCGGAAAAAATGGCGGCTCTATGTCACTTTTGTCAGCTCCAGTCACCAACTCACTAACATTTTTGCTTACGGGAGTTGTCAAAACTGACAGCGGCCATTTTTCAAGATTTCAATCAGCATTTGTTAACAACTGAGATACATAATAGTCCTACAGGGCTGGCTTGTCCCGCACCGAGTTATATTAAAAAAAAGAAGATACCTGATGGTAACCGGCGTCATCAAGAGCACAGTAGTCACGTTGTCCAAAAACGTGGATAGAACAGCTGTGATGGTGCACAGCAGAGTTATCAGGGGCCAGAGCTTGCCTTTGGTCACCTGAAATAATATCATTAGTCTCCTGTCATAGGAAATTCTGGGTTATACTGTGGTGGTATACCAACCAAGGCAGCCTCAAGAGGCATCTTGTAAGTCGGATTTCCTCGCCTTTTACGATTCATACCAATGGCGGAGGGAATATTCTTTAACTCTGGCCATTCACGGAGTAAAAAAACTCCGCGAGGTCCAATTGCGGTATTGAAAATTGCATTAGGTATACCTTAAGTAGATTATCCATAGGTATATATGAAAATGATGTACATGTTAAGACAAGTACTATGACATCATCCAAACCTGTACAAGTGTTAGACACACTTATACACACATGAGTATCCTGCCTCAGCCGAAGAGGGAGAAGCCAAGGTACTGTTAAAACTCCTACTTTGGCGTCAACCACCACCCCCCATAATGCAAGATATAGGTACATATTACTACATTATTTATTATAGAGAGAATTATATTTATTTTTCTAAAATAAAAGTAAGCCTATAAGCCTGATCACATCAGCTATCTGCCAGTGAAAGTCCCATCGAAATCGGTCCAGCCGTTTCAGAGTTTAGCCGGAACAAACAGACAGATAGAAATGACACCAAATTTTTTTAACCCTTTCCGTCCCAGATACGTATATATACGTCAGTTTCATTCATAAATCTTTTGTTTTAGTTATCACGGTATAGGAAGGATTAATTGAGTTTTTATCGTAAGTACCGTATATTTTCATAAGTATTTAGTGAAAAGCTGTTAATTTGGAATAACAAACAGACAATTCAATTTTATTTATATGTATATATATATCGATAAAAACTAACCTCAAAAGTGAACACAGCAAGGAAGTCGAACATGCCCGTTTCGGCCATAATAGCAACCAGCACCATCATGCTGAACAGCAGGAGAAGAGTTTCCACGTCCAGCCAGGATATGATCTCCGGTAGGGTCGGACGCTCTCCGACGATAGCCAAGGTCGCCAATGCCGTAGTGGAGACAAGAACTGCCGCCATTGTTCTGTTGATGACCTATGATAATAAGAGACTTGTTAATCATTGGACTTTTAGTGAGATAAATCATCGGATGGGATTCGAACCTGCGTCTTCCGACAATCCGTGACAGACACCATGACCACTAGGCCACCGAGGCACACCGTCTGAATATCACATTTTAACTTACAATGATAATGCTATATAGTAAAATTGAGTTATTGTTGAAAAGTTTGTAGAAGCAATTATTTTTTTGCCCCCGAAAAGAGAATTGCTATATCTTACTGCGTTGAATGACTTGGAATCGTGGTATGGTTTCTTTCAATTATATTATGTTATGGGCCAAGTATGAGCAATGGCCAATCTAGGTCTTTTTGACAGGGTACAATTTTAAATTATTTAAGAATTACAGACCCGACTCGGCTTCACACGAGTGTAATTTAGAGAAAAATTAGGTGTAAACGCGTTTTACTTTTTTATTATTTAAATATATTTACGAAGAAAATTATCTGACGTGTAGTTCAATTAATTTAGTAGTACAAAAAATATTTGTTTGAACTGGAATACCCCTTAAAGAGCCTATCACAAATTCGCAGACAAACAAATTCTTATCAAAAACACAACACCTATCATTAACGTTTCCTTTCGAAAATCTTCAAAGAAAATCAAGCCTTATACATGAAATAATAAGAAACTCGTAGATATTTTCATACATGCAAAATTATCTTTGTGCAACAGTGCAGGTATTTTAACTGCGTTATCTGTGAAGTTAAATATTATTATAATATGACAACAAAGTTGTTACAATATACTACAATTAATGTAAACATTAATTGTGTGTGAAATTAAATGATATGTTTTTTTATTAGCCTCTAGTCTACATATTTAATTAAATTGCGTAGATGATATAACAATCCCATTAGAAAATATGAATTTGTTATTTAAAATTTAATGGTTTTGGCAGGCCTAGCGCGCACTGCGTTGCGTTTTTATAAAGTTATTCTGTGAAGTTTATATTATTCTATGACGGAAAGTCATAGAAGTGCACGCATTGCGGTGAAATAAACGCACGGGCATGCGGTAAAATCGCCGCTACAAATTTGCGGTGAGTCTACCGCATAAAATTGTGTATTGCATAGAATGGATGTGCCTCAAACCGTTTCAGAGCGCGGTTCATTTTACCGTACGGTAGAATAAACGCACCACAAGTCAATGCGCGCTAGCCCTTAATAAGGAGCATATCCCACTGCACCGAACACCGCTCCAATGTGCGGTAATGCGGTTTTTAGCTAAGGGCTAGACAGCGCTTATTTCACCACAGTGCGCGCACTTCTATGACTCTCCATACTTCACAGAATATGCGTTATAAAAACGCGACGCAGAGCGCGCTAGGCCTAACTCCGCCCTGAGACGCGGTGTCAGTGTGTTATACCTTGCGGTTTTTGTATACAAGGTTTTACAGTCAAAGTTAAGAACTGCACTACCGCACACCGCTGCGTGATATGCGCCTTAGTCATTCGCATCAAGAACTAAGTGTCGCACGTAACTTGTCCGAATCGGCCTTGAACTCTTTCTACTACTACCTACTGACTACTGGACCGAATTCCATCAAATTCGGTGCAGTAGTTTTTGAGTTACACTCCAATAACTGAATAGAATGGAAGTCTGAATACATTGTACTTGTATATATGTATGCAATTATTGAAAGACAAACTACATGCACTCAGACGGGATTGAAAGGGACGGTAAAAAACAACTTCTTCTTCTCTCGGTGCCTCTTCAATCAATGAAGGTTGACAATCAAATAAAAAACAACTAGAGAAATCAATTCGACGTTGATGATATAATTTTTCTCTTTGGTCGTGGTAAGCAGGCGTCAACGCTTTAAACTTATTGTAAGTAGAAATCTGGGCAGCGCTGCAACTTTCGTGGACAAGCATAGTTCTCGCCTTATGGTACAAGACTTAGCTGTCTATTGCGTATGCAAAGAAAAACAGTCTCAACACAATAAATCAATTTCTGTCATATTCTGTGTACAAAAACATCGATTTCGTAGCAGCTTACCTCAAAAATGATGAGCACATACAATCCAATCAGCAGCACACACGCGTAAATGACTCCAGTGTGGAGATCGAGAGGGTTGACGGTGTAACTCATTGTGAATGGTGTCGCCTGGTTAGTCGTGGTCCTGAAAAAAGTTCAATTGTAAATAGGTCTTGAAACATTGCCGCTTCTTTTGTTTTTTTAACATGAAAACCAGGCATTTGACCGCAGTCTTACCCAATGGAAAGGGAATAAGATTTTGTACAAGACAACTCCCAAATAAAACTGTTTTTACAACTTTTTGTTGATAGGGTAGCGTTTGACCACTCTTAGTGGATGGTCAGTAAAGATCGATGGTGGTGGTATCAAACTAGGAGTAGAATAGCTCTTTTTTTATAATGGTTTATCAAAGTGACTCCCTCTCGGCTGATGGAAAGCGAAGATGGAATCAAGAAGCGATAACCATTAGTGCAGCCGTAAGCTGCACTAACCGCCACCCCTGTAATGACCTAAGAGAGGCTTTTTCACGCCCCGCTTGAGACTCAGGGTCTGTATGCCGGCAGAGCATTCCACAATTTACTTACACGCCATAGGTAGGAACTGCCAAAATTTTAGGTTCATGGTAAGAATTTTTCAATAGTATATGGATGCAATGTTAGGTCGGAACGAATAGTTCGGAAGCTCGTGGAGCTCAAGGACGGCTGCCGAACACCAGAAGTACCCTACCGCCATGTTGTGGAATTCATCACGATATTACCTTCAGCGAAAGCTCAACACCGAGATGGAGGTCGATCCCGTGATCGTCAAACCGACGGTCGACCCCTGTTACCCCTGGATTATCATCGCTTCAGACTAGAAACAGCTTTATTCCAGTTTCAATAGTGTCCACGGGTCGCATAGGTCACTACTATTATTATTAATATACGCAAAATCATCTTTAGCTTCAGAAAAGGAGTTGTTTGTACCTGATCTTCAAAAGAAAAGCACTGGTTACATTGGATCCAGTATTAGCCAAGGGTTTCACTCTGAGGATGGTGGATCGAGGCTCTCCTTCACTGAAATCTAAGTCTGCTTCATTTTGGAGGGTTATTTTCCACGTATTTGAGGTCTGTAAAAGAATAAAACATGCTGCGTTACAGTAGCTTCTTTTGTGATTCAGTAAATTATAGAATATCACTATACAATTTGAAAAACCTTATTGGTTGTGCTCACCAACATAACTCATCTGATCTGCATTTTCGACTCAAGTTGGTAATTCAAGTTGAAAACCCGTATTAATGGTTAAACTCATGTGTATCCCACTATTTCCATTAGGTATTTCTATTGAAATACTGGAACTGATTCTCCCACTTTGTCCATTGCTAAAACATACACTAACACTAAAAAACTACTCTAAAACTAAACTAACAATCTTCTGGCGCATCGCCGCCGCTGCCGCGGCACGCGCGTTTTGGTCAAAATAAACTTAACACTCACGTTCCTATATATAGCTTTGCCTTAGACTAGTCATGAAAACGGGATACCATTAAACATACATCATTTGTTTAAGGAATTAAACCAAAATGTATAATTTAAATTTTTTATAATCATTATCGTTTTTTTTTGCCGCAGTAGACATAATGGGATATATTTGAAAAAAAAAACGCTATCAATTTTTCTTTTTTGTATTTTCATGGAAATAGTGGGACAGACCCTTTTAATCGATTTCATCAATCAATTTTACCATTTCTCTATAGAAATATTATAAAATATACCCACTATAGTAGCACTGAAAAAACTAAACGGTACTTCATTAGTTCTTTGACTTTTTCACCCGACTGCAACAAAGCATAAAAGGTTAGGTTATGCGTTTCACCTATATGTATATTATGTATGTCCGTTCCTATTTGATACATGATACATCGTTAGATTTTCTTTATGGTGCAAGTGACAGTAATAAGTAGGTAAAAGTAAGTATATAAAATACTTTTTTATGCGATTTAATATACGGGCAAAATATTTCCGTTGTCGGGTTATTAAACTGTTTGTATATTTTATTGTTTTTATTGCATTAAGCGCCAATATATTTTTGAAAATTATACAATAACAAGTTATTTATACAAAACTAAACTCGTAAATACCTGAACAACTTTTTTCCCTCCTGGCATCTGGACTCTCTCCAACCAAACTTCCATTTTCTTAGCAGTTGCAGCAATAGATGAGTTCATTCTCATTTCATTTGTTTCCGATAGAAACGGCCCAGATAACTGGAGTAGCATGGTGAAGCTGTCCCCTGGACTTGTTATAGGATAACCTGAAAACGTTAGGTAAAAATAAAATAAAAACAACCACATCAACAAATTTAATACGTCGGCAAAGAGTTCATTATTAAAACTTTGCGACTCTCCAGAGTCAGGCTTTTACGGTTTGGGGCCAGATCGTGAATGCTAACGCAACCCCATTTCGTCCCTATTTGGCAGAATATGATCACGGAGAGGCTTTAAAAGGTTTGAGCATCTCACACCCCTTTCAATCAATCCCGTAACGGAATGAAAATTCACAGTATTTTACCATAAAAAAAAAAACCAATGCGAATTCTTTGGTAAAAATCCAAAGAGATGCCGACGTATAGTCGTCAGTTTATTAGTCTTTAAACGCAAACATTTCGTAGATTGCTTTGGCTTCAAAACGAAATAATTTGCTAAATATATTCCGTATACGAGTGGCCGCCTGGTAACCGTACTTCAATGTGGCGTCGACAAATTTTTAAGTCTCACTTGCCCATACGAAGTGTTTAACATTTATATTGCTTTGATTACTAAAGTCAGTTTTACCCACAGATCACAAAAACAAGGGAGATATGAAAGGGGGGCAGAGCCAGTGTCGCAGCAATATACCCAAAAACAGAACACATTGCTCGCGGTGGTTCGCAACTTTTGTATTATGTGACTGAACGCCGGTCGCGGTATTGCATGTAAACAGTTTACAACTTGCTCTGTACTTACAAATATTCAAACGTTAAGTTTTAATACCGCAGTGGATAATGAACTTATTGAAGCAGATTGAACAGTACGTTGAATACAGTGGCTGCTTGCGACACCAGGTTTTGTACTCAGCGCACGGATTGTCATCTCTCTAAAATCTCTTTGGTTTTACCCATTAACACAAATGTATATGAGAGTCTTGGGTTTATGGGTCTTGGTATTAGTAATAAATAGAGCAATATATTCTAAACAGTTGTGATTTTTTGTAGACCAATTCAACCTTGTGCCAGCGTCGCAGTTTATCACTACACTAGCCGCCTGCGCCAGAATGTGTGGAATTCGCATACTGTGCGATTTGTTTGATATTTTTTGACTCACACCAGCACAATGGGGAATGAGCTTTCTCCTTTAGTATTTCCGGAGGCAACAACATGAGGCTCTTCAAAAGGCAAGTCAACAAGAGTGTTCAAAGGTTGGCAACGTATTCGTGATGTGTTACAAATATCCATAGGCGGTAATCACTTTCCATCAGGTGACCTGTCTGTTTGTTTGCCATCTATGGCATAAAACCGTAGCCTTTAAGTGAAATAGAGGATAAAAAGTCGCCGTAAATTACAAACAATATTCAAAATATTGTTACGGGCCTAGTAGACACCTTAGTTACTGCTGTAATACCGTGATCTGAGGCCCTACTCCTACCTCTTAAAGTAGTAATGTTTCAACCTTACCTCGGAATTAGGTTCCACCACGTCAATATATCAAGCTTAAAATAATAATGGATTACGATAGACGTTTTGATGACGTAGTATCAAATATTTCACTAAATTCGTGTACTTTAAAGTGACTTTTGACATTAAGTTTAATTGTTCCAATGCTAAATTTTTTAAGTTCCTTACTCCCATCTCTTATAGTAGTCATTATTGCGACCTTACCATTAAATTTGGTTATCCATTTTGTGTCGGTGGGAGTACGATGGTAAGTATGATTATTCTAAGCTTATTACAAAACGCTCCTTATTTATGATAGTTTCGTAAAAGGTGGGAGTAGGCCCCCTGGGGCCCTACTCCCACCTCTCAAAATTGTCTTATTTAAACCCTACCATTACATTTGGTACCACCACGTCAATATAGCAAGCTTAAAATAATAATGGACTACGATAGACGTTTTGATGACGTATTATCAAATAGTGCACTCAATTCGCGTACTTTGGAACTGCGTTAGTATTCTATTCGGGTTGGGCATTATAGGTATTGATCCTGGAACGCACCATTAGGATTGATTTCGGCTAAAAAAGCAACACGCCATAAATAGTATTGAAGTAATACGTCCGACCGTTTTGTGACGTTGAGAGTACGATTGTAAGTATGATTATTCTAAGCATATTTCAAAACTCTCCTGATTTATGATAGTTTCATAAAGGTGATAGATAGAAATCTATTACTATTATTACTACCACCAGATATAAAACTTGTTTACTTGGTACGAACATCTGTATAAATAAAGATAAATAATGAATAGGTACTGGTTTTTCTCAACGTCGTTCAATAATATAATTTATAGACTACAAATTCCATTCTAAATTATACAGCATGATGTTGTAACGAACCAGGCAGTTAGATAGAAGAACATAAAGCACAATTGTAACAAAGAACCGAGTAGGATATCAAATAATTCCTGAGCCTCGCATCTAGACCCGCAAGGTAAATGACCATCACACACGTTTGCTTCTTAAAACAGGAGCGTGTGTATTATTTCATCACCAGTGATTAAATTTTAAGTCAAATTGGTGAAATAGTTTTCGAATGAAAGAGGGCCAGTAAGAGCATAGAACGCCTAGTACTAGGTACGAGTAATAGGCATTTTTGATAGGGTTAAGAGTTGAATAAGATTCTGTAATTGTAAAAGGGATTTTATGTGATAATTAAAGGAAACTATTGAGACATCATTAGTAAAATATATCAGTATATAAACAAGGTTTGGGTATGGATATGGGATGGGACTTCTGGCTATATATTAATATACCGTGAAGTTTACACGACAATGATGTCAAACACTACTCTAGCAATCAATATATTCATTATAAAAATAAAAAATGCTGATGTTTCGAACAGCAAGAGTTCTTAGTAACTACGAGACCTAAAGACGTTCCGATATATTTTTATTTTATTTATTAAGGAACAGAAAACAGCCATATTATAAAATGTACAACAATGTGGATAGATTAATAAACTTAATAATAATACAGCCAACAACACTATTCACAGATTACTTAATGAATTAAAATTAAAAATTAAATTAAATTAAGATATATGTCTTAAGTAGATGACAAGCTTTCTTTATCTTACTCTAGGGCAATGCTCAGGGTTTCTTTACGTGATCGAATCAGAAATTAAGAGATCTGTAGAAGAACAAAAGTACATAGCATACAGTTGAAGTGGCAGTGAGCAGGCCCCATTGCTCGCAGGACATATGGCTGAAGGGGTCGGAAAGTTCTGGAGTAGAGACCACGGACCGGCAAGCCCAGCGTAGGTCGTCTAACGATACGGTGGACTTGATAAAGATCGCCGTTGGAGGCAGGTCGCATTCAACCGGTTACTTTGGTTAATTACGGGGGATGCATATGTTCAGCAGTGGATGTCCTACGGCTGAGATAATGATGATAATGAAACTTACTTTTAACCTCAGAAGGCGCAACGGAAGAGTTTCTTGTAATAAGCTCCTTCTCATTATACATAAGGAACGCTGTTGTGAAGAACACCCAGCAGGCCAGCAGTAGTGTCATCTTGGTGTAGTGCTGCGCATTTTGCACCTGGACAAATTAAGAGTGTACGAATCTGACACAGGTCAAGATACTCGACTTTGCTTACCGATTAGGTTGAAATGTTTTTTATTTTTGTTTTTATTCCACCATGAAGTAATGAAAGAGTTTAAAATTAATTGTTACATAATGATGATGACGTTTTATATAAAATATATATAAAATATTATAATTTAAATCTTACCATTGATTTTTTGGGAATGGCGTTGTCATGATCTTGAAGACTGTGAACAAAAGTTTTGTATTAATATCATGAAATCTAGCACAAATTAACCCTCAACCAAAACAGTACAAATCAATATCCACTGATAAGCCAAGTGTCTTTGTTATCAATCATACGAGAAAGTCGTACGCCTTCAAAATAGTTTTCTTTTTTGCTGAATAGGCCATGTATGCTTTGTTCATCCGTGATCAGACCGCTTGCAACAGTGCCGAAATATCGGAAACTCAAAGCAAATATGTACTCTTTTTATGAAATTACAAGATGAGCTAGTCGCTGAGCCGATGTTACGCGTATGGCTTGCCCATAACAGTTCAGTGCCATTCAGAATTTTAAATCACAATTCAAAACCCTGCATGGCAAAGCACTGCCCACCCTGAAATATAAGATGTTAAATCTCTTGCCTTGAGAGTTCACTGCAAACATTACCGTTTCATCCCAAACACAGTAATGTTTGCGCACTACTGCTTCACGGTTGAATAACTGGTAAAGAAGTGGTATTTCCCCAGGTGGACTCTACAAAAGTCCTCCTAAAAAACTGCAACCTAAAATACCTGGTCTGGTAATCCATTAAATAATGTGAACCTTCCTGCTGTTTGTATTTTTACCCATGATATATTAAAAACTTCTACTCTGCCTCTAGAAATTTGAACATCAATAGATCATTGAGATATATTGGTAGCAATTTGCTAGTTAGAACACCAAACAAAACTAATGAACTAAAATCTAATTTAGTCAATTATAGTAGTTCTTATTCTGTTCATGCTAAAGTCTTAATTCGTATAACGCTTGAGAATGACTAAAATTCAACAATTCAAAAAAGGCATTTCTGTGCAGTTGTATATTTAGAGCAAATTTGCTCGCCATATAAATTCATGCTCAATAAACTCATCTAAAACTACCCACAATTGAAAAGAATATTCATATTTTTTGAATTGTCATTCTAAGTGCTACACGATTGTAGAATTTCGTATTAACAGAATAGGAAGTACCATAGTTAAGAGAATTTTAGTTAAAGGTTCTGCTCAAGCATTGTCATGTGCGAGTTTGCATTAAGGTGGTTACCACAAGAAACAGTTGTTTAGATCCTATTGGAGAAGATTGTCTAGCTCAGGCATAGTATCAAGATAGCTTAAGAAGATCGTTTGCAGTTAATAACTGACTGAAACTTAGCTTCTGAATAGTCTAGTACAGTATAAGTCAAAATACACTCAAAGAGACAAATTTGATCCTTTCTCGGGTGCTTAGGTAGCCTATTACAAAAGTCATACCTGAAGGAGCTGCTGGCTTTCCTGGGCGACACCGGGTGGCTGGACTGATCAGCATCACCCGGTTATCACGCAAAACGGGCCGCACCACAGCGTCCTGGTTGCGGAAAATAGCCAGCCCACCAAGTACCAAGTATAGTCATGCTTTGATGGTGACACGGAGAATTACAAGATGCTGGTTTGAGTTTGGTCCAAAGATAACAAAGGTTAACAAAGCCAAGAGGCCAATTCTTATTCTTCAAGTTTAACAATATGTCCCGCTGTCACTGCAGTTAGACTCCGTTGTGGTTCAATCATTACACAAAATGCAATTCTACTATTTCTTAAAACAAATTAGAACGTAACATCATCTTGAACACTACTTTATTTTAAATATTGTACTAAATGCTATTAAATACGAATATGAGTTAGCGTCACGATAATCACGATCACGATCATTGCGTCATGATCTATCGAGTTAATAGACAAGGGCGTCCCAAGAACGGCCTCCAGGGGTCACAACATTCTCAACGGCCGCGGCTGTTGATCGGTGGTCATAGGCCACATCCCTAACTCAGGCTTGACCTTTCGGTGAGGAACTCAAAGCTACAGCATTGTGTCCTGTGACCTCTTGACTAGTTACCACCCTCTAGTTTGAAGCCAGTCAGTCAGCCAGGTGTCCTTGAGAACCAGTCGCTATTCTGAGTCTAGTGCGTATCATCACTGACCATCAAGAGTTTGACCACTATCTAGTGGTACACTAACCTATCAGGTGTAAAAAAAGTAAAGACTATATTGCATGGCTTCTATGTTTAGTACGTAAATAACTTACAACATTTCCAGCTTTTCCGGGTGTTTCTCACTTTTGGCAAATGGTTCATCTCGCACTATTTGGTGGTTGTTGTTCAAATGAGGAGCAGAATTCACGGAAGGCAGTCTTTGTCTTTTAGAGGAGCCGTTTTTCTTAGCATCTGGAAGTGTTCCTGAAAAAAAACATTTATTATGAACTTATATTTATTGTACAGTACGGCAGTACAGCTTTTGCAGCTTTTTGATTCTGAGGTTCGCTTTTGTCGTCTGCAATATACATTAAGTTATCTGCCGTTAGTATTACTTTAATGAATGCAGATCACCATCCTTTTTAGTGAGTCTAAAAATATAAGTATCTTTACTCTCCGTTATTTTGGGCCTTTGCCTATTTTAGTATGTATATGTTTATATCCTTTACAAATTAACCGTCAAGTTCATTGTCATGGTAGCAAAACCGTTTCGTAGAACTTTCTACCGATGATAAAAGAATTTACAATTTTATTATTACAATACAGATCAGCTCTTTTATACAGTCGGTCAAAAGCACATTTGGGACCAAGTCACCGACGCGAGGAAGCTATTTCCGTAGAAGAGAACCATCAGGCTACAGGGGACGTGACGAGCTTTTGAATAAGAGCCGATCAGACCGGCAGGGGTGTGATAAGTAGAATTGTTTGTTCCTGGTCTTGAATTTTGGCATGTGTTTTGTGTATCAATGTCTCTTGCACAACAAGGAATCCTACTGCAGCGTGCATGCGTGTGTAAACGATCTTCTACGTCTAAGATGTAGTTTTGCAAGTATGACGAGTTCATCCTCTATGTTAAATCATTAGTATCGTTTCAAGAGTTGTGACATAAAATTATGCTCGCTTTCACCAACACTTTATGGTACACCCAAGGTAAGCATTGAACCGTTTATCAATGATATTCAATTTTGTTCCATGCAATGGCACGTCTTGCAAATATACATTAACTCAACTATGAACCTGTACGGCTATTATGTATCTCAGTTGCTAACAAATGTTGATTTAAATCGAAAAAAATGGCCGCTCCATGTCACCTTTGTCAGCTCCAGTCATCAACTTACTAACTTTTTTGCTTACTGAAGTTGTCCAAACTGACATAGAGCCGCCATTTTTCAAGATTTCAATCAACATTTGTTAGCAACCGAGATACATAATAGCCCTGCTGTTTTACATCTCTCCCACATATCACAACTAACCTAATGTGGAAGAACATACCCTTCTTCTATACTATTTTCAGGTATGTGATAAAGGTGACATTTATAAAATATTGGAGAATGAGGCTGGCACTTCCACTCTTTCGATCCGCAGCCGGAGAACAAGCGCTCGAGGGAGGCACTTTCAGGCCCTTTATCGACCCAAAAACAGGAGCCTAGAGCAACAGACTCAGTGGATTGAGTTGCACACCTCGAGGTGTGCATGGTGTTCCTACGTGTCACTAACAACCGACGTAATGGAGAATCTCCAGCTCTCTATCCTCTAAACCGGGATGGGCCAATTACTCTGACATATTATTATACAAATGTCTAAATAAAATAAAAAAAAAGAATTAAGTTGTTAAGTTGTCAATATTCCTGTAATTTCAACGGCACATTCCCTGCAAACTGAAACACAGTGATGCGAACTTTACTGCTTGGTGGTAGAAATCAGTGTGGTGGTATTACTTCCCTAGATGAAATCGTTCACAAAGATATCTACTCCTACTACTGATATCCAATGTATATAAAGTTCTTGAGTGGCGACCACGCACCGGAAGACGATGTGTAGGCCCCCCGCTAGATGGACCGACGACCTCGTCAGAACCGCGGGGAATTGCTGGATGTAGGAAGCGAGTAGCCGGTCCAAGTGGCGTTCTATGGCGCAGGCATATGTTTAGCAGTGGACGTCTTCCAGCTAATAATGATGATGATGATGAATGATAAAGTTGTAAACGCCGCAATAAAAAAAGGTGAGGTTACTGTGTTACTGAGTTCGCATTGCGATATTGACGCTTGAGACTGCAAGCACTTAAATATACACTTAACATCTGGAAAACGACTTGCTTGTCACCTCAATGATATAAAAACATCAGTGGCAAAAACCTAACCTCACTTAGCCACTTATATACCAATGATGGCTAATTCGGAGTCTCATTTCAAGATAGTATTATAGGTAAATTATGTTGTTCAAAATCACTTAAGCCTTGCGTATAATCATTTCGTCGTTTATGATTATGTAATGATCAGTCTACCTACGCAAATTGTAACAGCAAACAACAAAGGTAATAGAAGTTTTAAGGGCAATGTGGCAAATGCGATTACTGAGGTCTTAAAACTAATATTGTTTGATTCGGTGACTCTGCCACTGTAAGGCGAGTGAGCCGCAAACCCAGGGTAGAAGTCCCTACAAAGATAACGGTCGCTTTACAACCGACATCGGTCGGTAAGTCGCTACAGGTTGGAAATGTTCATTCAATTTCAATTGTTTTTACTTTAAGTTTTTGACTGTGAAGACCCTGTTTCCAGCGATAATCAGAGTAATTTTCGAATACTAGTTCCGACGTGGGTTACGCAGCAGAAACTGCTCGAAACATATTGATTTCTTTAAATATATCTGTAAAGGATATAATAAATATAAATAAAATATAAATATTCCACAACTATCACACAACGCCATCTAGTCCCAAGCTAAGCAGAGCTTGTGTTATGGGTACTAGACAACTGATAAACATACTTATATATTTCTAAATACATACATATTATAGATAAATCACACATAATCAATAGTAGAAAGCAGTAGTCACTATAAGAGAATAAAATATTAGGTACGAGGTATTTGCGGTACACAAATTGAGTTTTTCTGCACGCTCTACACCTGGCCCAGACAGACATAAAAAACTATACATGTTTATATATCTAGCAAGACCGGTTCAAACCGGTTTATAATTAGCATTCACGAGCGCTAAGGTGCAGTGGGAACGATGCCAAAATTTAATGTGAGATTTTAAACGATCGCGGAGAGATATTTGATTAATCTATTATGGAAAGAATGATAGCTTTATAGTCTTTGTAGTATTAAATAGAATGATAAGCAAGTTGTTAAACTGATGGTAAGCAGCACGTCTACACGTACTAATATGAAACTTAGATATATACCTAATTAACTAGTTATATTCAGTGATTTTATTGGTCTTCGTGTAGTGGTGAGAGAGTTATTCTTTAAATTTCAATAACTTTATTATTTATGTACCGATTGACATGAAACAAAACACTAACTGTCTTATTAATAAAAATGGCCTCCTCCCACCTTAGTCCACACTTGCGCTTGGAGTAGTAAATACCAGATTAGCCAAAGTGTAGCTTCGGACTTACCACGTTATTAATAAACACGGAGTTAACTCAGACTAACAAAGCGTTCCTTACGCCGGGAGTAGCGACTATGCTATGGTGACCCTTGCATTAAAAAACAAAACGAACAAATAAAAGAGCAAACCCAACGTCTTTTGACAGCGACATCATCATTATATAGACAGTTTCGAAGCTTTTTGAGCCTGAAAAGTTGGTTTGAGATGTCATTCACGGTGATTTGTATTGTGTTGTGTTGAAGTCTGAGTTAAATATAGCGCATGTTACTCAGGCATAAGATAGCTTATTACTGGAGAGCCATTTTTTTGAACTGGTTATGTCGGTTTCGCGTTTATCCGTTAGAAACAAACTATCAAATCTTTCCTCTTTATTATTAGAGCAGACAAAGATTTACACCTGAACGAAAAATGTGGCCTAGTTAGACAAAATTGTATATTTAGCAAAAAAAATATGTTTTCTGCCACAAACCGATCCCAACTCAGGTAGGTAGTACCGGCGTTAATATTGCATTATTTTAACACGGATTTTTTATTATTTTAAACGGACATAAATGTAACAGTTAGACATATGGCATTGCATACATTTTTGTAGACCTTGACTTCTATAAAACTGCAATACATCTCTTTGCTCTATTGTCAATAGTTTCCGCACCGTACGCGATATAAGAATCTTGTTTTGGTATTTTTTCATACCTTGGTTAACACTATCGAAGTTTTCATACGGCTCCCCAACTTTTTTGAAAATATTATGTAGCTTATGTTACTCAGTTACAATTTAGTTTTGTAACGGCAAAAGTATATATCAAATCGGTCCAGTAGTTTTTTAGTTTGTTCGTTACATACAAAAATACAAAACTTTCCTCTTTATAATATTGGTGTAGATTTACCAGAAAACACCACAAAACAGACGCGTCGAGGTAAACAAATCAAAGATATGCAATTATTATTACGCCATTGACACTATTACTCTTAAGCTATTCTAGGTAGCCCCTAGGTATACTTTTACTCCGAGAGTAGAGTCGGAGTAGCTTACTCATTACTTACTCTGTGTTTATTAATAATGAAATTGTTTACTCCAGTCTATATACTCGGAGTATAGTTACTCTTGCTTTACTCTAACTTTATTAATAAGGCTGTAAATGTTAAGTGAAGTCTACAATATATTAGTCAACCCCATCTAAATCGGATAAGCCGTTTTTGAGATAAGCGTGCACAAACGCAAAGAGAAACAGATACTTAAACAGACACACATACAAAAATTCTAACAATCAAACAAAAATTTCTTTTCATTCTATTTTCGTTTCTATAAGTCAAAATAATAGTTTTTCTCTTATATCTTCCAGCTGACCAGCCAGCTGTACCAGCAGACAGCTAACCGTTGCATTTTATTATATGTATAGATAATGTTGATAACAATCTATGATGCGTTCAAACACCTGCTTTACGTCAACCAATGTCATAATACCAATCATATTTAACAGCATTATGATTCAATAGAAAACCAAGGAGAGTTTTGTTCTTGTTTATGACTTATGTTTATAAACTGAAGTATCAATCCAATGAATGGAATTAATAAACATGCACACGCGCAGCTCGGTCCATTTTTCTATCTTTGTTCAAACATATTAATTTAAAACATCCATTGGTTTGTCTATTAGTTGTAGTAATGCAGGACACTATATGGTCCCTAAATAAGGTATTTTAGACGATTTATTTCGCATATGATGCATTTTTAATGAATAACTCATCTTTATGGTCATCATCTCTTACACGGCAGAGGCAAAAACTGCTATACTTTTTAATTCATAGTAAGACATTTTTAACGATACGTACGGATGGCATGCTTTTTCACGCCCCGCTTGAAATTCCCAGGGATATACTGCGATGAAATACGTACGCCGGCAGAGCATTCCATAGTTGTCTTATACGACAGAGACAAAAACTGCCATACTTTTTAATTAATGGTAAGAAATTTTTAACTACACGTACGGATGTGATGCTTTTTCACGCCCGCTTGAAAGACCCAGGGTTATATCTGCAAGGAAATACGTACGCCGGCAGAGCATTCCATAGTTGTCTTATACGTCAGAGACAAAAACTGCCATACTTTTGAATTAATGGTAAGAAATGTTTAACTACACGTACGGATGTCATGCTTTTTCACGCCCGCTTGAAAGACCCAGGGTTATATCTGCAAGGAAATACGTACGCCGGCAGAGCATTCCATAGTTTTCTTACATGGCAGAGGCAAGAACAGCTATACTTTACAATTCATAGTAAGAAATTTTGAACGATACGTAAGGATGGCATGCTATAATATGCATACTATAGGCCAGATGGAGTAGATGGGAATGGTAAGGAAGGAACAAGTTTTTAGAAAAGAGCTCTTCTTTCGAAACATTCACCATGAAACAAACGGTAACGAACGCGTAGAGAAGCTAAGAAGTAGTTTGTAGCTGTTTAGTGATATAAATAAATAAAACATACAGTCTGTCCATCATGTAAATATTAATTTGTAAAATAAATTTGTAAATAGATGTCATTGTAAAATACTTAACGGATAACTTACATTATGTCTGTTCTATGCGATGTTTTGATAAATGTAGACGGAACGAAATCTTTAAAACAGAGAAATGTAGACGAATTTTGAATACATTTTATTATTTGTTTACAAAATCTTCTAGAAGAGTATAATTATAAAATCTATAACAGCTTTACTTAAGCTTTAATTTACGTTTCTACCGACTTCCAAAAAGGAGGAGGTACTCAACAGTTTTTTTTAATGTTTGTTACCGCATAACTTTCGATAGGGTGAACCGATTCTCAAAAATCTTTTTTTTTGTTTGAAAGCTAGTGCTTCCCGTGTCCTATTTAAAGTTTATCAAATTCAGTCCAGTAGTTTCTGAATTACACTCTAATAACTGAATAGAATGGAAGTCGGTATTAAATTTTTCAAATTGTGCTTGTTAAAAAATGCAAAAGGTAACAAGAAAAATAGTTATGGAGTTAACTGCATACAACAAACAAACTTATTAACAATTTAGTATTAATCTCTTGGCTAAGGCCTGAGGGTCTGAGGTTCTTGGTCTGAGGTACTCTTTGTGTTACCTTTTTAAGTGGACTCGCACGTTTGTATTTGACATTCCTCAACTTAATTATGTTAATACTTCCTTCCACCCATAATAAGTTCTATCTAGTGAGAAGTTGAAGCGCTCGTAGCGGAGCTTGACTTAGCGATCTTAATCGATCAACAAGTTAAGCAACACTTGCAGCGGTCAGGACTTGGATGGGTGACCGCTAGTGGCATTATTCAACTGAGCGCTTCCGTGCTTCAAAGGGCACGTTAAGCCGTCGGTCCCGGCTGTTTGTTTTAGAACAACAGTCGTCAAGCTGTGTCGAAGGCCTTCGGGCGGCCTGAAAATTTCGACATAGGTCGGCCACTATCCTATCCAACAAGCAGCACTAGGCCCGCATGGTGAATTATGGCCCAACTCCTTTCTCTGAGAGGAAGGCTCGAGTCCCAGATTTAGGAAAAAAACGGGCCCAAGGCGAATCACGAGGAAAACACAATAACAATGTTTTATGTAGACTTTGTAAGTGTTTATGATTGATTTTGTAAACAAGCGTGCGCCATTGCGAACACTTAACCGTTTATAAGTAATCCATAATTATAACAGGTCAAAACTCGAAAAAAAAACCACAAATATTGGAAAATTAAACAAAATGAACGATATCCATTGTTGGGTTTTTGCCGCCATTCCAAAATAAGTGGAATATAGCTGCACCCTGCGGTTACACCCGCGTGATGATGGATGATGATGATGATGATGAAAAGTATCCTATATGTTATTCCAACACATCATCTATCTTTATACGAAATTTCATTAAAATCCATTCGTAGTGTTTGTAGTAACAAACATCCATACTCGTACATATTAGTAGAATACAATATTAGTAGAATTTATTATTCTTTTTTTACGCGTTTTCATAGTCTGTATGCTATATTGTATGTCTATTGGAGTGTGTAAAGACTTTATGGCACTGAAACATCTGACAATGAGGTTCATAAGTAAGCTCAAAGTCGCACAACCAGGCCTACGCTCGGGGTTTATTTACGTAATCAAAGCTGAAACAAGTAAATGTACAGACAACTGAATGTCGAAAAAGCACAAAACATAAACCAGTTGAAGTGGCAATCGGCAGGGAACATGGCATGCAGAACGGATGGCCGATGGGGCCGGAATGTACTGGAGTGGAGACCTCGGTCCGGTAAGCGCAAAGTAGCGTCGAACCGACAAGGTGGACAGACGACCTTATAAAAGTCGCAGGACCGGCCACTTCCTTTTGGGAATTTATGGAGTATCATAATATTCGGCAGTGGACGTCCTACGGCTGAGATGATGATGACTTCTATTGGTGTTGAAAAAGGTATAAATTTGATATTTTATTTGATTGGCACCGCGTCTAGAAACCACGTCATGAATTGACTAAAGTGTACTCTATGGAGGACAGTGACTCGGCTTATAGAGGGACTTGATAAACAAATGTTTGATGAATGTTTAGTATTGGAATGTGGCATAATCTTGAATAGTAACTAGAGCCTTCAAGGAAAGCTGCCCGAATACTGCCGTGTTACGTGACATATTTTTAATGCTTAAAGTATGTATTTTTTGAATAGGTAGGGCTAATAAATACTTAAAAAACAATGTTGCTATTCATTATGGTACAAAAAGTTGGTTAAAAGTTATATCGCTGTGATCTTTTTAACATGTAAGGTACACTGTATAGTAATACGGTGTACTGAATTCAAAAATATATGATATAACTCACCATGCTCCTTTTCGTAAAACTGCCGGAATGGTGCCAGAGCGGGGTCATACTTGACTTCCTCAGGAAGTCCCAGCCACAGCTGTACAGCTCCAGCAGTGAGGTCATTGCAGGAAACCAGAGAGTACTGACTTCTGGACAGATCAGCGTCAGGCTTCCTGGAACCGCTCCATTGCTTTACTGATGATATTAGTTTCTCCATCGTATCAGGAATGTGAAGACATTTGTATGTCAATTGAGAATACAGTAAGAGAACCGTATAAAGAAGTTGTTACTTAACAACTGTATTTTACAAATACACAAACTAAAATTTGATAAAGAGTGTGACGCACTAGCTAATGCGAATGGCATACGCACGAACTCTAAGTAGCCTATGGGAATTAGCACTTTCGTTTCGGTGTGACGATTGTTTGCGCACTTAGAATTTGAATTTTTATATCAATGTGTTCATGGTAAAGATTTGGCCTTTGACGTTTTAAATATTTTTCACTTTATGTTTTTAAAATCATTTTAGATTTTACACTATAAATTATACATTTGCAAATTGTTTATTGCCAAGTTTTAAGAGGTTGGTTCTATTTATGTTTGTTTAGAATAATATTTTAATATACAAAATAACATTAAAAAAGTTCTTCGCATAATTGGCACTTAAAGAGTTAAAATGCATCAAAAATAAAACTCGTAGAAAAGTAAATTATTAGAGTTACATTTAGAAAATCGGCAGTTTATTTGTATTGTCTTTAAAAGCTCATAAGCACCAATAAGTTATTGTTCACAATTTTTGTTACACTTTATTAAAGTTTTACTCATTATTCATAAATAAATAAATATTTCACAACTATCACACAACGCCATCTAGTCCCAAGCTAAGCAGAGCTTGTGTTATGGGTACTGTACAACTGATAAACATACTTATATATTTCTAAATACATAAATATTATAGATAAATTACACCCAGACACAGAACACATGATCGTGCTCATTACACAAACATTTGTCCTGGGTGGGAATCGAACCCACGACCTCCGGCATAGCAGTCAGGGTCACTAACCACTAGACCAACAGGCCTGTCTAAATTTACCAAAAAAGTCACTTTTCCCACTATCGTGGTTGGTGAACATCATACTAATACACATGAACTCATAAAATTTATTTCGCATATATACTGTTGCGTATATTCACTAGACTTTTTAATTGAACTGATATGACCGTAAACACAAGAAAGCTCTGAAATATGCCTAAATAAATAACAATATTGTAATAATATAAATAGTGAACAATGCACCAAAAACTATCACCACGTCCACATTGTAAGAAGTACAATAATAAACTAAAATATGATAACAAATCTAGAGTCATTTCAACTCATTATTTGCCCCTTTGAAGCACGAGTTGATGACTCATAACAAAGTTTTGGACTCATTACATAACCAATAATATAAAACAAAGAATTTGTCTTACGTTATAAACGAATAAACAATGCCTTTCCGTATATACAATTTTCTCTATGACAATGTCATTGAATTGCAATTTTATAATAATTTTTTTTCACATAAGAAGCAGAAGAAGAAGTATATATTTTAGTCTATGGTTTCGTAGTTATTAGAGATCCGTAGAAGATAACAAGGTATGTCAATTTGTTGACTAGTACAGGAATTTAAAAAAAAAATAGATGATTTACTTTTAAAATAAAATAAGAAATCAGGAGTTGGTTTAACTTATTATTTTGCTTTACTTAATATTTGAAGTGCGATGAATTGATGTCTCAAACTAAAATTTTAAAAAAAAGTAAGTGATGACAGTTTATTGATTGAGGTAATATAGTAAAAATTAATAATTGTAAATAACATACTTTAATACGAAATCTAATTAAACATAATTTAATGATAAATTATTTAAATAACTATTTACGCCTGTCTGAAGTGCGATAAGTTGATGCCTTAAACTAAAATGTCAAACTCATTACATAATGCATAACAATTGATATTTAACAAAGAATTCGTCTTAGATTTCAAACGAACGGACAATGCTATTGCATTCAATAGTTGTTATCAGTGATTCCTTGTAGCAGAGAAGGATTTTCGGGCCATAGAAAGAAATGTATTGTTCTGTTAAATTATAGTTTTAATCGGTTACAATTGTTGACAACATATTCTTAGTAAACATCATATTTAGTAAGATGGTAGGTATGTTTGATACATTAAATAAGATAATATAATAAGTTTAATAATAAGTATAATCGACAATGATTGCAGGACACTAGCAACCAGATAACAAATCTACACGTCTACACTAACAATATTATAAGGAGGAAAGATTTGATTGATTGTTTGTTTGTAATAAACCAGAAGCGCTCGTAGCGGAGCTCGATTTGGCGATCTTAACCGATCAACAAGTTAAGCCACGCTTGCTGCTGTCAGGACTTGGATGGGTGACCGCTAGTGGCATTATTCAACTGAGCGCTTCCGTGCTTCAAAGGGCACGTTAAGCCGTCGGTCCCGGCTGTTTGTTTTAGAACAACAGTCGTTAAGCTGTGTCGAAGGCCTTCGGGCGGCCTGAAAACTTCGTCATAGGTCGGCCACTAACCTATACACCAATCCGCACTGGGCCCGCGTGGTTGATTATGACCCAATTCCTCTCTCTGAGAGGAAGGCTCGAGTCCCACCAGTGGGAACATAATGGGCTGATTATGAATAACTCAGAAACTATTAAACCGATTAAAACACTCATTCACCAGCAGTACGCTACATTATAGCTGAGAAACACGCTATATTTGATTTATCATCATCATTATCTACCACCACATGGGCAAAACCACGGAGCGCAGCTAGTGGTACATATATTCTCCACAGAATAGCATGTTAACAAAGAGAACGTCATTAAAAATAAATATAAAACATTATGTTTTTTAACAAAATTACCAACTTACGATATTTATTTATAATACTAAAAAATAACTGCTATATAAACAAGCTAAGAACTCAATTACATTGTACAATCGTTTAAAATATAAGACAAAGTTCTATGTAAATAATATATTTTTTGTTTTATTTAATGTGTTCAAAACTTCAATATGAATCAACAAAATATATACAAACTAATATGAGTCAACAAAATCTAGACAATCGTAGGTAGGTATGTCATAGTTTGTAAGGTCAATACACTTGTAGAAGCCGTACGCGCTATTCTGTTTTCGCATGTTTTATTATAATTGATGATAATCAGATATATTTATACATTACCATGGTCAAGTTTCAGCTAAATTGTTATTTTACTGGGCTCACTGCGCTACTTTTGAAAATCAATAACAGGCCGTTCGGTTTCGTTGTTCAAATTAAAAACTCAAACTCAATTATTTATTGCAATCATATGTACATTGTATTTTAGATGTTACAGTTATGGTAGGAAACATATGACCCTATTTGGGTGTAGCAATATGATTTATGAGCGGGCCGATTCATTCAAGTTAGTCAAAATAATTATTAAGTTACTGATTATTAACGTAATAATTATTGTTACTTTAACTACCGATACAAATCAAAAGAGCAGGGCTATTTATCTCAGTTGCTAACAAATGTTGGTTGAAATCTTGAAAATGGCGGCTCTATGTCACTTTTGACAACTCCAGTTCGAGCTATATACGAAATGGATCCCCGTGAATCTTTGAGTGATATATTTAAAGAAATCAATATATTAACTTTGCCTTCCTTATATGTATTTGAAAATATAATGTATGTTCGTAAAAATCTACATAAATATAAGTTCAATAGTGATCCCCACCCTTTTAATACTAGAGATACAAATAGGATAGCTGTACCTAATTTTAGACTTGCGAAGACTAATAAGTCATTCCTAGGAAATTGTGTGCGTTTTTACAATAAAATCCCAAAACATTTAACTGAGCTCACGAGGGAAAATTCAAGTTGACTGTAAAAAACGTTTTAATAATAAAGCTTATTATAAAGTTCGACATTATATAGAAGACAAAGATGCTTGGAATACTCCACTTCTGGCAAGCTGTCACTCTGCCATCCATAAAATTTAGTAGTACCTAAGTAGAAACATTGTAAACATCTATATAAAAAGAATGGCCCCGAGATTCTTGGGGCTTTTTCTCGGTAGGCTCTATATATTTTGGAACGCGGCGGTAGAGTCTTTAAAGTACATTATAATGAAAAATTGACGTTCATAAGAGCATCTTTGATGCCTAAATTGAATAAGTAAATGGTTTTGACTTTGAATTTGACTTTGACCAGTAAGCAAAAATATTAGTAGTGAGCGCTAGACCCACAGACTCTGTCGGTCTAGCGCTCGACGAGTCAACATCTCCTGAGGATGCCTCGTGTAGAGGCGAAACACGTGTCGAATTGGTTTTGGTTTATTTGGGGTTTTTTGTGTTTTTTATTTTGTATTCTTCCTATTAGCATTTTATGCGGGAGGGAGGGTGGTGCACGCCCCCAAATAGGCCAAAATCATTGTTTTCTTTTCAGCGGAAGTGTCACTAAATATTTTTTAATATCGTTTTTTAATAAAGGATATATTTAATAATGAGAGCAGTAGAACTCTTTGTGAAAGAGCTCGTCGGGCAGATCCTGCCACCATAGTACCTATTTCTACCGCGAAGCAGTAAAGTTGGCACCACTGTAATTGTTGTTTGAAGGCATGGTTGCCGGAGAAACTACAGGTTCATGAGGCTTAACAACATAATATATCAGGGTTATGCGGGTGCAGTGCAGTTCGTCACCTGTGAGGAAATGCATCTGTTCTAGGTAGAGGTTACCACTTTACAAGATGTGAGCCTCGTGCTAAAGTTTCCTAAAAAGGAAACATTTTTCTAATTTGATTTATTCAGTTGTGATATAGGCCTAAACTGTACCTATAATATCACTGACACAATAAAGTTACTGTTTTTGTAGATTCTTAATAGTTTAATAATTTAATATCATATTCAAAACTGAATCGTAACTAAATTGAAAATCTTTTCCACATTACGTTCGATTAGTAAAGGTTGCGAGAAGACAAGTCCATGTTTGTTTTAAGAGCGATTATTAGTTCTATAAAAATATTATTTTGTCCTTGAAATAACTTAATGCGAATAAATTGAAGTTTATATTCGATGCGAGCTCGTTTATAAATAGTTCTCAACCATACTATTTTGGTACCAGATGATTGAGAAGAATTCTAGCCATTGGTTTATCGCGAATGAGATCCGAGCCCCTGATAATAGTTAGAATGTTTTATTGAACTAAATAAATAAAGTACAGTACGTAGATAAAAAGTGTTTGATACTCGTATATATGAATTTGAGACAAATATATAACTATAAGTCTTAGGCTAGTTTCAAATAATTACTTTTTCATTATTAGACAGTCTAATCTAATTGTTTCTGCATCATTATTTTATTGTAGATCGTTAGCTAACACTTAGAAACGACCAGAACAATTGATATTTAGCTATTTTTATTTTAATGTCACATTTGATGGTAGTTAGGGAGATTTTCAACAAAAACGACCATTAACCAATCGACCTCGATTCTAAGAAACTCATGCTTTCTGGAAATTCAATTATCTAGAACCAATCATCGAGGCATTTAACTGATTAGCTGTCAAAAAAGTTATTTAGGAAGTGTCATTTGAGTAAAAGGATTTAGGTTTAGGTTAAAGAACTTTATTTCTCATAAGAACTGTTGTTCACTTACAATGAGATTAACTTAAATATATCTATCTACACTGAATCTTCTGGCGTGGTTAGCTTTTTAAACTAGATTATTTACATATTGCTTAAGTTTACTCCGATATGCGTTAACACTATCACATTCTTTCACTTCATTTGGTAGCTGATTGTATAGCTTTGCTCCTTCAAATTGATTGTTTTTCCATAGTTAGTACGCGGCGTTATCAAATCTAATTTATTTTTGGTAAGGTAAGATATGATAAAGGGAAAGTTTCGGTTTTTCTTTATTGGCATTCATTTGTCACTCTCTACGTTATTTAGTACCTGGATGACTGAGCTTTGCTTGTAAGTATAAACAATAAAATAATTGGTCTAATCTCAAACCAAACACTCATTGGCTTAGCGTTGCTTAACAACGCCATCTATTGTCAAGTAGCTTTAGTGTTGTATCAGTTTTTCATTGGATGAAAACACGGATAACACGACGTTTTCTAAAAATGCAACCTTGCTAGATTGGCTTATCACATCCGAAGTCCATTGCATAATAAATTAAAAGAAAATCGTTGAAGCCGTTTCCGAAATTCAGATTGTATGTATGTATGTACATGTATAAGTGAATTTTCTATTCAAGTAGTCAAGTCAAGTCAAGTCACAGTCCCAAGTCTGTCGTTCATTCACTGTTCTAGTCAAGTCACGTTCCATTAAAGTGGTGGAGACGCGGAAAGCACAAAAACAGCGTTTCATGATTTTGTACACTTTGCTTACACTGTTATGAACACTTACCAGTTAATAAACCACCACTAATTAGTGGTGGTCAAATGGTCAAACCCGCACTCAAATAGAGAACTTTTTTCTCGGTCTATAAATGTTTTTTTTGATAGTACAATAGATAATATTATTATAATGTTAGAAATTAATATAATTAGTATCGAAATTATAATTGTGGTTTATTAACCGGTAAGTGTTCATAACAGTGTAAGCAAAGTGTACAAAATCATGAAACGCTGTAATACACGTCAAATTTAGCAGGATTAAAAAAATGTTTTAACTAAACTAACTTAAAATAAAACAAGACTTTGTTGGATTTTCGATCGGATGGAACCCTTCTCAACCACATGGGACTCACACTTAACAACTTTTTTTTTCTTTTTGCTCAGTATATGTTTTTTTAAGGAGGACCTTCTTTAAAGGATTTATATTATTTTGACATAAACAAATATGTAAATACTCTTTAGAAATGACGACTCGCATTGTTCAAGGTTTTAGTTTATTCCGATTGTAACCTACATTATTCGAGTCTCAGACCAAATTCTATAGTCTGATTTATCTATGGATAAAACAAATAAGTATTTTTAATTTTGTCTGAGATGTCTGAGATTCGCGTTTATACTTTTTATAAAATATAAAATAGTAATTGATGAATCAATGAATGTAGTACAATATTTTACAACTCTTGACCTACTAAATATAATAAAATAATATGTTATTATAAGATGTTGTTTTCACATTGCTTATCTTTTGTCCTAAATGTATGATACTATCTACATTAAAATGAAGATATTACATTAAAATACTAACTCATGGACTTGGGTTATTAAGGGAAACATCTACAGTACATAATATTTAGACATTACGAGTATGTTACGAAGCCCTGTTCAATTCTGCAAGACTAGGCGCTGTACGTTTTGCAAATTCAACAAAATTTTTAAGATTCAAAAAATTATATAATGTAGGTATATTGTTAAAGTTTTGTTGTACTGTTTTTTCTGACATTTGATTAGATATGGAATTGGATACATTTCGACCTGAATTCACTCGACTTGTTTTGGTTTGTTATTTTTCCGAAATCCCTTTATGATCGGTGCCATATTGGTAACTAGTTATTTTGATATATAACATTTTACTTTCTTTTAATTAAAATATAAGGACAATATACATTAACGGCAGAGAGCCGAGTTATGAAAAAAAGTAGATTAAATAATGAAGTCAGTTATGTGCAAAATAGTAGGATTAATGACATATAATTATGTGCAAATATCTAAAAAATATAACATCTATACATGTAATATATATATAGGAAACAAAGTGTGAGTTCAACTGCCAAAGAAAAATTAGATGATTAACGACTAACTGGTATATGATATGCAGACGTCTTCGTCCGCGCGGAATAAGGTTATCGCGATTCCTCGGGAACTACCCGTAGAATCGGGATAAAAGTAGCCTGAGTGTTATCCCGGATACAAACCATCTACACTACAAATTTCATCCAAATCCGTTCAGCCGTTTTGCGTTATATCATAACAAAAATCGTAACAAAATTTCATATTTATAATATTATAGTTGGTTGATTATAACAATAATATTTACGGCCTACGGCGGAAGTAGGTCCTTCGCCCATGTGGCCTACAGGGTTTAAGGCCAACTGCACAATGTCAATAATAATCACATTATGTATAAAGAAAAGAAAAATAAACACAATGATATATTCTGTAAGTGAAACAACAAAATCTTTCTTACTCTTCTGATATAACAGAAATCACATCAAACTCGATCTGTTCTTGCATATTCAAACCGCTTTTATCCGGATATTATCAGTTATTGAAACCGGATTTAAGGTGTGCTTTCATTGATGCAAATGTTATTGAAAATTTTGCTATTATTTTACTAATACTCATATCATCATGCTATCATTAATACTCTATCTCAGCCGTAGGATATGAACATATGCCTCCCCCATATATTTCCAATACCGGTTGGAAGCGGCCAGCATCGAACGTCGTCCTGCAACCTTTATCAGCTCGTCAGTCCACCTTGTCGGAGGACGACCTAAATAAACGCTGCTCTTGCCAGTCCGTGGTCTCCACTCCAGAGGGGCTATTCCACTACCTAAATTTGTTCCAACTGCAATGAAACTGTAGATGAAATTTAAGTTATGTTATTCTGCTATTGAAAAAATTGTCCAACTGCAGTTACAGTTGATGTCAGCGATCGATCAAAACTTTATATTCTGCTAACTCGATAGATCACGAACGCGTCGCTAACTCATATTCGTATATGCATATGACATTTAATGTATATATTATACTAGCTGACCTGCCAGCGGCTTCACTCGCTTGGTCTTGGTAAAGTGGTGTAAGAGCTGCTTTGAAATCTCTGGTTCTAGGTTGTTGTTGTTGTTGGATAGCTATTGTGATTTATGACAAAGAAATTCTCAATAGGCTGTTTCACCCGCGTGGTGATAGATGATAATGATGATAAAAGTAGCCTATGTGCTATTCCAAACTATAATCTAGCTCTGTGCCAAATTTAAAGCAGATGCGTTTAGCCGTTCCATTAAAATCATCCATCCATCCATCCATCCAAACTTTCACATTTATTAAATTATAGTGGGATAATGACTTTCTATTCCGATTTGCGTATAGAAATAGTAGAATGGCTTTTTCTGCTAATTATCGAACGATAACCGGAGTTTAAATGCAGCTGCATTGGGATTGTTAAACGTTGTGAAATTGAACCCCAGAATTTTCTGGCTCTATCAGCCTTCTGTTCTGCGTTCTATTTTCCCTGCCCACTGCCACTTCAGTTGACTTATTTATGTTATTATTATTGTCATTAATTACTTTCTGTTTATACTACTACAAAGAAGTAATGTCAGGAAGCATAACTCAGAACAAATTCCACACAAAAAGTGGCCCTTCAAACCAAAAGGCTGATTCCAAATACGAATTACTTCCGAGGTTACAAATAGACATGTTCGGTGATTGGTTTAAATTTCAGAAGGAAAACAGGGATTGGTTCACGCGCGTGCTGCAACGTCAACTATGACAGCTGATTCATAGCGGCGTGAACGATGTTATTGATTTAGCACGACTTTTACTAAGTCATTTTTTTAAGGCAGTCACTCTTCCTGATATTATTTCTCGTAGGTTTATTACTTATGTTGTGTAGTAGTATAGTTATAATAGATTTCGCACCAGTTAAACGCCGTTTGTCTCTACCGACATTATGTTGCGTCACATACAAAAGGCACTCAGCCATATTCATGTTACTTCCCTGCCTTCAAGTTTTATTGGCTATTGTTCTAAAAGTAACTGTTACATTAAACACCTAAGCTAATAACATTTTGTTTATATGTTTGTATATGTCATACTTATTATTTACCTACATATTTGTTAATGTAACTACCTAACTGCCTTTTTACACCTAACTTCATTATTTATGTTACATAATATTTATATTATAGTTATATGTTGCATTATTAGTATTATAGTTTATATGTTAGTTTTATGTTACATTATAGTGATGGAGATCAACAAAAAAAAATCTGGTCGCGTTCATATAAGAGCATAACATTGAAAATGAACCGAGTTTGATACAATATTAAGATGAGCCAACTGAACCCACTGGCGTTAGTCAGAATTATCAAACTATTTGTGATACTTTTGCACTTTTATTTTCGTAAAACATTTGTTTGTTTGTTAGAATTAGTTTAAATAGGCTCCGAAACTAGAGGACCGATTTGAAAAACTCTTTAACCGTCAGAATCCTACATTATCCCTGATGAAAACAGGCTAAACATTTGATTTTTCATCATTATCCATCACTACGCGGGTGGATCCGTGGAGCACAGCTAGTAGAAGATAAAGAAAGATTATTAAACATAATGAATACTCTACTCAAGTATTGATAACTTATCAGTCTATCCATATTTTATAATTATTGCAGTCTCCATTATCTACAACAATAGTTAGAATGAGTATGTAAGTACTTAAATACTCATTACAAATGAATGATAATTGCATTTGATCTTACCTGTTTCCTTATTATAGTAAAAACAATGGTTTATTATAAATTTAAGTGGTAAAATAATCTATAAGAATCTCTTATAATTCAAGTTTGTTTGTATGTTGAATTAACTAGCTAACCTAACGTGATTTTGTACCTTTTACTTATATTAGAACCATTAGTGGAGCTCCACGTAGTTCATGAGTTTACCGATAGATGGCACTAGTAAATCCTAACACGCGGTGATAAGATTCTCCGCAAGTCAACGAGGTAAATGTGGCGGCAATTTTAAATTGAATAAAATCCGAGGTCGATTGAAATGTTTGATGTGTATACCAATCATACAAATAACTATCCCCTTTAGGTTAATTAGGTAATTAGGTAATGGACGCTTATCAAAACGCATTTATTGAGTTAATTCAACATACAAGATACGAGCTGCAATCCGCAAATTCATCCGCGTGGTGGTGAATGATGATGAATCGAAAATAGCGTGTGTTACTCAGGCATATTGTAGATTTATACTCGTCAAAGAATTGTTTGAATCGGTTAAGTAGTTTTTACGTGTATCACAAACAAATAAACAAGCATATATCTTTCCTCTATGTTATTATATAGAGTATAGGTAAGGATTAATACCGAGGTACAAAAATGTGGCCTTGATTGTACCGGCATTATTATTGCATATTTCAAAATGAAAAATTATTTATTGTGAAAACTGTAATAGTTAGACATATGTTAATATGGACTTCTTTGTAGATATTGAAGTCTTCTATAAAACTGTAGTACTATCATCACTTTACTTTATTATCAATAGCATAGACTAATATTTATATGGTCAATAGTTTACGCGACATAAGGACTTTTTTGGTACTTTTTCCACGCCTTGGGTTACATTATCGAAGTTATACGGATCCCTAACTTTTTGAAAACTCTATAGCCTACGTTCATTGGGGATAATCTAGGATTTTAATGCTGATAATAGTATTATTATGAAATTAGTGAATAAAGGACGGATTTAAAGCGAGGGCCATAGATGAATCACGAGCAAGTGAAGGATTCTAACTACTGAACGACCGCAGGGAGTGATTCGTGATGATTGAATCCCGATGCGAGTGATTTATGACCCTCAATATAAATCCATTTTATTCAAGAGTTGCAGACGATACTTCATACCATGACTACGAAAAAAAGAAATAATTTAAGCGAAAGTAGATATTAAATGAAGAAAAAGGAAAGCTGAAATTATTTAAAATGCACATTAAAATTGGAACAATTACAAAAATGAAGAGTATTTTTCTTATTATTTTTTATGTAATGTAATGGCAGCAAAGAATACAAAACAGTTATTATTCTCATGTTAAACTCCTTGTCGGAAATATCGACCAATTAAATCTCTTATTTTCACAAAGAGTTTGTATATCGAGAATTCGTTGCGCAAGGAGTTTGTATAAGCATTGAGATGGAGCTCAAATATATTGGTTTGTTCTAAATTCAAACATAAAAATATTGATTAAAAGACCTTTTTAACACAGTTAATTACAGTTGCTTAAAAAGTGGCGTATTGCAGGGACGTATAGCGTTCGGGATGTGGGCTATTACATACTCGTGCTTTTTTTACCTTTCCCGAACTCGTGCGTTCTCTTTTCTAACTATCAAAATAAAGTCTATTAAAAAGAAAAACCAACCATGAAGTTTTTACTAAAAAAATTCATAGATTTTTTTATGATTCATGCAAATACTATATTTCTAAAAGGAAGCTACTAATTTGTTTCAATATCAGATTTAATGATTTGATTGAATGAGTTAGGTTAGGTTTCATTTCATTTCATCTCATTAAATTTCATTTTCATTTCATATCAATAAAAACAATTCTACTGAAGACTTGGCTGTATGGGCATAGTTCCCTTTGCCTACCAGAATGGGTGAAGAAAAAAAATCTCTGCTTATATTCTACGGTTGGCGCCATTTTCCAGAAATTTTCTTTGCGAGTTTATTTTATTAAATTGCTTAATTTTTTCGCAACTGTATTAAAAATAGTCGTTCAGTACACGTGCGGAACCGTCATTGCAACTTGTTCCGACTGTCCTTCGCCTTCGGCTGCGCCTCGGCTCGGGTAGACAAATTGTCGGAACTCTTTGCACGCACAGGCTTTCCCTACTTGTCATGAAATATACTATTTTATTCACTAATTTACATACATACATACATAAAATCACGCCTCTTTCCCGTAGGGGTAGGCAGAGACCACGGATTTTCACTTACTACGATCCTGACATATCTCTTTCGCTTCATCTATACTGATCAATCCTTTCATACATAAGCGTCGGTTTAGGGTACTTTTGACCTGCTGGCCTATTATGTATCTCAGTTGCTAACAAATGTGGATTGAAATCTGAAAAAATGGCCGCACTATGTCACTTTTGTCAGCTTCAGTGATCAACTTACTAACATTTTTGCTTACTGGAGTTGCCAAAACTGACATAGAGCCGCCATTTTTCAAGATTTCAATCAACATTTGTTAGCAACTGAGTTACATAATAGTCCTGCAGGCCTTTTTTCAGAACGTCTTCAATCTGATTTCGGAACGTTCGCCTAGGTCTTCCCCTTCCAACACTTCCGTTTACTTGTCCCATGTATACCTGTTTAGTCATTCTCATTTCATTCATTCTCTCCACATGTCCAAACCATCTTAACATACCTTTCTCGATTTTTTTATTCACTAATTTCAGTGAATAAAATAAGCTTTTTAGAGTGGGAATGGTATAAAATATTTTTTCTTATTGGTCCAGTAGTTTCGGAGCCTATTCATTACAAACAAACAAATCTTTCATCTTTAGAATATTAGTGTAGATAACTTTAATAATTACGTTCACACATTCACACCGACACACTAAGATAGCCTGTGTCCTGTGATACTTGGACGCACACATCACATCATGACACACACAATCCAATAACGAAATGTTCTGCTAGCACACAAATATTTCACTGGCCCAGGGAGTAAGCTTGGGGCCTCCCACTTTGACGGCGTGATCAAATGCTATCTATATATGAAATTGAAACGCCTATTTCTCCTGGTCACGCTATAACTCGAGAACGAATGGAACAATCCTGCTAATTATTTTTTGTTTTGTCAATTATTGTCAGGAGAACGTTTTTATGATAAAAAAACAAGAAAAGATGGGAAATAATGGTAAGGCCGAAGACCGAGCCAAATACGCGAACGGACTTGCGGGCAGTCGTTAGTCCATAAATAAAAATTGGGTTCTTTTTATTTAAATGGACTAGCGCGCCAGCAGTCGCTAGTCCAGGAGAAACAGGGGTTCATTTATATATATATGTCAATATACATAAATAAGTCACTAATTACATAAATAAACAAACACAACAGTCAAAAATAAAATCAATTAAATAACCCATATATTTATACATATATATATAAATGAACCCCTGTTTCTCCTGGTCACGCTATAACTTGAGAGCGCGGATGGAACAATCTCGCTAGTGCTTTTTTTGTTGTGTTAATTATTGTCAGGAGAGGGTTCTTATGAAAGAAAAACCAAGAGAAGAGGGAAGGCGAGGCCGATGGCTGAGCTTACTACGCGAACGAAGTCGCAGGCAGTCCCTATTAGTTATTATATTTATTTTTTGTATTAATGTGTGTACGAATCAAGTACGATTATAATATTTATATAATAAAAAGTTGAGTTTTTCATTTATTTATGGTGTTGAATAATTCAATATTAATTATTATTCAGTTAAAGTATTTGAAAATTTAGAACCAGTATGATGCAAAGAGTAAATAAATCCACGATTTCAAAGGCTACTGTGACTTTCTTTCTAGTATTTGTAGTTTTGTTGGTGAGCTAAAAGTACTCACTAAGTTACCTACTATTAGTATTAAACCAAATCCATCAAAGGTCATCATACGGCCAGACACAATAGAAATTTCATTGTTATAATATAACAACTCTTGAAGGGCTAATTTTATTAAAGTCGTCTTAGTCTTCTCTCGGTGCCTCTTCAAGCAATGAAGGTTGGCAATCAGCTTTCCGTACTCATGTTTATCTTAGAGTCGTCCTACAACACTATTAGTTATGGAAATTAGAAAGCTATAGCGAGTATTCTCGATAATTATTATTTAAGAACTGGTTTTCAAGTCGGTTTTGTGGTTTATCTCGCGCTCCCAGATGAAGAACATATAAGTTTCGTTAAGTACGAAAATGGTCTGAGAAAAATTAACTAATATAAGAACTAATTAAATCTACCAGAAGTATCTAAATTTATCATAATGAAGATAGACTAATAGAAGTAATTTATATAGCATAAAAAATCTAAATCTAACACCAGATAATTATAAGATCCATGAACGAAGAGATTATAATTAATGAATAAATTTTAACTTTAGATATTATTGCAAACTATTAATAATAAATATACATCAATGAAAGCACACCTATAAAGATATTCTAAAAAAATAAGTAAAATCCACTAGAAAACACCACCGCGTAAAACTTCCAAGCCAGGTATGAAGAAATTGGTAAGTAGAAATGAGTGATTTTCTATTGTACACTCGGATACAGAACTTTTCATTGGTACTTTTACGCCACAATCTTTATGAAAACGGGGTATGTATGTGATGTTCAAACATTTTTTACCTTTTTTACCTTCCCCCAAAAAGGTCCTCCAGATACGTTTATATTTTTTTATATAACCTCGTGTAACTTGTTGCTGAATACCCGGTTTACCTGGCATACTCGCATGGTCTATGAGATGAGAAGGCACGAAAACAAATTAAATTAAAATTAAATTCACCAATGGTTTCAATAAGAGTATAAATTAATAAAAAGTATTCCTTAGTTTATGCTCAAAATATTAAAATTTACTTACAACATAATAGCCAAATGCCGAAATTTCAGGTTTATAGTTCCAGTAATTTAAGACGTGGTCCAACCCCAATTTTAAAATAATTTACGATGCTTTACGTAAGGTTGAAAATAGCTTGTTAGATTGGATGATGTAATGCGAAAATGCGTTAATTTTGTACGTTTTCTTTATATTTTTCGATATACTAACAAAATTGAAAAAACTGCTGGTTATAACTTTAGTACGCTAAGCGTTGGCTAAGTATTACCTAAAAAAATATAGTGTTATCGCTGAAAATTCTGAGAGTTTGGACGTGAAAGTTTATTTTTGTGGACCTATTCAGGATTTTTTTCTGCTGAAAGAGAGTTATATTTATGAATTCTATTCGGTTATTACTCTTTTCCTATTCCTTTTCTAACCTTTGTATTTTTTTCATAATATACTATCGATCTGTTTCGTTACACTAGGTGTTCAAAAATTCTGCTTTTTCTTTAATCAGGGTACGAGCGCGCATTAAATTGCGTTGATAAGTTAGTCAGCGAGTCAAGATAGTAGATCATATAAAAAATATTTTCAAATATCTAGTACGAAAAGGGCACTTTTGGTTCTACAGACTGACTGGTTGAACACTTTACATAAACAAGGACATGATAATTCATGGTCACATGAAACGTTTAAAAAAATAAAATTAAAAAAATACCGTTAAACTACAGAGGAAACCTTCATTCTATGAATGTGCTATAACTCGAAAATTATGGACACCGTCCGAACGGGGTTAATGACCCAAAGCGCCGCGCCGCGTTCAAAGGAATCAAGCTGCGTCCGAACGGGGTTAATGACCCAAAGGGCCGCGCCGCCCGCGCCGCCAAAGGATGCCGCTGCGTCCGAACGGGGTTAATGACCCAAAGGGCCGCGCCGCCCGCGCCGCCAAAGGATGCCGCGATCGTCAGCCGCCCGCCCGGCCGCGCCGCGCTTTTATTACTACACGCGCGCCGCGAGTGACCATGTTTATTGTTTTGAGTAGACAATTAAAGTTAAATTAGGTAAATATTAGGCACCTATTTTTTTTTCTTAATTAGAACGAGAATCGAGTACTGAGCACTATATATCAATATGTAAAGTGTTCAACCAGTCACCCTGTATATTGGTTCAGCATTAAGTTAATGTCATCTCTTTTGCAGTTAAACGATTATCTTCATTGCTGATTCACAGTAATTTTTCGTTGTATATTTAGTACCACCACAAAACAACCCAATACTGAAAAAATATTGTTCCCGCCATTTCGTTTTTAATGTTGCGTTCAGAAGAAGATTTTGTCATTTTTGTGATACTCAAACTATTTTTAAGTAAGCGAGTAAAGTAGTAAGATTACTAATTAAATACTAATAAGAACTAGTATAATAAGCCTCATTACCTACACGTGGAAAAAGTCCTTTCGAGGCAAATAAGCAGTTCATTGAGAAATCGCATTACGATCTGTGCAGCTGTTTAGGCGTGAAAGCGTAAACTACAAACTCAATTTCGCATTTATAGTATTCAGTTAGAAGTATGGAAGTATAGATTTAATTATTTGGGGTTTTTCTTATATGTTTAAGGCAAAATTTCTTTTATTTTTCGATTCTGAATAATGCCGATTCAAAAGGATAATAGAATGGACATAATCCAATCCTACAGAGCGGTTCGGCTAACGTAGGACTTTTTCGACCCTAAATCACATACTAGATATTTAAAACTAAATGGAATAATGTGTCTATTAACAAGCGCAATTTGAAAAATGTAATACCGACTTCCATTCTATTACTTCGGTAAAAATCAGTTATTGGAGTGTAACTTAAAAACTACTAGACTGAATTTGATAAAATTTACACGAGACCACACGGAAAGTACCAGCTTTCAAACAAAAAGAATTTCGAGGATCGGTTCAAACAGTCGAAAGTTATGAGGTAACTAACAAACATAAAAAAAATATACAGTCGAACTAAGTACCTTTTTGGAAGTCGGTAGATAATAAATACATTTGACTGAAGATTCTCAAGTAAATCTGGAATATTGAAAGCTGTTAGAAAAACAGGACACCAAGGAAAATACGTATGAGCATTTTTGGGAACTTTACATACAAAGTACCGACCAAATGAGTCTTAAATAATTCTGTAGTAGACTGTACAAACCAAAAAAATGTGTTTTAGATGCTGATAACGGATGATTACCTACAGTTTTTTTACACGAACTGATCCAGCTATCATTAGTGTTGCCCGCCTTATGCATGTTCTAAGCCACGCGCCTAATGATCGTGACCTTTAGAACTAGTAAGACAAAAGTCAAATTACGTCACTATTGTTTCAACTTTCGACAGGATAAAATGTGACAGAAACTGTCGATAAATACAGCCCGCGATATAGCAGTCAAAGTTAGATCCATGCCAAAGATAAGGTACGATATATATAATTGTTTTATCGACGTGTCAAGTTTATCGTGGGTAGATCCATGCTGCATTTTTCTCAATGCGTTTCAAAGAACGTATATATGATTTCCCTTTTTTATGATTGATATGCCAGCGTTTATCACTTATTAGACTATTTATTTACCAAAATGCTCTATTTGAACCCCTAACGTAGGTGTTTTGCCGGTTGATTAATATAAATCGGCTGAAGCTAATATGAAGTGTGACCCGGAATGAAGTAAAAACGTAATGTCTGTAACAACTTTTATCTTCGATCTCTTATTACATTATAACAAATCAGCCGAGTTGGATTCGTCGATGGACTCTTTCTCGAAGTTGGATCTGCCTAGTTGGACTGTCCTAGATAGTTTCGACAACTTTAAGTCAACAACTTCGCGAACTGAGTTCCCAACTGATACTGGGGTAGGCACAAGATTGACATTTGACATAATCTTTGCCTTATCCATGTTCACCTTAAGGCCTACCGTTGGAAAACTCGATGGAGGACTTCGAGCACTGTGCTGAGGTCTTCAGTGGATTTAGCCACGATATTGTAATCGTCGGCAAATCGAAGGTATGATTATGTACTCGCCGTTAATATTGATGTCTCCACGAAGCATCCAATAAAGGAATATTTTTGGTAATTTCGCCCCATAGAAATAAAATGATTATGTTAAAATTTAATTGGACTGGCTGGTTAGCGCAGTTGGTAGATCCATGTCTTCTGAGCCGCAGGTCCCGAGTTCGATCCCCGTACAGGTAAAACAAAGCCATAGATCAAGTGAGCTAATATTATAATTGGTGTCAAACGCATGAGGATTTCAATTAAATTTAAAATAAAATGTCTCAGTGGTAGCACTCTAGACTTCAACGTCTTCTATCGTGATCCGATTCGTTAAAATGTAGAGTGACTTTTTATCGTAGTAATCAACGCATAATCTGACCAAAAAATATTTGGTTATCTTTGACTTTTAGACGTCATAATATTGATAGGGGTACAGATAAACACATTCATATTATTACTTAAAAAAAGAAAAAGGAAGTTTTAAGAAAATGTAGATCAATGAACCATACAACATTATAGAACGTATAAGAAATTTGTATTAATTATCATTAATATTTATGAGAAAGTTTACGCAGCATATCTGGTATAAACCTCTCCAATCACGGGATATGATGACTGTAACGTGAAAATGTAATAACAAGTTCAACATTGTTCTATGACGTCGTTGATTGATTATTAGTTAATGCAAATGTAGGACAATGATCTGTAGGGGTATTATGTATCTCAGTTGCTAACAAATGTTGATAGAAATCTTGTAAAATGGCCGCTCTATGTCAGTTTTGACAACGCATGAAGCAAAAATGTTAGTAAGTCGATGACTGGAGCTGACAAAAGTGACATAGAGACCGCCATTTTATTCGATTTCAATCAACTTTTGTTAGCAACTGAGATACATAATAGCCCTACTGTACAAGGTGATCACATAGAACGTAAAGAAATTGGTATTTACATTACGCGATATTAGTTATGAAAAAGTTAAAGCAGCATACCTAATTATCTGATAGAAACCCCTCCAATCACAGGATGTGATGACAGTGACGTGGAAGTTTAGTGACGTAATTTTTCTATGACGTTATTTGATTGATATTAAGTTCATATTTTAAGAAAATGTAGATCAATGAATCATTCAACATTGATTATAGAATGTATAAGAATTTCGTATTAACCATTACGTGATACAATTTATGAGAAAGTTTAGTCAGGATATCTGGCATAAACCTCTCCAATCACGGGATGTGATGACAGTGATGTGAAAATGTAATGACAAGATTGTTCTATGACGTCGTTTGATTGATTATTAGTTAATGTTTAAAGAAAATGTAGGACAACGACCTGTACAAGATTGATCATAGAACGTCAAGAAATTGGTATTTACATTACGCGATATTATATATGAAAAAGTTAGAGCAGCATATCTGATATAAGCCCCTCCAATCACGGGATGTGATGACAGTGACATGGAAGTTTAATGACGTACTTTTATTTATGACGTCATTTGATTGATTATTAGTTAATGTTTTGATAAACTGTAGAAAAATTAATTGTATAAGGCTGATTATAGAACGTAAAGAAATTGGTATTTGCATTACGTGATGCTGTTAATGAGTAAGTTATGACAGTTTATCTAGTATCTCTAATCATAGGTTGTGATGAATATGACGTGGAAGTTTAATGACGTAATTATTCTATGACGTCGTTAGTTTGATTAGTAGTTAACACCTGGAGAAAATATAGGACAATGGCCTATACAAGATTCATCAACCATAGAACGTGAAAGTGTAGTTATCATTACGGGAGTAAGTTTACGCAGTGTATCTGGTACAAACCCCTGCAGTCACGGGCTGTGATGATTGTGACGTGAAAATGTTATATAACGTCGTTTGATTCATTAGTAGTGAACCTGAAGAAAGTATAGGATAATGAACTCTACACGATTGACCATAAAACGTATAAAATTGATATATTCATTACGTGACATTTTTTATGAGTATGATAACGCATATCTGGTATAAACCTCTCCAATCGTAAGTTGTGATGACTGTGACGTCGAAATTTTATAACGTGTTTGTTATAATATGACGTCAGTTGATTAATTAAGGAGTTCATATTTGATAAAAATGTAGGACAATGAACTACACAAGGAATATATGCTTTGTAATATTAATATTGTTTCTAATTTCAGCTACGACTGCAGTTTATATCCCCCCCAACTTAGGGTAAGGTTTGTGATAACTTATAGATATGTTCAAATATATTTATAAATATAATATGTGTAGTTTTTTTAACCTGTAGACTCGCCATTCGCCATATTTGGCCAATAAAAAAGATTTCTCAGAAATCATACTATTTTTCCAGAAATTGCAACATGTGTGGTTAATAATGTCATTTATTACGGCGCAAAAGAGTTTTGCTTTGCGCACTACTAAATAACGTCGTTTAAATTTAAGCAGCGTTTATAAGTCGTAAGGAGCCTACTTTGTAATTTAGTAGGCTCTCTTTTTCTGTTCTCTGTAATTTAAATAAAAAATAATACTTAGTTACAAAGACTACCATAACTGTAAGTGTTTTTGATATTTCTTCTATATAGAGTAATACAGAGGTCCTAGTAGCTATATTCGTTTAGTCTATTTTGTCGATAACCGACATGTGAAATTGTAGGTAATGTGTTTTAAATAAATAAATAACAGTAGTTTAAATTTTTGCATATCTAATATATTGAGATTTTCTTTACAAAGATGTTTCTATTTTTATTTATTCCGGTTTTGTGTTTTCTATATCTGTTATATAAAAATAAACCCCTATTTCTCCGGGTCACGCTAAAACTTGAGCATGGATGGGACAGTTATATCAATTATTGTCAGGAGTAGGTTCTTATGTAAGAAAATCCAAGAAAAGATGAGAGGTTATGGCGAGGCTGAAGGATGAGCCTACTACGCGAAGTCGTAGGCAGTCGCTAGTATAGTATATTAATACAAACTCGTTTGGAAGTTTATAGTTGCGATATGAGATTAGCGTAAAATTGTTCCGTGGTTTCACCCGCGTGGCGATGGATGTTAATGGTGATGAAAAGTATTCCAGCGCCTCATCTATCTGCATACAAAACTTCATCCAAATCCGTGCAGTCGTTCCGGTGAGATTGAGTATCAAACCTCCATCCATCTCAACATTGCCATATTAATATCAGTAAGATAACTTCGAGTCAGTATCGAAAATTATTTCTTGTAGAAATAGTGAATGTATACAATGTTTTTATTGTTTTTTTTTTATCAACGCATGGCTCTAACTATTATGACCGCCGGCTGTTTATGGAGGTTTACGTCATGTATGTGGCTTTTAGTCATAGAAACCAAATTTGTAATGTGCTTAAAAATAAAATAAATAATAAAACTGTTGTGTTTATATGGTGTAACTAAAATGACGTCATGACTTTATAGTACGAACTCATGGGGGCGTTAACGGCAGTTTCAATCTCTCAAAAATCTGCATATGCCATCAAAAACAAAACTTGTAAAAAAACAAGTCTCGCAACTTAGTTTTCTACCGTAAAAAGTTGTGAGGTCCATGTAATACCAAGTCGGTTAATTTATTCATCCCTACTTATAGACCTATATGTATTGTACTTTCTCAAAAATCCAATTTGTATATATCATGGGAAATTCGGTGTAGAAATGTAATATAGCGATATAATATGCTATGTCGATATCTATTGTGAATACGATTGGAAAATTAAACTGTCATCAACTGACATCCCTCTTTAAATCTCTTCGTCGATAATCTACTTTGAAAAATCTTTTACGAGAGACTCAATAGTAAATTACTTAACATCTGTAAATATTTAATTAAGTGCTGTTTGTCCTGACTGATTTATCAACACAGATCCTAAACTATTGGGGATGGAATCTAGACATTTTAGCAGGTGACACCTTTTATTAGTGCTTTTTTTTCACCTAAATAACGCTAAAACTCTCACAAAGGCGTCGAATTGGGAATCTATGTGTGAAAATGTCGTATAAGGCTCTTTTTGTTCACCGTTAAAAAAAAAGAGTTATTTATGCCGCCAAAAAGTGCAACTTTTGATCCACGTCTGGAGCATGGTTTTTTGTGATCGTTTTTGACAAGTACTCGTATGTACGTAACATAATCATGCGATTTTAGGTCTTATGCTCAGTTTAGCAAGTTAGTGTAGGCAAAAGTGGCAAAAATAACGTTTTGGAGCTCTATGAAAGCTTTAACAAAAGAGCCAACAATGGCAACGCCACCAATGCCCTGAATGCTAATCGAACGCTACTCATGTCGTAAGCATACACATAGACTTATTTAAGAGCAGCTGAACTCTTTTTGAATGGGTTCATCCGGGGAAGTACTGCCGCCATATATATATTGTTACCAACTTATCTGTTCAGGTGGGCTTTATTGGAACTACAGTATACATTCATACATACCTACTAACTTCCAACTTATCTGTTCAGGTGGGCTATATTGGAACTACAGTATACATTCATACATACCTACTAACTTCCAACTTATCTGTTCAGGTGGGCAAAATTGGAACTACAGTATACATTCATACATACGTACTAACTTCCAAATTATCTGTTCAGGTGGGCAAAATTGGAACTACAGTATACATCCATACATACATACTTACTTCCAACTTATCTGTTCAGGTGGGCAAAATTGGAACTACAGTATACATCCATACATACGTACTAACTTCCAAATTATCTAGTCAGGTGGGCAAAATTGGAACTACAGTATACATCCATACATACCTACTAACTTCCAACGTATCTGTTCAGGTGGGCAAAATTGGAACTACAGTATACATTCATACATACCTACTAACTTCCAACTTATCTGTTCAGGTGGGCAAAATTGGAACTACAGTATATATCCATACATACCTACTAACTTCCAACTTATCTGTTCAGGTGGGCAAAATTGGAACTGCAGTATACATCCATACATACATACTACTAACTTTCCCGTTTATAATATAAGAAGGATTATAATTGCAGAATTTGCAGATTAAAGAGTGCCTTGAAACACTGCCCCTTTTTTTGATTGTCTTTTTCTTGGTGAATTTCTTAATTTGTAATACCGAATTCTCCACTAGCGACGCTGTCAACTGAACAGATAATATGGTGGGACTGTACCTATTTTTACTGATACCAATGCCTGTTTTACAAGGAGGTAAGTAATCTAAGTATGTACGTAAAATTGCATCATCTCTAATACAATAGGTTCTTTTATTTGTTGAATAAATACCTAACATATTTTTCTTTATATTTGCACAATTCCAATGAAAAATAGCTTAGTTAAGAATGGGTATGACCGCAATTGGTCATAACACAGATGTGTTATTGAACACAATGGCTAGGTATTTAATTGTGGAAAAGATAGGTAGAGTTATTTTTTATGAGTGTGTTCATAACTATTCATAGCTATATCGTAGATTTATTAATTCTGAAGTAAAGGTACCTTTATATTATGCTAATATAATTCTCCTGCTTTAAGTAGGTATTCTTTATTTGATTAAAACGTAAGTTGAACACATTTTTAAGCAATTTTTGCCGCTTTTACTTACTTTAAAAGCCGGGCATGTAAAACTCGGTTTTCCGACGTTCAGAGCCCCTTCAAGGAGCACGACGTGCGCTCCCGACCGCGTCCGCACATGTACTGATACATAGACTAGAATATATACTAGGAAACAATGATATTTATTATAATATTCTAATAAATTAAACTATTGTTAGTTAACTTTCACACTCCACGTTGAAAAAAAAATGGGCATTTTTTCTTAACTATATTGTACCTTGGCATCTCGCCCGGTACCAGGTTATCGTTTAGTTTCGGGACACCCGATAATATATATAATATATTAATATATTATTATTAATTATATTTATATAAATGACTTGCCGAGTGTTTTTTCTTTTTATTTACCATCCAATGGAACTTTTTGCAGATGACAGCACTGTCACATTCGTTGGTGAAAATGAAAAAGTTATTGAACTGGTAATTATTACTACATTAACTAATATCATTAGTTGGCAGACTTTTAACCATTTAATAAAAAAAATTGATAAAACGAAGGTAATGAAATTTATATAAAATACAAGTTTGACATATATTAATAATTCCTAGGACGTCATGTGCAACCAGACCTCAAATGGAAAAAGCAAGCTGAACTAATATACGCAAAATTAAGTAGTTTTTCTTACGCTTTATTTATGCTCTCTTAAGTTGTAGTACAGATCGAATCAATCGGCAGTACTGACATCTTTACCTCTACCATGAGTTTGCAACATAAATGTCATCTATAGTCGATACTCGATCTCGCCTACCTATTACTTACGTTTTATTAATCTGTGCTATTACGCTTGTGATTGGCGTACTCGCTGTCAATTTTAGTTCTACAATTGACCGCGAGGTGGCACTGTTCTTTTTTCATACATTTTTTCGCGGCAGTCGATATCGAGCATCGATTGGTGTCAATGTTGTAAACTCATGGTACAAGATCGCGCGGCGAGAGTTTGGCTTTGACCGTTATTGCGCAGAAGTCAAAAATTGGGTATCACAGGGAGGCTAGAGGGACGAAGGACTCTTGTCTCTCTCTGCCACATCGAAGACGAGGGACTCTTGTCTCTCTCTGTCACATGTGCGCGACTGTACCCATGCGCAGTAATCCCCTCCACCCGAAGGTCAAAGCCAAACTCTCGCCGCGCGATCTGTAGAACTACTTACCATGCATATGTTACCTCATTGCTACGTCACGGCATAATATTCTGGGGAAATTGTACCGAGAGAGAAAACATCTTCAAAGCGCAAAAAAGTGTTTGAGATTAGTATGTCATTTACAAATGAGAGATTCATGTAAGCCGCATTCAAGATTAAACTTGTATTTATTTGACACATTACACACTAAAAGACATCAACATAAAATTAAATCCTCTAAGGCTCGTGTTCACCAACACATGTTTAGATTGTAAACGGACGTTTAATTCTTAAATGGCTATTTAGCAAAATTTTGCTGTTCACCAAGCAGTAACCATTGATTAAGTTCCGTAACCGGCTGTTTAAATTAAACGATGTCTTCGACCTTGTTTAACCATTGGTTATTGTTTATTTACGTGAAAATGTCAGCTGCTCTGAATTATATCTTTGAAGAAAGTAACGTGTTAGATGATTTTGAAGATATTGAGCGAATTTTTCACGCACCCCGTGTGGAAAACACGTATACGTGAACCATTGTGTCAATTTTGGAAAAAAGTTGACACAATTACTCAGACGAAAATGACGTTACAAGATTTCGTTTATACAAAGATATTGCCTTTCAATTACTTGATTTAATTGAAACAAGTTGGAATATAATATCATCCATAATCACTTCAATAAAACTCACTTGATTTTTAAATTAAAATTACCACGAAACGACTCTGACGCATACACAATACTCTGATACAATACAAACACATGGAACTTCGAATCGAACATTGATAATACCATAAAAAAGGTGCTGAATTAGAAAGACATACAACTTGTAAACATACCATTGACTTATCATGCATTACATTTTGTAGTATATTAATATTAACTTACCATATTTGAATGTAGCTCGGGTAAATGTACATGGTACAAGATACGCTACCATCTTTTCAAAGTAGTATTATATCATTCATTTATTTACGACTCATTCGTTCAAAAACGCTTGATTAGTTAAACGTTCGCTTTAAAAATATGGTATACACCAAAAAAAACGCGACACTTTTAAACAACTGTTTACGTTTAACCGAGCGATTAGGTAATCAATGGTTAAGTTATAGTTGGTGAACTCCAGCCTAAGATTAATACTGCTTTATTTAGAAATAGTATATTTGGTATGATTCCTAAAATATATAATCATCTACCGAATAGTATATTGCAATAGCAAAATATTCATACATATAAAAATAATTGTAAAAAAACCTTTTGGTGAATAAATGTTATTATAGAGTTGACAAATATTTAAATAAAAAATATTGTAATGCGACTGTGGCAATAGGTATAACGTATTATAAATTGTTTATATATAATTTCCTTTGAATTATCTAATATTTTGATTATTCGCCTCATTTAATAATTCTACAGTGTACCTACTTAATTTTTGTTTGACCTTGTGATATACTACTGATTATTCTATTATTTATGACCAATTTAGTAAGTAATAATTTCATTAAAGTTATAAATAGTATTTATGTAATATTGCATGCCTCATGTAAAGGCCGAATAGAATGTATCTTAAAACGTTAAATGTAAGATCTCTGTATCACCTTTATTCGCAAAAAATGACTTGAATTTGAATTTGAATTCTAAACGCCTGCACAATTTGACATTCCCAAGTTTGTATATAAGTATATAATAATAAACCATTTATTTTGCATTAATATATAAGGTTCCCACATTAACTGATATCCTGCCTCTTGGAAAAGCGTGAGCTGTGGACCAGGAGGCAGTTCTCCCTTAAGCATTGGACAATGGAAAATATGATAATATAGGAACTTAATTACAATAGTTTACATAAAACGGTTTTTAAATTAATTTCTTATCCTATGATGTAAACGTATGTATGCGCGCATGTCTGAGAGGATGCCAGTGTGTGAGGGAATGTTTGGTGTGACGCTGCGCGCGTGTGAGGTTTGGGTGTGTTTTATATGTCACGTTTACCTAATATACTATATTTAGCTATATACTATATTTATATATTTGACTATGGTTATTAAATCTACACTTTACATAATTACTTACTTACTTAACAACTTGAAATAGAGTTTATACTACACCTGCTCGGAAAGTACCTTGATACTTTATCAAATTTACGGTAGAAAGTACTTCATTGCATATCGAACAAATATGCGGCGAGAAAACGCATCTGAGCGGGAGAGAAAAGTGTATGAAAATCCATTTCTTACGTGGTTTTTCTTTTTTAATTTTGGGTAAGACTATGCGCTGGTAACCTAAATATCAAAAGCCAAAAAGTTTTTACAGTGAGTTTTTATCTCCAAGTTCGCAAAATGACACTGGCCACTAGCTGTGTGTTGGATGGTGTCAAACAATTTGAAAAAAGAACATGTGAAAATTGCAGACGCCATTGGCGCCATTTTCAATTTGTGTGTTGTTTGAGGATTCAGTTTTCGTAGAAAAGTAAAATAAAACTATCAAAATGATAAGTAGTGATAGTGATGATGAAGATTTTTTAACTCCGCCGCAGTTGAAGGAAACAGCAAAAATACTGATTGATAACCTTTTACCACAGAAATAATTATAAAATATAATAAAACTTATGACGATTTTTTGCAATGGAAAAGTGAAAAAAATGCGGCATCTTTTTCTGAAACTGCTTTGCTAGCTTATTTCAGTGAAAAAGCGCAAAAATATAAACCAAGTATGTTATGGTCTATGTACTCAATGTTGAAAAGTACTATATTGACAAGAAACGACATAAATATTCAAGAATACAAAAAACTTACAGCATTTCTGAAAAGAAAGTCGGAGGGATTCCGTAGTAAGAAATCAAAAGTGCTTACTACAAAGGATGTTTATTCCTTTTTGCAGAATGCTCCAGATGACAAATATTTGTTGATGAAGGTAAGTTTATGAACAAAATGCACTGGTTTAAAATTTATTACGTACCTATTTATGAGTAGAAATCTACTAGGTTTTCATGTTTGATATTTTTTTTTACAGGTTATTTTGATTTTAGGAGTAAATGGGGCCTGTCGTTCGCAAGAACTTGTGGATATGACAACAGACGATATCGAAATCCTCGAAAATGGAATAATCGTCAATATTCCTAACACAAAAACCAAAATTCAGCGATCATTTGTTATATCGGGCTTATTTTATGAGATAGTGAAGAAATATAACGAAATTCGCCCCAGTGACCCCAAAACCAATCGGTTTTTACTACAATATAAAAACAAAAAATGTACGAAACAAGTAATTGGGAAAAACAAAATAAGTACTGTGCCAAGAGAAATAGCTTCGTACCTTAATTTACTCAATCCACTAGAATACACTGGCCACTGCTTTCGCAGAACTTCAGCGACTATTCTTGCCAATACTGGTGCTGATTTAACCACAATAAAACGTCACGGTGGTTGGAAATCGTCCGCTGTTGCAGAAAGCTACATAGAGAATTCCGTAGAAAACAAAATACGAATAAATAACCAAATATCGGGATCGATTAATGTGCATCAAGACTCATCTCCTCAACCATCAACGAGCGCGGCGATGCCAGATGCCCCTCAGCAGCCAGTTGCCCCTTTGGCACCACAGCCTTCTACGAGCGCAGTGCCAACAGCACAGCCAGTTATTCCTCCTACATTATCGCAAACATCTCAAACAAACATTAATGGAAAAAGTGTTACATTAAGCTTCACTAACTGCAACAATTTCAATATAAATTTCAATTAGTAAAGATTTAGTTTTTTATTTTCCTCGTAGGTGTAGTATAAAGCACTATGTATCACTCGAGAGAAAGTGCGATTCCCGAACTCGGGTGTTTTAAAGGCCTCGCCTACGGCTCGGGCTTCAAACGACACCCTCGACGGTAATCGGTCACTTTCTCCTCTCGGTGAACAATGTACTATTCCGTGTCTGTATAGTCGTAATTGTTCATCCAGTCTAATATTACCTGTTTCAGTTGAAACTTGCTCAATTTCTTTATTTTTAATTGTCGATCAATTTTATTATAAAGTCTAGGTGCATTGTTATTGTAGTGCATACGTGCTGTGCTACTTTCGAAGTAGGGAACAGGACATCGATCTAACCTTTTATTGCTACTTTTTATCGATGATATATATGAAATAGCATTATTTACAAGGAACATTTAAATTTCTTAAAAGTAAAAGACATAATACGGTCATTAGTGTGCAGCCACGCAGAACTGCACTTTCTGATAAAAGCGTTTTAGGTATGGCACTGAAGATATATAATCACTTACCACGTTTAATATTAGACTCAGATTATAGTAATACATTTAAAAACAGGTTATTTACCTTCATTGTAGATAAGGGTTACTATTCTCTAAACGATTATATGAATGGCATGGTATTTTAATTTTCTAATAATTCAAATGCATATTTTTAATTTAATAATATCAATGTACTGTAATGGCATTATTTAAAATTTGACATATTAGATTAAATTTTAATGTTAGGTTTAAATATAAATAATATGCATTATGTAATGTAACGTATTATGTAATGTAATGTGTTATGTAATGTAATGAGTTATGCAATGTAATGTGTTACATGTAATGTATTATGCATTGATAATAAGATAATAATTATTGTCAGATACGATTTCTAAATTTTAACGATGTACATGAATTGGGTTGTTAGGTACCTAAAATTTGTTGATGTGCTGCTATATTTAATGTTATTTAGTTTTATAATGTGTTTCTATTCCCTAATATGTTATGAATATGACAGTCATTGTTAAATTAGAGTGTTACTATAATTTAATTTACATAATAAATGATTGTTGTAAAGTAGTTTTGTTTCTGCATGCTTTAAAAGGCAGAAAATGGAGTACCGATGTATTGGAATACCAACTAAAATGATCTATGTTCTTGCAACGAGTTGCAAATATTAAAATAAAAATTATAAATAAAAAATTAAATTTTAGAAGTAAGCTGTATGTTCACACAACAAAGTTGATGCGTAGAATACAACTTACGCGCCATTTTCTTTTAATATTTCATATATTTTTTATCGTGTTTGTCCCTGTGATAAAAAGCAAATATTGTTTATATTTCCTCGCAAATGTGTAGAAAACGTCGTATGAAACTCGTGAGCTCGGTTGCAGCCCGAGCCGTAGACGAGGGCGTAACTCAGTCGAGTATAACGAGCGTCTAACGTCGTCCTGCGACCTTTATCAGGTCGTCTGTCAACCGTGTCGGTGGACGAAATACGCTGCGCTTGCCGGTCCGTGGTCTCCATTGCAGAACCTTCCGGCCCCATCGGCCATCTGTTCTGCGTGCTATGTGCCCTGCTCACTACCACTTTAACTGGCTAATCTTCTGGGCTATGTCAGTGACTTTCGTTCTTCTACGGATCTCCTCATTTCTGATTCTATAGCATAGCCCTCCCCATAGTTCGTTGCATGGCCTTATATATGAGCCCCATAGTAAGAGACTACGTTTCAGTGCCATAAGTCATCACTGCTGCTGACACACATTGGTCGAAGACTCTTAGTCTTGGAGGATACAACACGTCATTATACCATGCTTGCGCTGCACTAACGAAGTACAGAAAAGGGCCTCTTGAAGGACATGCTGGACGGTTTTTAATAATACCTACTCCGATATTCGAACCAATTCTGTAAGTAGACACTTAAATAATGACCATTAACATCTGCAGATCTATAAAAATATATATCCTTAACTGATTGTGGTCTTTTAATTACATATAATAATCAACTGTCTACACGTGTTTCTTACGGCATGGTGACTATTTTAATAAATACATAATAAGTACATAAGTAATACCTAGCCTAACTACATACATACTTATCTACATAAATGCGGGTTTGATTAACCGTGCTGTGGCCTCGCAGTGTAAACGCAGGTGAAGCTGTGACCCTTGCAGGTTTGCGAATTATTTAATACTAGGGACTGCCTGCGACTTTCTTCGCGTAGTTGGCTCGGCCCTCGGCCGCGCCATAACCCCTCGCCTTTCCTTTATTAATCTTTCATAAGACCTTCTCATAATATATATGATTTAAGACAATAATTAACACAACAAAAGAAGAATTAGCTTAATTATTCCATCCCGTGATGCGAAGACTAAGGGGAAATAGACATTCATTTTCCTTCAACTTCTCCTGACAATAATTAACACAACAAAAAAAATATAGCGAGATTGTTCCATCCGTTCTCAAGTTATAGCGTGACCAGAAGAAATAGGGGTTCATTTTTATATATATACGGATATAGAAGATAGATTATGTTTTTACGCATGTATACAATTGATTTCTCAGGTATATTAATGCGTATTTACGGTACACATGAAGCTACTTTTGTAACTATAGCTTCAAGACAGAAGTCGTTGATCAGGGTGACTTATGGCGCTTTGAAACGAGGTCTCTTACTACGTCGCACAACGAGCTATGGAGAGGGCTATGCTCGGGGTTTCTCTACGTGATCGAATCAGAAATGAGGAGATCCGTAGACGAACTAAAGTCACCGACATAGCTCAGATAAGCCAGTTAATGTGGCAGTGGGCAGGGCACACAGCACGCAGAACAGATGTCAAATTCATTAACTAAATTTAGGCATTAAAGACTCACTTCTGAACGTCAATTATCTCTCGTATAACGTACTCTAAAGACTCTACCGCCGCGTTCCGAAATATATTGAGCCTACCAAGAAGAAGAAGTGGCAAGAATCTTGAGGCTGATGCCCGATGGAGTCGGAAGGTTCTGGAGTTTAGAAGCAAGCGTAGCATAGGTCGTCCACTGACAAGGTGGACAGATTAGTTGCAGGCTGATGATTTTGGTAATATGTAGGGGTATATTATGCTCAGAAGTGTACGTTCTACGACTGATGCCGATGAAGTATAGTGATAAACTAAGCTTTTGTTGAACTAAATATATATTTTAAAATGGTTTTCCTGTTTGTCAGGAATTTAGAGGTTGATTGTTACGTTCGTGGAATGTAACGCGGTTAATTTATTTGAACGTATTTTTGGGAAATTACTAATTTATTTTAATTGAGGTGATATTTAAAATTGGGCACACCCACACTCACTATGTGTGTGTATTAGTGTGTTTGGGAGAGAGGAGTGCTGAAGTCAACCTGATCCAGCTTCATTATTTTATTACTAAGATACGAAGGCATTTGTAAAGAAAATGCCTCTGAGTCATACCTACACATCGCCCAAAAAGAGAAACGACCCAGGATTTGAGGTCGCGCGTGTGCTAATTTACTGTATTAATGCTAGTAAATAAAAAAAAAATATCATAAAATTAAATAGTTCGAAAGTACCTATTATCACATATTGCGTGAATGGTAACGACTTCGACAAGTTATTTCATACTTTTTAGTGTAGAAGTAGGTACTATTTTTTGATAAAAAAAAATTCACCCTCTTTAGTGACCTCTACTTATGGGATACACCGTCAATGACGATATCATCAAGATAAATCCACACTTTTCAGTTTTTGGAGTGTAACTCAAAAACTGCTGGACCGAATTTGATGAAATTCATATGGGAACACCACAGAAATATACTCTATCAACCAAAAAAAAAATCAAAATCGGTACATAGACGATGAAGTTATCCGCGAACACACATAAAACAATATATATACGGACGAATTGAAAAACCTCCTCCTTTTTTAGAGTTGGTTAAAAAGCTGAATAAATTGCTGCTTATTTACTGTTTTATCGTGTCGAATTGCACACTTGACAGTTAAGTGACAGACAGATAATGGCTGGATTGGGTGCCATAGAAACATCTGAATGTTTCACCGTCCCGCCACGTCGGTTCTCGTTTTGCACAGATTAAGTAAAATAGGTATTGCTTGTTACCATGCTTCTATGTACACATAATTACCTCTAGAAACGTCCAGTTAGTACGCTGTTATCGCCTTTGCGGACATTTAAACATTAACGTGTACCTAACTATGTTAATTATTACTTGAAATTAACACAATGTTGTTAAGTAAAACATAGTGTATCTTTTCAAAGAAATATACTACAGACTTTACAAAGTTTTAAATATTAGATACTAGATATTTCATTGATTCAGGCGTTACTGTGCGGAAATTCATCATCAAAAACTATATTAGAAGAAATATTTAGTGACACGTCCGCTGAAAACAATGCTTATGGCCGAGTTGCGGTGTGCACCACCCTCCCTCCCGCACAAACTGCAAATAGGAAGTATACAGAATAAACAACACACAAAAAAACCCAATCAACCAAAAATGATCCGACACGTGTTTCGCCTCTACACGAGGAGATGTTGACTCGAGAACTCGAGTTGACAGAGGTTGTTTTGTAGGTTGTTTATTCTGTATACTTCCTGTTTGCAGTTTGTGCGGGAGGGAGGGTATTGCACACCGCAACTCGGCCATAAGCATTGTTATCAGCGGAAGTGTCACTAAATATTTCTTCTAATATCGTTTTTATTAGATACCAGTTGACGCGCCAGCGGCTTCGCTAGGTAGTGTAGGATAAAAAAATATTATTATAGATTATCCCTAAGAGATAGGTACATAACATTGTAAAGTTTTTTGTAGACCTTTTTAAGGTTTACAATACTGTAGTACTTTATTTTCATCTTTCTCGTAGGGTTCAGCCAGCGTTTACAATGTAAGCGCAAAAATGGGTTTAATTACGAAATCACATTAGAAACTTCTAAAATGATCAGTGTTTCTCTACTGTATGATGCATTTATTATACACATTAACCTTCCTCTTGTCTTGAATCACTCTATCTATTAAAAAAAAACCGCATCAAAATCTGTTTAAAGATCTAAGCATACATAGGGACAGACATACAGCGGGAAGCGAGTTTGTTTTATACTATGTAATGATAGTGATATATGTACCTATACCAACCCGCCCAGCGTCTACTTCTTTCGGTGTCTTTCCGAACAACGCATAACAGTTCAGATAAAAAAATACTTCAAAAAACGATATAAAAAAATATTTTGTGACACTTCCGCTGAAAAAAAAACAATGATTTTAGCCTATTCACCACCCTTCCTCCCGCATAAACTGCTAATATGAAGAATACAAAATAAAAAACACATAAGAAAACCCAAAAAAATTAAGGCTAAACTCATTGTTTTTTTTTTCAGCGGAAGAATCACTAAATATTTTTTAATATCATTTTTTGATAATGGATTTCCGCAAAGTAACGCCTGAATCAATAAAAAATAATAAAAATACTTGTTTTTATTGATTTCACCAACTCACAGCAAGTTTATACCGAATGCACTTCGCATTTGATCTGATAAAATTAGTTACAAACCAGAGGTATAAAATGTGTATACATTAGGTGTACGCGCAACATGGCTTAGCACTTTTTGTCGTACACATGGTGTACGCGGGATACGCGACGGGTTAACATTTTAACATAAGTTATGTGGTATATAACATGATACAAAAGGCATGACTACAGACTCATAATATATGAGTTGCTATGTACTAATAATATATGAGTTGCTACCTACTAGTATGTGTAGCAACTTGCTACACAAACTAGTAGGTACATACACTTTTGACTGTCTTTTTGTTCGAAATGACGACCATTTTTTCAATAAAACATTCAACTAGGTTAGATATTAGGTTCGTTGCCCATACTGACTCAGCTAAATAAACCCTGAAAGTAAGCGGTGTTCTCATTACCCAAGTTATTTATACAACATCAAGTTTCCCAGCGCCTCATATTACTTGTTCACATGACAGCTACAATGTTATAAATATCGAATATATGATATATTTATGTCAGGTTTATAACAAACTGTCATCCAATACTGCTGTTTACGTTACGCCTTCTTAGACAAGAGCGTCGAGGCTGTATCTCAGCCATGACCTGTTACCGCTTCATATACTCTCTATTCTACTCTACAGAGTAATCTGTACAAATAAATATAATTGAATGGTCTGTACAGACTAGGGCTTGCATTCGAATATTCGAATAATTCGAATATTATATTAGTTTGAATATTCGAATACTTACATTCGCAATATTCGAATATTCGATTAAAATCAAGTTAGATTTAGGCAGTACTTGGTGTATGTAACTAACTCTAGAAGCTCGAGAGATTTATAAGATCTCACAGAAACGAGACAAAGTTATAGAACCAATTACTAACTTAATTATGATTTCTTGATGTATACGAGTAAGACCTGTTAAGAATTTTTGTGTACCTAGGGTACCTACTTACTTAGTCTAGTATCTACTTACTACCGTGTTACCGTTACTTACCGTGTTTATTTACTTCTTGTTGTGAAATTTATTATTAAAGATAGGTAGGTATTGTTTAAACACCAACTCACCTAGATTTCAAAGACTGTTTTTTACTAAGAATTTTTGATTGTGTTTGATATATGTTACTCTAATTGCTAGTTTTATTATGATTTCGTGATTTATAAACCCTCTTAAGTAGTTTGTGTACCTACATACTCTAGTAACTACTTACTACCGTGTTACCGTTACTTATAGTGTTTATTTACTTGTTATTGTGTAAATTTTTATTATAGATATTGTTAAAATACCTACTCACCTAGATTTTGAAGACCTTTTTTTATTAAAAGAATCTTTGGTTGATTATGACTGTAAATCGCCAATGCCAAATGCCTCGTTACGGCGACACAACCTTTTATTAATTTTATTTCAATTTGATATTTTAATTTGTTTATGCAAATAACACTTAAAAGAATAAAAGCAGGGGTGATTCTAATAAAAACATTGTTTTTTTCTGTTATTCGAATAATATTCGAATAATTCGACAAGTACCCGAAAAAAAATCGAATATTCGAATATCAAAATTTTCGAATATTTGCAGGCCCTAGTACAGACAAAACTTATTAAAGTTATATTTTTGGTTACCCATGACTTAACACCTACTTTGCTTTCCGAGTGGCGTCAAAATCGCTTTTAGCGCTGTGATAACCATTCCAAATCAACGAAAGCGCGACAACGTAGACCCATGTGACGTCATGGTTTACTGATGCATACATGGTGAACTGAAATCACCGTGAGCAGTGCGTCAAAAATGACAGTTTGTTGATGTGTGCGTGATGCAATAGCTAGCATCGGTCTGTGTGTGCGTGTATTACATGCCGTGAGCAACGTGAGAGTGATTTCAACCTATTCCGAATGGCTGACAGAACTCAGCTGTCAAAAGCGCGATTTTGAATCGGAATGGCAAATAGTGATAATATCTAGTGTTAAGCGATAACTGATGACTTTAACAGATACATTTTGACGAACTGCTAGGGACAAAGAAGGAAATAAAGTTCTTCTTAGTCCAAAAAATTCATAAATAAATAACGCTTTAGCACTTATTACTCCCTACTAAGCCCCGAAACAAACATCTCAATTCACCGTCCGAATATTTGCTCGGTCGGGGAATGAACCTGAGACCTAATGGTCAGAAGCCAGACATGCTACTAACTAAGCCAAGGTGGCCGACGAAGGCTTTTAGGAAAAGAAACATTTAATAAGATTAAGTGAAAACTTTAAGTGCTTTTGCCATAGACCAATAAAATGCTGAGTGCATTTTCTCTCAAGTCTCTCCTCCATTTACATGGTCTAGAGCGTAGAAAACCTAAGTCTGTCCTTTCTTTTTTATATTCTAGAGCACAGAAAAGCTAAGTGTATCCTCCATTATATATGGTCTAGAGCACAGAAAAGCTAAGTCTTTTCTCCATTTTCTATGGTCTAGAGCACAGAAAAGCTACGTCTATCCTCTATTTTATATGGTCTAGAGCACAGAAAAGCTAAGTCTTTCCTCTATTTTCTATGGTCTAGAGCACAGAAAATCTAAGTCTATCCTCCATTTACTATGGTCTAAAGCACAGAAAAACTACGTCTATCCTCCATTTTCTATAGTCTAGAGCACAGAAAAGCTACGTCTTTCCTCCATTTTATATGGTCGAGAGCACAGAAAAGCTACTTCTATCCTTCATTTTCTATGGTCTAGAGCACAGAAAAGCTACGTCTATCCTCCATTTACTATGGTCTAAAGCACAGAAAAACTACGTCTATCCTCCATTTTCTATAGTCTAGAGCACAGAAAAGCTACGTCTATCCTCCATTTTATATGGTCTAGAGCACAGAAAAGCTACGTCTATCCTCCATTTTATATGGTCTAGAGCACAGAAAAGCTACGTCTATCCTTCATTTTCTATGGTCTAGAGCACAGAAAAGCTACGTCTATCCTCCATTTTCTATGGTCTAGAGCACAGAAAAGCTAAGTCTTTCCTCTATTTTCTATGGTCTAAAGCACAGAAAAACTACGTCTATCCTCCATTTTCTATAGTCTAGAGCACAGAAAAGCTACGTCTATCCTCCATTTTATATGGTCTAGAGCACAGAAAAGCTACGTCTATCCTTCATTTTCTATGGTCTAGAGCACAGAAAAGCTAAGTCTTTCCTCTATTTTCTATGGTCTAGAGCACAGAAAAGCTACGTCTATCCTCCATTTTATATGGTCTAGAGCACAGAAAAGCTACGTCTATCCTCCATTTTATATGGTCGAGAGCACAGAAAAGCTACGTCTATCCTCCATTTTCTATGGTCTAGAGCACAGAAAAGCTAAGTCTTTCCTCTATTTTCTATGGTCTAGAGCACAGAAAATCTAAGTCTATCCTCCATTTTCTATGGTCTTGAGTACAGAAAAGCTAAGTCTATCCTCCATTTTCTATGGTCTTGAGTACAGAAAAGCTAAGTCTATCCTCCATTTTCTATGGTCTATATAAGCTAAGTCTATTATTAGAGCAAGTAATCTCATGTTCAAATTATGAATATTGTATGTAACATAGCAACGGTGTATTGACTGTCACTTGCAAATAAAACTCTGCAAAGCATCCACGATGTTTTTCCTCTGCCTTTTTCTAATATGGTAGCAGAGCGCTAGGTATCTATATATTTTCACCTGTAAGGATTGTTCGTGAATCATGGATAGCACAAGTAGTAGTTCGAGATTCCTCGCCAACAAATTGTGTGGGATGGCGAACGTAGAAGTTTGAAATGAAAATGGTGCTCATCCACGAAGAACTCTTTGATTGTGTTGTTGCCAATACTAAAGGAGAACCTGAGTGCCCAGACCGAAAGAAACAAGAAAAAGCTCTTGCGAGAATATGTCTTAGTGTTCAACCAGCTCTGTACTCGTATGTCAGAAACTGCAAGACAGGTTTTGAGGCATGAAAGAGTATACACAGTGCATTCGAAGACAAAGGCCTATGCAAGAGGTTGGGTCTTTTGAGGGCAATGTTTTCATTGAAGCTTGACCAGTTCGAGAACATGGAAGCTTATCTTACTAATATTGTGGATATAGTGCAGCAGCTTCGTGATATTAATGCTCCTATAGAAGATGACTTCGTGGCAGTGATCATGCTAAGTGGTCTACCAAAGGACTTTGACCCACTTATAATGACGTTAGAGAATCGCAGTCTACGCCTATCAAGTGATCTTGAAAAAAATGAAACTAAACAACTACTAATGAAAGAGTTCGTGATGAAAGATCTAGGACCAGTGGAGAAAGTACTAGAGTTAAAGATCAAAAAGGAAAATGGAAAAATTACTTTAGATCAAAGTGCCTACATTCAGAAAATACTAGAAAAGTATGGTATGCAGGAGTACAAGCCAGCCAGGACTCCAATGCAAATTGATAAACTCGTGAAAGCTGAGAAAAAAGATGACAGCTTGGAGTGTCGTGAGTTAATTGGCTGTCTTATGTACATAGCTGTATGTTCACGTCCTGATATCTGTCATGCGGTAAGTGTTTTAAGTCAGTTTAACAATTGTTACTCTGAATTACACTGGAGAGCGGCTAAACGGGTATTGCGCTATCTCAAAGGTACAATAGATTACAAAATAACCTATGAGAAAAGTGGCTTAGCAGTGACGGGATTAGCGGACGCCGATTGGGGTTCAAATCATATTGATAGACGGTCTTATACGGGCTATGTTTTTAAAATTGGTAAATCGTTAACATGTTGGGAAAGTAGAAAGCAAAAGACGGTTGCATTATCCAGCACTGAGGCTGAATATATGTCTCTCTCAGATGCGTGTAAACAAGCCAAGTTTATTAAGACATTTCTACATGAATGTATATCTAGCACTGTTAATATTGTTATTTTTAACGATAACCAATCTTTCCTTAGGTTATTTGAAAACAATATGTTCCATGCTAGGACAAAACACATTGACATGCGCCATCATTTTGTTCGAGATGCCGTAGGCAATGGCTTGGTAAAATTAAATTTCTTGCCAACGGACCAAATGACGGCTGACGTCTTAACAAAGCCGTTGTCTGTTGAAAAACATTTAAAGTTTGTTAAAGACTTAGGGTTATGCATTTAGTTCAGTAGTATAATTTTAACATGAGTTTAAGGGACGGTATTAGAGTAAGTAATCTCATGTTCAAATTATGAATACTGTATGTAACATAGCAACGGTGTATTGACTGTCACTTGCAAATAAAACTCTGCAAAGCATCCACGATGTTTTTCCTCTGCCCTTTTTCTAATATCTATCCTCCATTTTCTACGGTCTAGAGCACATAAAAAATGGGATCATAAATGCAAATGTAATATCGTTTTTAAGATAAAAACTTATACGCGTTATAAACTTATTATTGAATCCGGGGTAAGATAAGATAAGATAAGATATCCAAGAGCTAATTAATGAGATTATTTGTTACCTCGCATTCATTTTGTATCTAATTGCGAGATTGCGTTAAAACTTTTGTTTAACCGTACGCCAAATAATTTTAACTAGACTAAGCTGGCTAACTTAATTCAAAGGCTGTGTTTGAATTAAGTATAGGTTTGATAATTAAAAACACTAAAAACACTCCAGTGTTCAAATTGTAAGGGCAGTGTATCAAGGGAAATCACTGGGCGAACTAAATATTTATGCCCCAGGGTGACGAACGCAATGCAGAGTATTACTCTGCATTATATATAGGATCTGGTTACAGCCGCGCTGCAACAGTCGATACAAGACAATACCATTAAATATATATAATGGTTTTATCGTGTACAAATGTACATTTAAAAAGGCGTGAATATTACATGTAGGCCGTAAAAGTAAACCAGCTATCAATATTAATACTTTATCTCTCAAAAATTATAAGACTAAAAGCACACCTTTTAGTCTAATCATTGAATGTATATCAATGGTTAGACTAAAAGACTTATCATATGATGATACCTTAACTAAAATTCTCCTCATTTTCGTGCTTAGGTACGAATACCTAAGTTTAAAAAACCTATATCATTTGCGATCTGTAAGGTATAAATATTATTTTACTGAAAAATACGGGACTACTCACGTAATAATTGTCAGAAAGATCCGACTACAGTTTCTACCACATCCGGTGGTCTTTTGCAAGGTTTGCTCGAGACGCCCGCGTCGATGACGTCTCGCTTAGCACCCCTATGCAGCAAAATGTACGGGAAAAGTTTTTTGCAATTTGTGACTTTTTGAGTATTCCAACGATGGTTGGTCCCATAGAAGTTTTTGATCAGTATTAGAAACAGGATCGATTGGCATCATGTTTTGAGTTTTTGTGTAAAATGGCTATTTTCTTGTTAATTGTAATTTTTTTTGTTATCTGTGAATGGGGATCAAAATTCCATAAAAAAATATGGATAATTTCCTAAGACCATTTTCTAGTAGCTGCAATGGATAAGGTACTTCCTCTTACTTACTGCCCCGCTGAAAGTTTCCACTCTGTTTATACCAATATTAAACGGACGGATGAAAGCATTTTTGGCAAACAATGATGTTTTGTTGGCGAATCTTTGCACAGATCACGGAACACTAGGGATGTATGGGTGTTTGTTACTCACTCACACAAAAACGGCTGAACGGATTTCGATGAAATTTGCTAGTTAGATAGATGAGGCACTGGATTAATAACATACAACACTTTTCATCATCATCCATCCGGCCACTGAGCTCCTGTAAACCTTTATTCAAGAAACTCAATATATTGTCGCTACCAGGCATGTATATATTTCAAGTATGTACTTTTGTTAAAGAACATGGGGCGTTATTTGATTTTTTTAAAGACAAGACCAATTCCAGGATAACAAAAAGAGACGGCTAGGAAGCCGTATTGTTATGCCTATTAATAGATCTGCCTTATTTCAAAAACTGTCATATCATGTCAATTAGAATATTTAATAATATACCAAAAGTCATAAGAGAATTGCCAATGAGACAATTCAAAATAAATTATTCCAGTGGCTTCATGATAAAAACCTCTACAGTGTATCCGAGTTCTTATGTAAACAATGGACATGATACTATCTTACTTTATATAATTATGAATTTTGACTTTAGATTTTAATTTGACAGCGCTATTTTAATTGGACATTTTTTTTTTTATAATCCTTTTGACATTGTATAATTTTTTAATTTTAAAATACGATTTTGCATTTCAGTCATGTTTCTGACAAAATATGTGATACCAATATGTAAATGAACCAACAACACCTGTATCACCATATATTAGGCAAATAAATACATTTCATTTCATTTCATTTCATCATCCATCACCACGCGAGTGAAATACCGGGGTAAAGCTAGTATAAAATATACTCCCTTTTATCTGATTAAAGTAGGATTATTTCAACATTCACGCGATATTTAAGGTGTAACCGCTGAGTTATGAGTTTTAAAAATACCCATTGTCCCAATTATTCATATTTTACGGCCACATATTAGACAAGAAGTTGCGTGTTTGTATATAATATATAAACGAAGGTCAACACGGTGTAAAGCCTTTGCGTGAAATAACCAGCCAAGTGCCAGAGGGCCTCGTGTACCAGAGGTTCCGTACTGCCTTAGTGACACACAATCTTAAAAGATAAATATAATAAATATAAAAGATAAATATCGGGAGCTCATCCCGTTAGCAGCAATATGTTAAATCTTAAAATACCTAATTCTTCTAAGCACACAATATAATTATGTTTTATGTACATATTTATCAAGGTACAAATGTTTAAAAATAAAAATAAAAACTAATCTATAATGTGGAGGAAAGTGGCCAAAATGTTGGCAGTATTGCCATATTTGCCACGCTGGATGGCAATGCTAACTTTTAGCCTAAAGTAGGCACCAGCATTTCGGTCACTCGTTATTTATGTTTAGGTTTATTTATCACAATTCAAGCAAAGCAATACCACCGATTTTCATTTTCATTTTCATTTTAATCTGAGAGATGTATTTGACTTGTATTTTTAGAGTTTGTGCAAAATGAGAACATCGTGGCATTACGGCGAAAAAGAAAACAGATTTTATTTGGCAGCTTTATCCAGCTGCTGTCTGTCTGTCACGCACATTTCATCAAATTTGGTCAAAGAAAACACTGTTTTAAACTATCACGGTTGTTCTCTAAAGTTATATGATTATTAACGGGATATTTACCGTGGTAAGGTTGTGGAGTGAGCTCCCGATATTTCGGCGCAGTTACATGCACCATGTTCACGGGAAGACTGAAGAATGCGGGTGGTTGATCAAAATGTTTAAAAGTTAGGTGCAGACATAACGATCTACCCTCTTTCTTAGTCTTTTGCTACGGTTATCACTGGAACTCGAACTCGATACTAAGTCCCGACAAAACACACTCACTGTATCACTGCGTATAGTATTTTGAACACATTTTGAACGCGGACTTTTATTTTTAAAACAACCTAATACTGGATTCCACGCACTGGCAAGTTGAAAACCATCACCTCGATTGAAATTCTGGCATTTCGAGATCTCAATAGTTTCCTTTACTAGCCTTGGTATGTAATGGCGTTCGGTGGACAAGACTTTAGGGTTATGGAATTCAATCCAGTGGTTAGGACCCGCGTCCAGCAGATGCTCAGCTATGGTGAGCTATGATATTTGGTCAAAGAGTTTTTGAGTTATACTTCAATAACTAAAAAGTGTTTCGAATATCTTGATGATATCATGATGGTATATCCCGTAAGTAGAAGGTCGCTAAAAAGGGTGAAGTAATATTGTTTTATTAAAAAATAGAACCGACTTCTACACTAAAAAGTGTGAAATAACTTGTCGAAGTCGGTACCGTGCACGCAATATTGTGATAATAGGTAATATATATAAAGATAGGTTTTTTAGGGTTAGGTACCTCAAAATGAAAGAGGAACTCTTAGGGTTGCTTTGCTGCCTGTCTTTCTGCCAAGACCTTTTTTCTCAGAAACGCATCAGCGCTATAAAGTTGATTTATTATGAAATTCTCGTGTTTATACTCTCAGCTGTGAAAAAAAAACTTGTGAGTGAACGCGATCAAATGATATGATCAGACCGTTTATGTTGCATTTATATCATGTTTTGCGATTTCGCCATTGAATCAAAACCTACAATCCTGAATCTCCTGAATCGACATACAAAACTCGCAAAGATCTGCACGCTCAGTACATCCACACCCGTAATGCGAACAAGAGATCGCGACAGTGGCACGCAGGCTTGTCAAATCAGTTGACACATGTGTTAGAACCGAGCGAGTATGTATAATCGTTTACCAGAACATATTACCAAAGCGGCTAGTATAAGATCCTTTAAAGTTATGTTAAAATCATGGCTCATCGAGAAGGCGTTCTATGATGTAAATGAATACATTAGCAAAACCTTTTAAATTTGTGATGATCATAATTTTTAATGAATTGATTATTGTGCGCATGTATCATAATGATTATGCTTTTAATTAATTATTTTGTTATTATATTATACTATATTAATTAATTTTGATTAAATTGTATTTACTAATAAATTGATTATACTGATTCATTATATTCATTATAGTTGCAATTTTTCCATTTAGGTCTGAATTCACTTTTGTTTGGAATTATCACAGCTACTCTGTAATAATTCTAGTAAATTCCACAAAACATCAGCTATCTGCTAGTGAAAGTCACGTAAAATCAGTCCAGCGGTTACGGATTTAAATTAAGACGGATAGTAAAAAAAATATATTTTTTTATATAAGTACCGTAAGTATATACTTTTATATGCATTTTTAATATGCACATTTAGTTAAAGCTATTATTTTGAGATCACAAATAGACACGTCAATTATATTGTTTTTACTTGTTTGTATGTCTATACTGTAAGTATTGTATTTGTATATATACAGAGGAAAGATTTGTATGTATGTATGTTTGTAACGAATTGGCTCAAAAAGTACTGGACCGATTTCAAAAATTCTTTCACCATTGGAAAGCTACATTCACCCTGAGTATCATAGGCTGTATAAGATTCATCGTCATCATCATCATCATCCATCACCGCGCGGGTGAAACTGCGGAGAGCAGGTAGTTTTGTATATAGAAGTTTATAAATATAACCCGCGGCACGTAACTCTAGCGCTGACCGTTATTGCGCAGACGTCAAAAATTGGGTATCACAGGGTGGCTAGAGGGACGAAGGACTCTTGTCTCTCTCTGTCACATCCAAGACGAGGGACTCCTGTCTCTCTCTGTCACATGGCGCGACTGTACCCATGCGCAGCTATCCCCTCCACATTTCACTCAGCGCTAGAGTTACGTGCTGCGGGTTATACACCCGTTCCATCTGGGACAAGGAAAATCACGTTTCGAATACGACCTTTGAATGCGAGAAACCATCTCCATAACAAACCTTTCTTTACTCTCGTCATTGAATCTTTATGCATTACTTGTTGTGTTCCGCGGTTTCCTTGAGTATCATATGTTTTAATTCAGTGCCTCACCTATCTACCTACCAAATTCCATTCAAGTCCGTTAGACTTTAGTTTTTAGTTCTTGAGTTATAAATGAAATGAAATTAAAATTTTGAAATGAAATGGAAAGAAAATATTTATTGCCAAATTCCTAAATGCCAAAAAATATATATGTTTTGTTGTGTTGCTATGTTTTTTAGCAATTAATAGGGTTAAGTATAAATAAATATATATTTATATAACCCGTCCCGTGTCTAGTGTTTTTCGGTTTATTTCCGAACTACGCATAAAAGTTCAAATAAAAAATACTACTCTTGAATTGGTGTTGAACTGTTTGACGAAATAAAAGCAAGTTTATACCGGTGGAGTGTATTGGATCTGATAAAATTAGTTAAAAAGTCGAGCTCTAAAAATGTGTATACACTTTGTGCGCAACATGGCTTAGCACTTTTTTAAACGTACACATGGTGTACACATGACACGCGATGGGTTAATAAATAAATACACTATCCCGATAATCCCTATAGTTAAATTAATATGTATTTATCTGGATTGAACCCTATTGATTGATTTATGGCAATAGAATAACGCTCAGCACTTAACTGTGTTAGCGTTTCGATGACAAAGCCAGTGTTCAGCGTAATCCTTTACTCAAATTGATCTCGAATATAGAATACTGTTATTCTTTATTTATATACAAAAGATTTTTTAAAATTAAACGATATTTTATATCACTTCTGATACCTATAGCATACGTAACACAGGCATAATTTAGCATTCACATAATTCGCCCCATTTATTATTATTATATCTATGGTAGGATACTGTATTTGAAATCGGTTCAGTATAAAAATGTTTTTTTTATTTGTAGGAATACAAATAAAAAAAAAGACAAAAAATAAATATTTATAAAAACATCAAATAGATGTTTTCTTCAAGTAGTTCGGGTCAAGTTTAGTAAAGTGGTAAAAAACAACACTAAGACTTTCTAGTGTAATTATAATTGAGGAGACCAGACACACAGACAATAGTAGGACCTAAGTAAAAACATTGTAACAGTCTATATGTATGAAAAGAATGGCCCCGAGTTTCTTGCCGCTTCTTATAGGTAGGCTCTATATGTTTTTGACGCACTTATGACATTCATAAGTGTGTCTTTAATGCCTAAATTGAATAAAAGATTTTGACTTTGACTTGACTAAATGCTGGATTAACTGATAAAACAACAACAATTAAAAAATCATGGCTTCGCCTACACTAGTAAATGTTAAGCGTAAAAATTAATAATTTAATTCACCATAGTTATACTTCAAAACTAGAGGAAACATATATCTAGGACAAATAAACATTAGCAATAAAAGGAAAAAATTCACTTATACAGCCAATGTTACACTTTTTCCCTCCAACTCACTCGATAAGTTTTTTGCCATTTATTCCTAAATGTTCTTAAGGCGCGGTCGTACCCTGATAATAGTAAAAAGCAGAATCTTTAAACATCGAGTGTAACGAAACAGTTCGATAATAATCTATGAAAAAAATACTAAGGTTAGAAAAGGAACAGGCAAAGAGTAATAACCGAACAGAATTCATAAATATTACTCGCTCTCTGCAGAAAAAAATTCTAAATAGGTGCATAAAAATAAACTTTCAAGTCCAAACTCTCAGAGTTTTCAGCGATAACACTATATTATTTTTTAGGTAATTTTAGGCCAACATATACTACTAAGGTATTAACCAGCAGTTTTTTCAATTGTGTTAGTATATATCGAAAGATATAAAGAAAACGTACAAAATTACCGCATTTTCGCATTACATCGTCCAATCTAACAAGCGATTTTCAACCTTACGTAAAGCATCGTAAATTATTTTAAAATTGGGGTTGGACCGCGTCTTAACACGAAAACCACTAAACACTATTGACATTTTGATAAAATGTAACACTCCTATTCTATTAAATGTATATTTGCTACACCTTATCTGTATTAGAATATCATCAGGCGCGATTTAGAATAATAAATTAATTTACTACTTACGCCGTTTTACTATTAGGTTCGCCATAACTTGCATATTTATTTATGTTAGGAATGCATTGATACAAAAGCCAGCAGCTAAAATGCTGATTTAAGCCCAAATATTACATACGCAAAAAAAAAAAAAAAAGTATGTTATATTACAATCAACGTACACAATGTGAGTAAACAAACCAAAACCCGCATCGAAATACACAAATAAACATTTTCTAGCGCGTACATGAACTTGCAACCTCAATATAAAACTTGGCAATAGACACTAAAATGCAACACGACATAAAAACTTTTCTCACACACTTATCACTGGCCACTATTTAAAAAGAATGTGATTTCCCACTCAAAACCTCTTTCGAAATGTAGAGTTCGGAATTTGAAATGTTATTTTCTTTTTTTAGCGCGTCGTGCGTTCGCTTACGGTCGCGACTGTGTTGCAACTGGCTTGGCAGGTTAGATATAGATATAAACATTATTCCACAAACATAATATAACATATATGTATGTACTATCAGCTGCTATCAGTAAGCCATGCGAGTGTTAAAAACGCGGAAAGTTAATCACAGATAGAACGGCCCTTTGCATTTAATCTAGAGTAAAATATGATGATTTGACTCTGTTGGTTGTTTCTCATGTGATTATAATCATAAGAGGTCAAAAGGCCGATTGCACTTACTTAGTTTTGCTTCAACTGCAATCAAACTGTTGCTGGACTATTGCTTATATACGTTTTTTTATTCTGCTATTGAAAATCAGTCCAGCAGCTGTTTTTTATTGACGATAGCGATTAATTAAAACTTTATATTTTGCTAACTCGATAGATCATGAAAGCGACGCTAACTAATTTTTACGCGTTCATTATTTTTAATCTAAACTAGCGCGTAAGATAACTTTACGTTCCAATTTGTCTATAGAAATAGTAGAATGGCTTTTTGCAATTATGGAATGACAACTGGAGTCGAATTGCAGTTGCAGCGGGATATATTGTTGAACGTTGTGGAATTGTAGAATTGACCTGCAGGAAACATAATCGGTAGTAAGTAGTAAGTGGTAAGTATGTAAATTTTTACGAACGTACATTATATTTGCCAATACAAATAGGAAGGCAAAGTTAATATATTGATTTCTTTAAACAAATCACTCAAAGATTCTCATGATTGTGCTAATGAAATCATTATTTTAGTGACGTACACATAATACAATAATTATTTATTACAGGAATGTCGCTATGTTTAGGATTTTTTTGATCAGATATTATTTTATTGTAATCGCAAAAGTCTTCCAAAATGCTCATTTTAGTGCAGGGTTTTAAGTCCTATATATAGTGGATTTTTCAGATGGATCAGTAAGAGCATTACTTACAAGAAAGCGTTCCTAGGACACCATTCACAACTTTTTGAAATATTATGAACTGCATTCACAGATTTTGCTAAAAAATCACAGTCAGCGATAAAGGTCAAAACTGAAATACCACTTTTATTTAATGTAAATCTAATTCCGTGTAAGAATCAAAATACTATATTGGAAGAACTGAAGTTTGAATAAAAGAGATGTAGGAAATCGCAAAACATTTTTCCCGTATATCGTACATTTTGGCAAGAGAATCAAACTTCTACATTGGGCAACCTTTTTGCTTTGGGTTGACTATCCGCTATAAAGAAGGCTGGCTGAAAAAAATAGTTTTAACTTTCAAACTCTGAATTCCAAATCCATTAACCAAGAACATTATTTTGTTTGCACTGAGAAAAATTGTTGCAATGATAGCAATTTATATCCTTTAAAAAAATACCCAAAAATAGAACCATATTTCACACTTTTTGGTATTGAAGCGAGTTCAATAAATTTAGTAAAAAAAATGTTTTCACCCTTTTTAGTGACCCTTGCAACTTACGGGATCGATTCTTATTCACCGTCAACGATGATATCATCAAGATAAGCGTAACACTTGTCAGCTGTTCGAGTGTAACTTAAAATTTGCTTGAGCGAATTTGATGTAATTTAAATGGGACCATCTCGGAAGTAGACTCTACCACACAAAAAATATTTTTGAGAAATCGGTGAATATACACAAAAATACATACAATCGAGCATACAAACTCCTCCTTATTTGAAGTTAGTTCAAAACTTCTTTAAATCGCAACATTTGGACTTTTTGCATATTTTGTAAATGATAGAAAAACAGAAGCTACAGTAGTGTGGTATGCGAAAAATATCCATTGCGACAAGTACCAAAAAAGGTAATTACAAACATTTAGAAGATTCTCGAACAAAATGATACCCAAAAAGTATATTTTCAACGACAATGGTAACTTTAGGTAGAGTTCTGTATCTTTATGGTAGAAATGGGGAATTATTGGTACCGGAAATACACACATGGCCTTTCTTACAAAATTTAATATACCACTGTTCTGTGGGTATCTACTTCTGTAGGTATGTTATGGATGCCATACATTCATTGTTATGAGCTTTGTGTTATGAATGCGAGAACTACCTACGTTACATCGAGTGGTGTTGTGGTTACAGAATTTTAACTTCGCCGTCGGAGTGTAAAATATAAGTAAGGCCTAACTTACTAAATAAGATAAAATACTAAATTAATAAGTCATTCCTAGGAAATTGTGTGCGTTTTTACAATAAAAACCCAAAACACATAACTGAGCTCACAGAGGACAAATTCAAGTTGAGTGTAAAAAACATTTTAATAAAAAAAGCTTACTATAAAGTTCGTCATTATATAGAAGATTAAGATGCTTGGATTATTATTCGTAGCTTGGAATACTCCACTTCTGGCAAGCTGTCACTCTGCCACCCATAAAATGTAATATTTGTAGTACCTAAGAAGAAACATTGTAAACACACATATATATATATATATAAAGGAATGGCCCCGAGTTTCTTGCCGCTTCTTCTCGGTGGGCTCTATATATTTTGGAACGCGGCCGTAGAGTCTTTAAAGTACATTATAATGAAAAGTTGACGTTCATAAGTGCGTCTTTGATGCCTAAATTGAATAAATGATTTTGACTTTGACATAGATAGATTAACTCTTTATTGAAACACCACAATACAAATAAATGTTATAAATAAAGAAATAATCCTACTTAATAACATAAACGCGAAAGTTTGTGAGTATGTATATGTAGTAGTATGTATGTATGGATGTATGGATGTGTGGATGTGTGGATCTTTGTTACTCTTTCACGCTCAAACGGCGGGACCAATTTTGAAGAAATTTGGTATGGAGGTAGATGAGGCGCTGGATTGACATATAGAATACTTTTCACCATCATTATCATCCATTACCACGCGGGTGAAAAAATTTAATATTCTTGGGCTCAGCATAGACAAAATAATAAGATCTCCGCCTACGCTAAGATCGTAATGATGACAGTTCTGTCAAGGTTTGTGTCAGTTTCTGATAACCAAGTCAAAAGCTATAAATTTGACAGCTCGATAGGTACACTAGGGTTACGTTCCGGGAAGCACCGTCAACGCTCGCAACTGTCGCGCCCCGGTGTAACGTTCCAGTTGGAATCAATGCTTGCAATGTTCAACCCAAGTGGAACAGTTACGCGGTCGCGAAAAGCGCGCCAACTTTTCTGTCAAAAATCGATAGAATCTTATACATTTGATGTTTGACAGTGACAGCTCGCAAACGACCACGAAAACCCACCACCCACCAACGACCATCGATGACGTATCGAGCTTCTAATGGAATGGGTGTGCGAACGCCGAGAGTGATTTCGGCGCTTCCCGGAACGTAGCCTTAAAGTGCTCGACGAGCGCCAAGGGTGATGAAAGACAGTTTTTCCATGGTGATCAATTTTATATATTTTGTATGTACGTAAGTCCTGAATTTTATTATTAATATTTACTAATTGATTACTAAGTGATAGATAGATAGATAGATAAACTCTTTATTGAACACCTTAAACTAAAACAAAATTTAAAAATATTTAGCTTATATTAGTGAACAATAGGCGGCCTTATCGCTCAAAGCGATCTCTTCCAGACAACCTTTGGATGGAGAGGAGCAAGTTTTGACAAGGGATGGCGGTGTACAATATAGTTCATAGTAATTATATTTATAAATATCTACAATATTATATACAATATAGATAATAAATATGTTTTTACACAATATATACATACAAAAATACATACATATATACTTATATATATAAATATATATAAACATATAAATACGATGTTTACACGTATGGAGCTTATACTAGCACGACAGGTAATGATCCTTAACTTTGTCTTTAAAAACATTTAAGGACGGAGCTCGCTTGGTATCAAGTGGCAATGCATTCCAGAGTCTGACGGCTTCGACCGAAAACGATCGGTCATAAAACGAGGTAGTGTGTGGAGGGAATTTAAGCATAAGATTCTCTGATGACCGTAAGCAAAGAGAATTAGAGGCATTAAGGTATTCGAAACGCTCTTTAAGGTACTGGGGTGAAGAAGGGTTGAATAAAATATTGTAGAGAAGAGATAGGATGTGAGCATTCCGGCGATGTCGTATAGGAAGCCACTTGAGCTTAGTGCGAAATTCAGAAACGTGGTCGTATTTGCGCAAGCCAAATATGAACCTTATTGAAAAGTTTTGAAGACGCTCAAGTTTGTTAAGCTGGTCCTCCGTAAGGTCTAAATAGCAGGCGTCTGCGTAATCAAGAATCGGTAACAGAAGAGACTGTGCAAGCGCAACTTTAGTGGCTGTTGGCAAAAAGTTTCTCAGTCTTCTGAGTGAACCTGCGGCAGCAAACGTTTTACGGCTAACGGTTTCCAATTGTGGGATCCAGGTTAGGCATTCATCAAAAATAATCCCAAGATTTTTTACTGTTTTGCTGTATGGAATTTTCACACCCTCAAAGAAAATATTTGGTAAACTGTCCCAATCTATATTACAAATAGTCCGTGAACTGCCCAAAATTATAACTTGGGTTTTGAGTGGATTTACTCGTAAGCCGTATGATTTGCTCCAGTCCGAAATGTAACATAAATCATTATTTACCATATTAATTGCTTCAACTAAACGGCTAAGTGGGGCTTGGGAGTAAATTTGAAGATCGTCTGCATAGAGGTGGTAGGAAGAAGAAAGACGTTGAGATATAGAGTTTATAAAAATTGCGAAAAGAAGAGGAGATAATACGCCGCCTTGAGGCACACCGACAGTGATGTCACACCAAGAGGACACAGACTCATCAAGGCGAATCCGCTGTCGGCGACCAGACAGATAACTGCGAAACCAGTCAATCGCCGTTGGAGATATGTTAATGGACCGAAGTAGAGCGAGAAGGAGATCAAAGTCAACGGTGTTAAATGCGTTGCTGAAGTCAAGCAAAGTCAGCAAAGTTAACTCTCTGTTTTCCATTCCAAAACGAATGTCTTCTGTAATTTTTACTAGAGCCGTAGTTGTACTATGCCCAGGTCGAAAACCGGATTGGAAAGGATTAAGGAGTTGATGACGAATAAGGAATGAGTGTAATTGTTGATGAACTAGACGCTCAAGAACTTTGGACAGAAAAGGAAGTATGGATATTGGACGGTATTCAGAAAATGATTGAGGATTGAGTTTCTTCGGTAAGGGAATAATTTGTGCTTCCTTCCATATTGACGGAACTGTAGCATTTGATATAGAATTGTTTAGGATATGACAAAGGATAGGGAGTATAATATCAAGGATAGGAACTATCATGTTTCGACTGATGCCGTCTGTTCCAACTGCATTAGAAGTGATAGACAATATGCTCCTCTTAACATCACAAGCGGAAAATTGACTAAAGAAAAATGGTTGATGGTCAGGAGTTGAAATGGTAGAAAGACGTTGTAACGTTATATTTTTATCTAAATCCATTATATTGGAAGATGAAGAGAAGTGTTTATTCAAGGAATCAATATCTAAATTATTTAAATTTCTATAATAGTATTATATAAGTGTTTACTTATATAATACTATTATAGAAATTGCGTTTGACCATGTATATATTTTATGACATTTCGGTATAAAGGTATATAGATATGACCTTGGAAAAGATAATAAGCTACTCGAAGTTTTAATCCTGCGCAGAAATAGTCGCGGGCACAAGCTAGTAATAAAATAAAAATACAAACAAAAATATTTCACAATTAAATACTTATACTCTCTGGCAAAGATGAATTTGTATAAAATTAAAAACTGTGCAAGCGCGAGTTGAACTCGCCCACTACCCTCAGTTCCTTACATCTAACATTATCTGAGTGGAAGGACAAACTTAACTTTACCGTTCGATCCATTGCACCAACCGCAAGTAATAAGTTTGTAATAGTTAATTACATATTTATGGTTTACAGATTTTTCCAGTGTATGTGCTGAAAGACATTACTTCTTGCCAAATTTCACGATTCTAGGTCAACGGTAGGTACCATAAAGGTTTAGATTCCCTTGTGAAATCGCAAAATATGCGAGAAATGTGACATAACCAGATATATCTTTTGAACGCGTTGACTTACAAGTTTGATTTTTTCACAGCTAGGAGAAACCTTAGACCTAAGTATTGATATTTTTAACTTTATACTTCGACGTGTTTCTGAGAAAAAGGGTCTTAACCACACACGTTGCAGTTCCTGAAAAAAAGAAGGTGATTTCTGCGAAATCTATTGTATGATTGGCCAAATACGGCGAATCGCAAGTCAACGGGTTAAAATAGGCAGATAGACGGACAACAAAGTGATCCTATACGGGTTCGTTTTTCCTTTTGAGGTATACGTATTCCATAAAAATGTTTGTTGCCATAAACCTAGTTAAAAAATAATAGCAGGATGTATCCTTACTACTTGATTTATGATCGACTATAGGGGTACGCTCAGTAGTTAGCTGTGTCAGCATATCACGGCGCTGTGGGGTTCAGCGAACTCCTTTGCTCGAATACAGTGGGCCGAGCACGAAAATCTGCTTAAGTGTAACGTTATCGTATCGTTTAATGTCTCAAGTCACTAGAATTTTAAAAACTTTTGTTTTAGATGGGACTACAACTGTTCTAAAAAGATGTGCCATGTGAATAATTACACATAATACATGTGTGTGAAGGAAGGTAGGAACACACACATAAACAAAACTCACACCTGAATAAATACACGTAGGTACGTGTATTTATTCAGGTACATATAGATTTGAAATCTTTGATAGGTATTACTTTATTGAATGGAATTTTAGTGAATGGAGTCGTCGGAAGGCCTAGGGCCTAGGCCTTCCCTAGGCGAACCTTCCAAAATCAGATTCATTAATTTCTGAAGAAGGACCAGGTCAAGAGTATTCTAAACCGACGCTCATGTATGAAAGGACAGAAGTGTGTCAGGATCGTAGCAAGTGAAAAACCTACCCTTACGGGAAACAGGCGTGTATTTATGTATTTATGTTGAATTATTCAACTTTTCGATCAAGTTGCAACAGTTTTTACTTATACATAGGTCATACTAAGTTTTCGGAGTTGGCCACATACATAAACAATATTAAAAAACTAATTACTACATTTGAAAATTGAACTCTTTAGCCGTGGAATAAAATTCAACATTCTAGGTCAATTTAAAAATTGCGTGATTACAAAAAAAATGGATTAACTCGGGAAAATTTTCATAGCATGATTTTTACGATTTTAAGTGTAATTTGAGCTCAGCAGAGCCTCGTTCGGCTTCAATGTACTTTTGGCAATCGTATGAAAAGTGCATTGACGCAAAGGGAGAATATTTTGAGAAACAATAAATTAATTTTTGACCATTAATAATATTTTTTTTATTATTGATTCTGGAAACTTTTAGTGCGGCCCACGTATTACAACAAAAAAAATTATTAAGGCGCATCCCAGAGCCAATAAAACCTTTAGAATCTGGTTCGATTTTCTCAGATCAGATCGATGTAGTCACAAGAAAATTGATAATTTTCAAAATGATATATGTTATTAATTTAGTTTATTTAGAATAGAAACTACAAACAACTAGTAAAAGAAGAATAGTCATTTTACACATGTTTAATTGAATTATGATAAACAAAGAAAACAATCTTAGATAATGTAACCAGGGTCTTATCATGCTCATAATTATAGTAATTTGCTTGGTTACTATAACCACAATCACGTTCTACGCATCAAACTTTTATAGTGAGTTTATACAACAAAAAGCATTATAAGCAACGATCTTAAATACCATATATAAGATTGTTGATTATAGGTACAAATAAATAGATCCCTTTTTATTCTTCATACCTTAATATCAATTTGACAATGAAATCATTGCCTACGAAACAGAAACTCGACGAAATAGTCCAGTCAGATTAGAATAAAGTATATATACATAATTCTGATAGTTGTAGATGCTTCTGAAATCGTTACAAAACACACCTAGGAGTATCACCCCGGTTTGCACCGTTTGTAGCACCTACGGAACCATGTTTGTTAGGTATAAACTTTAACGATCCGTTAATCAGAAAAAATCAAAGAAGTTGGAATAGTTATTGTGTTTATGAATAAAGGCGCCCTTTAGGTAAAATTAATTACAATAAAAAAGTCGTGCAACGTACGAAAATATTTTGTTATTGTTTTTTTTTTATTTGCGGCTCTAGTAAAATTCTAAATAGTGGTGCAAACTTACTATTAGGTATTTATAAGCATCATAAACGTTCCGTTAAATTTGCACCAATGTGCAAGCTACGGTTCATATCTTTACTGCCGACTTACAAAATCAAGGATTTTCTCAAGTCGACGTGTATTTTTTTATATATTTTGCAGAGTAGTTAAATTTTAATAAATATAATATTTTTGGTAGAGTATGTACGTCCGAGGAAGTCCGGACAATCGGTTTTTGTGTTACAATCTAATAACAGAAAAGTGTTTCGAAGTTTTGATTATACATTGAAAAAGTGTCAACTTTTGTTGTCTTGAGAATTCAATTTATTAATAACTTAATTTATTTATTTATTACTTTATTTGTAGAGTATTCTATCATAGGGAATATAAGACTATTTAACAAATGTTTTGTGTAATTTGTCTTCATCTATTGTGACAACCCTACCAGAATAGGTAACAAGTTTGCACGTTCTTAAGAACCTTTGCCTCTGTTCCGTTTATTTACTCATGTAGTGCGTACACATACAAGTGTTTGGTATGACTCTATGAAGATAACATATTTTTCTATAAAGTAAAATCTGGTTTTACTATGGTAGAACGTCTAATACGAGTAATTAAGTGGAATTTCCCACGCCGAGTCATCGAACGGATTAAGGTGTTACTTACACCGAAAATGTTTGGCTGCGTTTTATTATTGACGTGTCAAATTAACACCATTACAAATGGCACTCGGTGGAAGCGACATGTAATCAGAAATATGTTTGCATAAATAAAACGTGGTCTATTACTTTGCTTAAGAGGTTATAAGCAAGCCCAGAAACACAACGAGCTATGTAGAGGGCTCCGGGCCGGGGCTATACGAAAGTCACCGACGTAGCCCAGAATATAAGCCAGTTGAAGAAGCAGTGGGCAGGGCACACAACACGCAAAACTGACGACCTTTGGGGCCGGAAGCAAAGGAAATAAGTAGGTATGTATAAATAGAACGTTTCCCTACTCGAGTTGATTGACAAAAACACAGGATAAGTGCGAGATGCGTGTAGGGATGTCAACATCGCATCTACGAACAAATCTTTTTTTGGGTGCCTACCTACACAAAAGAAAACAATAACATTTAAAAACTGCCAACCCCGACCGCTCTGCCAGCAGCGTAATGATAGCCGGCAAGCGTGCTCCGCCCCCACCGCTCCGCCTCTTCCCACTTTTGTCGCCTATTTGTCGCGAAGACGTTCTACTTACTCTGGGCTATGCGCTCTAAGTACTTTACCGGAAGTGTCAACTTGAAATGTCAAAGTAACTTTTAAAGCTTTTGCTAAACGTTAGGTAACATAAAGACACTGTATGCAGTACACGTTGTATAATAATATAAACGTGCGAACTTACGTAAAGCATCATAATATAATTATCATGCTTTATGTACGTTTCAAAATTGCTTATCTGATTAGATAAAGTAATGCGAAGATGCACTAATTTAGTAAGTTTTTTATATATGTTTGATATAAAAAAACTATTAACATAATTAAAAAACTACTGGTTACTATTTTAATACTAGGTATACGTTAGCCATATAAATATAGTATTATCGCTGAGAGTTTGAAGTTTATTTTTGTGGGCCTATCTATTTAGGATTGTTTCTGCGGAAAGCGAGTAATATTTATGAATTCCATTCGGTTATTATTCTTTTCCTTTTTTTTTCTGACCTAAGTATTTTTTCATAGAATATTATTGATCTGTTTTGTTACACTAGATGTTTAAAGATTCTGCTTTTTACTATTATCAGGATAACAGTACGCCTTAAACTTTTGTCTGTCTGTTTAATCTCCTTTTTTGTCTCCTGCTTTTTGTTAAAATATATATAGGACCACCTCTGAAAAATATGACATACAACACAACAACAATCATCAAAACGATGATCAACTAACAAACAATAAATAGGTTAGAATAATATACGGCCTTATTTATAAACGCTACTTCAATTTAAATAACGTCACTTGGTACGGCGCAGAAAATATTACTTTAGGCACTACTGAATAACGTCATTTAAGCAGCGTTTATAAATACGACCCAAAGTAGTGTCGGGAACCTCCTTTTTTAAAGTTAGTTGAAAAGAAATTTTGGCTATGGGCGAGAAATAACTATTAAATCTTATTATTAAGGAAAATTCATCGTAAAACTTACGCAAAATGTATGTGTACCGACCATAACAAACGTAAAAAAATCAATAATGATCCCTAAATCCTAGACGGTGCATGTAAAGGATATGAATTGGAATGATTATAGAAGAAACACTCGAGAAATCTACTTTCTTAGTTGGCGTGAACTTACTAATAACAATAACTTAGCTCTTGGTAGTTTTTTTTTATGGGATAGGTTGGAAAACGAGCAAGCGGCTCACCTGATGGTAAGTGATACCGTCGTTCAAGGACATCCGCAATACCAGAGATTTCGAGAATGCGTTGCCGACCTTTGAGGAAAGAATATAGGAAGCTTCCTTCCTATATTCTTTCCTCAAAGGTAAGATAAGATAGAAGGGGTGAGAGTGTAGGGGAGGGGAAGGAGAGGGAGAACGGGGGAGGGGGGAATCAGGCCTCCGGAACCTCCAACAGACCTGACTGAATCGCAAGTTATGTTACTTCACGTCGGTGTTATGTGGGAGTGTGGTACTTCCCCGGTCGTGTCGGCCCATTCAGCTGTGGGGTTACAGCGTGGCACTACCACCGAAGAAGTTACCGCCGGAAGGTCTTGGAGTGGAGACTACGGACCGGTAGCTGATACCTAATAGTCGTAGGATCAGTAGGCTGATGCAGACTGCCTCTAACCGGTCCTTTTCGGAAATCTATGGGGCATGAACGAAGGATGTTCACTGCTGAATATAGGCCGGCCATCTTCAGCAGCCGTGCGATTCTCTAAGAGCAAACATCGTTGCATCTTTAACAATATCCGTGAAACAAATGACGAGATGACAAAAGAACGTTGGATAAACATTTGACATCGGTGAGCTCGTAGATGGGCGCATCGACGAATCATTAGAGAATCGCATGGCTGTGAACATCCTTCGGCTAAGATGGTGAAGATTTTTTAAGCAAAAAAGTGTTAACTTTGTGTATTTTTTTATAATTCCTTGCCAAATCTTTTCATGTACAGAGCATGCGTGTCAGAGTGTATACAATGATGTAGATATTTTCTTGTAACGTAGGTGTAAGCTATGAAAACATAAAGTACAGGGTTGCTTAGACTACTGTAGGTAATAGGGTAAGGTCGCCTTAGTCGTACCAGTTCAAGGAAAATAGCTATAATTTCTATTGTAATATAAATAAAAGAAAAATCTTTGCATATATAAATTCTTCATTTATTAACGAATCAACAAAGACTAATAAGACATATAAAAATCTTTTAATAAAATGTTTTTTTATAGGTTTTACAAAAACCTTCCTTCGGTACGACTTAGGCAACCGGTTGCCTTAATCGTACCACCCATGGCCTTAGTCGTACTTAGAGTAAACATATATCTTTCCAACTAGAATTCTAAGGACAATTAAAAAACTGCGTAGACTTATATGCTACGATATCAATTTCAGTCTTACTTATAATAATAATAATAAAAAAACGTTAGTTTCATTTCGTAATAATGAGTACCTTTAGGAAATAAAACTATCATTTTTTTAAATGCATATATCACAAATGTAATTTTTAGTTTTAATTTCGAGATCTGCACATAAAATCCTTTGCATTTAATACATTGGGTCATATTTTCTTTGCGATCTTCGTTGCATAGTTTGCACAACCAATTTTCTTTAGCGTCTAGTTTCTTATCTTTGTTATATTTCCTGTCTATCTTTCTTTTTTTATTAGTGACTTGTGTTCCTTTTTCTTTCTTAATATTTTTCAAATTTAATATAGGTCTCTTCAGTTTCTTTGTCTTTTCTTTGGTTTCAATTTCCGATTTGTAGGGGGACGAAGTCAATTCCGCGGTCTTATTGGTTCCTTTCCTCATTTTTTGGTCAACTTTAGTTAAGCTCGGTATAGGAGATATTATATTCAAGCAAGCCATTATTTGCTTTTTATTTGTAGGGTCGTCAATCCTTGAAGAACCTGGTTGAGGAGATTCTCTCATGGGTGATTTTGCAGCAGTAGTAGGTGTCCTTGCCACAGGAGGCTTTGTAGTCACAGGTGGAGTACCAGTCCGAGGTGTCATTTCAGACGCAGATGACGTAGGCCTATCCATCGCTGGGGTTATTCCAATCTCAGGTCGCGTATCAGTTGCAAGTGGCGTTGAAATTCCAGACATGGGTGGCGTTGCAGGTGGTTCTCGCGTCGCAGGTGTAGCTATAGATTTTGCTGGAGGCTCGGGATCTATGGCCGCAGTTGGTCCTTGGTCATCGATTTGCACAGAAGATATGAAGTCTTCTTCTGTGAAGATATTTCTGTCACTAGGCCACAAGCCTGTCGCTCTAAACCCATTCTGTGCAATGTCCATACGAACTGATCTGGGGTACGCTTTACCCAACAGCTCTGCAACATTTCCCTGTTTTATCACAGCCCCAGGGTTTGAACGCAGCCATGACGAGGCTGCTTGATTGTAGTTGCTTTTCAGGGATTTGAAAAACTATCTGTCCAGTGGCTGCAAACGGTGGGTTGTGTGTGCAGGAAAAGACAGCATGACTATACCATAATCACGGGCTAATTCAATGGCTTCCAGATTTTTCGTGTGCGTGCTGTGACCATCCAGCAGCAGCAGTATTTGTTTTTGGTCGCTCTTTTCCAGTTTAGTGCATTTTATAAAATGCTGCAGCCATTGCACAAACAGTTCGGATGTTATCCACCCATTTTTCGAGCAACCAAACAATGTATTGGGTGGAGCGCCTCTTTTAAGCATTTCGAGCATCCTGACGCGCTTGTAAATCAACATGGGCGGTATGTATTCACCTGCAGCATTCATCGCACACACTCATGTAGTGGTCAGACCTCTTTCTCCGCTTGTGATTGCACCAACTTGGTGTTTACCTTTTTGAGCAATGATTTTAGAAGGTTTGTGTACAGTGGATAAGGCAGTTTCATCGACGTTATACACTTTATCGGCAATAAACAGGTGTTTTTCCAATATTTCTTCGTATTTGTCAAAGAACTCATTTACACGCTCTTTATTGAACCCCTTACTTCTTGCGATGGATGTCGGCTCTGGCACACGCAGCGATAAGATTGGATGTTCCTTCATGAACCTAGCAAACCATTTCTTGCCGGCAATTTCCTTTTCCTTGTTGAAGCGATGAGGTAATTTATATTTTTCAGCAAATTGGTAAGCAAGTTTCCTGACATTGGTCACAGTTAATCCAAAGAACGCAGACTCCATGTTAAGTATATGCTGCGCTAATTCGTTTTCCATTTCTGTTGTCATATCGTTTGGTCTGCCGAATTTACTCGTTTTATTTAAACCCCTTAAATGACGTCGGAAAGTAGGTTTAGGTATAGAATATAGTCTACATGCTTCATTGAATCCCAATTTACCATCACGATGTTGCTGCAGAGCCTCATCCATGTCATCTTGCTTCCAAGAGTTATAAATTTTCTTTGCCACACTGACCACTAAAAGAAGAAATTGAAATTAGCAAAAAATATCTCTGTAACACCTAAGTCGTACCGGTACGAATTAGGAAGTTTATGCAGGTACGAGTTAGGCAGCGGGGTGTACAAAGTTAAAAACCAAAATTAATAACATAACCTAGAAACCGTTTACCGTTTAATCTAGCTCATATCAACCAGAAAACACTATAAAAACAGACATGAATCAAAAAAATATTCGTTTCAACACAATCTTATGTGAAATTGCTTATGAATGACGTAAAAATAATAGTGAAAACTGTGCAAAAAACTTACTTTTTCATTATTTTTTGATCGCGAATTCCGGCAAGCCGCCGCGTGTCGCTGTTTACCCGTGGTACTGAGTAGAACCATATTGCACCGCTAGATGTCACCTTTTCATGACGGGTGCGCAGATATCGACGTGGTACGACTTAAGCGCTGGTACGACTAAAGGTACCCTACCCTAAGTAGGTAGATCGTAGTCATTACTTGATCAACGTAATCAATAAAGAGATGGAAGCCCAAACATAATAATTATGTGGTTATGATTCCTACCGCGGCTAACAAAAGAGCTGATGACCTGCAGGGCTATTATGTATCTCAGTTGCTAACAAATGTTGATTGAAATCTTGAAAAATGGCGGTCCTATGTCAGTTTTGGAACTCCAGTAAGCAAAAATTTTTATAATTTGATCACTGAAGCTGACAAAAGTGACATAGAGCGGCCATTTTTTCAGATTTCAATCCACATTTGTTAGTAACTGAGATACATAATAGCCCAGCTGATCGTCGTTCAATTTGATTTCATCTGATGAAACGCCTGAGCAAATCTTCACGTCAGCTAACAAACAAAACCGCATTATTATCGGTCCATTTAGGAGTTACGGTGCCATGGAAGGACACGTACACCTCTCCTTTTTACAGCCTTCAAAATAGGAGGAGGTTATATTATCGTGTGTATGTATTTTTATTGTGTATGTTAGCCGTTTTCTCCCCCATGTGTAGACCGATTCCCAAAATTCTTTTTTTGTTTGGTGCTTTCGAGGTAGTCCCATTTAAATTTCATCAAATTCGGTCAAGCAGTTTTTGAGTTACACTCCAAAAACTGAAACGTGTTACGCCTATCTTTATGATATCATCATTGACGGTGAATGACAATAACGTAATTAGCAAGGGTCACTAAAAATGACGAAATTTTTTTTTACCAAAAAATAGAACCGACTTCAACACCAAAAAGTGTAAATTAACTTGTCGAAGTCGGTACCATGCGCAAAATATTGTTATAAAAGATACTTTTAAATTATCATGGTACCGACTTCAACAAGTGATTTCACACTTTTTGATGTTAAAGTCGGTTCCATTTATTTATAAAAATGTTTTTTGATACCTCTAATGTATGTATTTTCATATTAAACCTCATCTTGGAGTTGACCAGGGGATGAGTTAAATTAGAAAATGCAAAAAAAAATAGTTGGACATAGACCAGCGCAATTTGAAAATTTTAATACCGACTTTCATTCTATTACTTTGGTAAAAGTCAGTTATTTGAGTGGAACTCAAAAACTTGATGAAATTTAAATGGGACTACACGGTAAGCACCAGTTTGAGAATCGGTTCACCCTATCGAAAGTTATGAGGTAACAAACATTAAAAAACTACAGTCGAATTGAGTACCTCCTCCTTTTCGGAAGTCAGTAGAAAATACAGTCGAATTGAGTACCTCCTTCTTTTTGGAAGTCGGTAGAAAAAAAGATTAAATCTATCGGTATAGCCGTTATTAAGTTATAGTGTGACCAGGAGAAAAAGGGTTAATTTTTATATATGTATAATGATTGATATTTATTTCGGAAATGTCCGTTTATTTTTAGTGTAGGCACTACTCCTGATAAAAAAGTCAAAGCGGCTGTAACATTATATTTTAGTACGGCATTGTAAACTCTGGTTTATGTCATACGCAATACTAGATAAGTACCTACTACATATTGTTCAACAAACGCATATGCACGGACGCATATGGTGAACACCTGTGTTCAAACTGTGTTTGGGCTGAGCATAACATTGCTATTAAAATTTTAATTGGCGCTTATTGAAAGAATGTATTATATTAGACTGGTCAGCTGGCGCAGTTGGAACCTTAAGACTCTTAAGACGCGGTCCATCCGCAATTTTAAAATAATTTACGATGCTTTACGTAAGGTTGAAAATCGCTTGTTGGATTGGACGATGTAATGCGAGAATGCGTTAATTTTGTACGTTTTCTTTATATTTTTCGATATATACTAACACAATTGAAAAAACTGCTGGTCACAATTTTAGACTATACGTTGGTTGTGTGTTACCTAAAAATATACAGTGTTATCGCTGAAAATACTGAGAGTTTGGACGTGAAAGTTTATTTTTGTGCACCTATTCAGGATTTTTTTCTCCTGATAGAGAGTTATACGAGAATATATGAATTCTATTCGGTTATTAGTCTTTGCCTGTTCCTTTTCTAACCTTGTATTTTTTTCCATACAATATTATTGATCAGTTTTGTTACACTAGGTGTTTAAAAACTCTGTTTTTAACTATTATCAGGATACGAGCACGCCTTAAGGCAAGGTTCCAACAGTGGCCCTTAAGTTAAGAGCCGCTGGTCTCGGGCACGATCCTCGGACAGGTCAAACATTCATGCGCTTGAACATGGCTGTCTGTTCAGGTTACCATGTCACGGACACAGCCTAGATTGAAACCTGAAGACCTTGCGGTGGGCGGATGTTGTCCCATATACATAATTGCAAATTAGTAGGTATATTCATAAAAATATATAATTATATAAATATAATGTATTTGAAGTCTGGAAAATCGGTGATGAAAACAACATTTAAAAAAACAAAGTGAAGAAATTGCAATGAAATTACGTTACAAAAACTGAAAAGTGTTTCGCCTATCTTGAGGATATCACCATTGACGGTGAATGACAATCGATTCCGTAAGTAGCAAGGATCAATAAAAAATGTGAAAAATCATTTTTAACCAAAAATGACAATTTAAAAACGGCTTGACTTTGGAAGTATTCTCGCACAATACAAAATAAAAAAAAATTAAGAATCGGTCTACAAATGGGGGAGAAATCGGTTAACATACACATAAAAAAAACATACACACGAACATATAACCGCCTCCTTTTTTGAAGTCTGTGTAAAATAAAGAATTAGTTACTGTTTATAATAAACCTACATTTATACTAAACATGTTGGCCTTTATTAATAAACGTTGCGTAAACCTATATTAGGCGTAACTTATCCCCCCCGAGTGTTCCCGCCTTGCCGTGGCGGGGGGGCTCAGTAGCCGTCGCTTGGGTCACCACGGTGAAGCTAAGAGGAACCAAATGGGCCTGTCAGTGATAGCCGATAGCTGGCGGGCCCGAGGTGGGACCGCTCCTATGGGCTTTGCCCTCCAAGTCCACACGGGAGCGGTCACTGTAGGTAGAGGTGGTGTATGGGCGCCACTGCAACTGAGGCGGGCTGCGGTGTCGTATGGGCGGCACCGCGGCTGAGAGTTAGAGGCCGCGGCGGGAGAGGAGTGCCGGTGTTACGGTGAGCCGCTCTCCCTGCCTTCCGCGGCCTTGACGGGGCTGCCACCGTTAGATGGCGGACGCGGTGGGGTCGCAGGGGAAGAGGACTGTCGGTATTAAGAGGCGCCGCTGTCCCTATCCTCTGCGGCCGAAGTAGCAGGCGGTGGGGCTACTCACCTGACCCATCGTAGGGGGACTTAGGGCGCCCAGACTCGGGGGAGTCTGGGGTCCATTGGCGGGCTTGGTCCCCCGTGGCGGTTGCGGCACGCCAAGTGTTCTGGCGTGCTGCAAGAGAGAAGGGTCCGGCAACGGACAGCCGCGGCGGGTTCGCGGTCGTGTGCGAAATCTGTCCCGCGTTCCCGCCAAAAGCGGCAGTGAAAAACACCGCAGAGGTTTGGTGGGTATGCTGCCCTTCTGGCAGAGACTCCCACATAACCACCGTGCTCCCCCCGGGGCCGGTGGTATCCATAAAGGATTACTTTGCGTCAAAAAAAAAAGGCATAACTTATGCTTTGTCTTGCTTTCACGCGTGACATTTACTGCAAGCGAAAAACTGACAGATAGATGTTTTAACTACTCCGGGTGTACGCCAAGTTTATTAATAAGGCCGGTTGTGAATACTGTTATAGTTTATGACAATACCTACGTATGTATGTAATGTATACTAATATATTAATAATAATACAGCATATTATTATATCAATAATAATACGGCTTTGTGGCCAGCCGTCGGATGTGGCGACGTCACGCTAATACGATTATAATTACCGTGACAGCGTGGATCACGATCCTCCTTGGTGTTAAATGAGACCCCTGACCCCAGCTTGCCTTAATTAACCATCTGGGGGTGGAGACCCATGAGCTAGTACCAAAAGCTCCAAGGGTGGAAGTGTTAAAGGGCATAACGCTGTAAGCAGCGCTTTACTGAAATCGGAGCACACCTCTCGCCACTTTTTAGCTATCGACACTAACATTGCCTCATTAGTCGCCAATGATAGCGGCCCTTATGGGGGCCCGTTTAGTGGATGGCAAATCACCGGTAGTAATTCGCTTGTTCAGAACACCAAACTACTAAACTAGCGAACTAAAATCTGTTTTTAGTAATCTAAAAGTTCTTATTCTGTTCACGCTTAAGACTAATTCGTATAATGGTTGCAAGTGAAAATTCTTAAATTTGCCGTTTCTGTTTAATTGTGGGTATGTTTAGTGCAAATTTAATCGTCATGTAAGTTCGTGTGCTCTAAGCTAGTCTAAACTGTGTGAAACTACCCACATTTGAATAGAATAATCATATGTTTAGAATTATCATTGTACACGAATGTGGATTTTAGTATTAACATGATAAGAAGTACCATTTTTAGAGATTTGCTTAGAAAGTTTTAGTTTAGTTTACAAACAAGCGAATCACTACAAACTTAAGCTTTGCTACAAATGCTACTTATGCTACAATTAGCAGATGCTGTATTCTCTTCCATACCCCCGATGTGAACCACCAATATGTTCAAAGTCAATAACCCAATCTATATATATATAAAAGGAACCCCTATTTCTCCTGGTCATGCTATAACTTGAGAACGGCTTGACCGATTTCATACATCTTTTTTAATGTGTTCTAACAATTCGTAACAAGTTCTTACATTAAATAATTTATTGATTCAGGCGTTTATTTGCGGAAATCCATTATCAAAAAACGATATTAAAAAATATTTAGTGACACTTCCGCTGAAAAGAAAACAATGATTTTGGCCTATTTGGGGGCGTGCACCACCCTCCCTCCCGCATAAAATGCTAATAGGAAGAATACAAAATAAAAAACACAAGAAACCCCAAATCAACCAAAACCGACAGACTCTGTCGGTCTAGAGCTCGACGAGTCAACATCTCCTGAGGATGCCTCGTGTAGAGGCGAAACACGTGTCGAATTGGTTTTGGTTGATTTGGGGTTTCTTGTGTTTTTGATTTTGTATTCTTCCTATTAGCATTTTATGCGGGAGGGAGGGTGGTGCACGCCCCCAAATAGGCCAAAATCATTGTTTTCTTTTCAGCGGAAGTGTCACTAAATATTTTTTAATATCGTTTTTTCTTACATTAAAAAAACAAGAAAAGATGGGAGGTTATGGCGAGGCCGAAGGCCGAGTCTACTACGCGAAATATGTCGCGGGCAGTCGCTTTCTCAATAAAATCTAGCTAGAGCAATGCTAGCATGAGACTTCTGACCCTAAAGTCTCACAGGCTGGTTTGATTTTAGACAGAGGTAGACAGAGTTCGTCGCGACGTCGCGACCGAATAACGTGTCTACTCGTGCGTCGCTCATTTTAAATTCGTAAAAAGTGGAAAAAGTGTGCTTTTGTATCTAAACTGACATTAACCTGGAGCCCTACGTGTCTGGAGCTATATGATCCAAAAATCATAAAAATCGTGTAAAAACTCGCGATTAAATTTGTGATTAATTACCAACGTCTCGAGAAAGTTCAACGACCCGATACCCTACAAAAAGTGACGTCGCCGAGTACGGATTGTAACTGCCAGCTGACCGCTATCAGCACGCGAAAATATACCTTTATGCAACGAGTTACGAGTTAAGAAGGTGATAAGTAAGCCTTGTATTATACTTTACTTCAAAGACTTTCAAAAATGGACTGCACAGCTTGTAATAAGCATATTATCTACGAAAGAGAAATACTAAAATGTACTAGTTGCTTGAAGAATTATCACTATGCATGCCTAAATATAACTTCAGCCTATTATATGACTAATATGTTCGAACTTAAGAAATCGTGGCGGTGCCCTTCTTGTCAAAACATAACTAGGCGCATGAAAAATGATAATACGCCCGTAAGAAAACAAGTTACAACTTTAAATGACACTACTATGTCAATTGATGATGACATCTCAATAACAGACGTCCAAAATAGACATGAGCATATTAAAATAAATAACGAAGAACTAACATCAAATCGCGCACGTACTTCAACCGATGACAATTCGATGCTGGAGAGGATAAGTTTACTCTTAGACAGGAAACTAGAAGAGAATAAGCAATCTTTACTAAGTGAGATAAGAAATACAATAGATACCAAAATAGAAATAACAACTAACAAATTAAGAAAAGACATGAATATGAAAACAGATATGCTAACTGATGAGCAAACGACTCTAAAAACCCAAATTAACACATTAAGTAATAACATCGAAAAACTAGAAACGGAAAATAAAAAACTTCAAGAAGAAATGAGAAAAATAATAGCAAGCAGTAATAAAGAGAATATACAATACGCAACAGACAATTCGAAGAAATTTGTACTATACGGCCTCACCGAATACAACTATGAAACAGAACCTGAACTTCACCATAGAATAATTAGTATATTCCAAGATATTCTAAATGTTGACCTCACAGGATACGTCGAGGAACTAACTAGAATTGGGAGGAAAACCTCAAATCGCAGACCTATTTTAGTTGAACTTCTAAGTAAACGAATGGCTAAATACCTTCTTCAACAAGCCCGCTTCTTTAAAAACACAGGATTATCAATATCAGATTTTCTCGATGATCAGGCCTTACAACAAAGGAAAAATCTCCAAACACAACTACGTGCAGCACGGCTTGACGGCCATCACGCCGTAATAAAAAACAATAGGCTTATTGTAGATGGAAACATAACCTATACATACCCGCAGAGCCAGACAGAATCATCATCACAACAATCTCAGCGGGCGTCACTTGCACTGCATGTTTCCAGAGACAGCTCCTCTACTCACACTTTGAGAAATACACAAGACACACCGAATTCATCACAGATGCATAATTTTCGTCACTTTCGTCGCTACTGATTTCACTATAGTGTTTCAAAATATGCAAAGTATATATAGAAAACTACATACAGTCGAAGCATTTCTTAAAGATACGCCAAATACACACGCGTTATGCGTAACAGAAACGTGGCTATCCGAGGCCAAACTTGCACTGGTTAACTGTACTGGATACAACGTCGCATCAGCATTTTGTAGGCAGGAACACGCGGGAGGCGGTACTATGATATTGTTACGAAACGACTTTGAATACAAGAACCTGAAAGACATTGAAGGCATATCTATAGAATATTGTATAGAAGTTAGTGCAGTGTTAATTTCGAAAATTAATCTTATAATTATTGTCATTTATTGGAATAGCAGGCAGACCGATGTCTTTTATAACCAACTCAAGCAACTTTTAGAGAAATTAATAATTAAATATAATTCAATGGACATAGTTATTGGCGGAGACTTTAACTTAAATATTTTAGATAAAACAACAGAATCACTTTTATTATTAAATCTAATGCTAGAATATAATTTCCACCAATATGTAAACAAACCCACCCGTATCACCAACACTACAGCTACTTGTTTAGACCTTTTGTTTGCAAACTTTAATAAAAATAAAATAGGTACTTCGGTCCAAGACCTCGGATTCTCTGACCATAAAGGTATTGTACTAAAAGTAAAAGAAGTACTAGGTGCACAAAGTAAACAAATAATATGGAAAATAAAAAAAAGATTGTACAACAAAAACAATATAGACAGTTTTAAAAAGGAATTAAAAAATATTAACTGGACAAAACTTCTAAATAACAATACAAATCGAACGGTAAATGAAAACTATACGATTTTTAATAACACGTTATTGGAAATTTTAAATAAATGCCTACCCAAAAAACTTATTAAACAAAAAACAAATACTAAATACCTATGGCTAACACGCGGTATACGGACCTCTTGTAGACATAAAAGACTACTAAAACCCATCGTAACATACTTTAAACACCAAACTCTCTCAAAATATTATAAATCATATGTAAAATTATTAAAAAAGACAGTAAATATATCAAAAAGAAACCAATACATACGCGAAATGAAAAGCTCAGAAAATAAATCAAAATCTATGTGGAAAATAATAAAAGAAAGAACAAATAAAAATATAAAGAAACCTAAAATAAATGTAAAGTTAAATATTGACAGCGTCGTGACTTCTGATCCGAACGAGATAGCAAATGCATTCAATAACTACTTTGCTTCGGTGGGGAAGGTATGTAGCGGGAAACCGGTTGCGCCCGGCCGCCCGGTGCTCCGGCGTACTGATAACACAATGTTCTTAAGTCCTGCCGAACCCCGAGAAATATATCTTGCTATCAAACATTTAAAAAGCAAATATAGCTACGGTGTAGATGAATTACCACCAGTATTAATTAAAAATTGCGCGGAAGAATTAACCTTACCTTATTATCTATTAATAAATCAATCATTCACTGAAGGAATATTTCCTGATTTATTAAAGACGGCCATAATTAAACCTGTACATAAAAAATCATCAAAAGCAGACCTAAATAATTACAGACCGATAGCACTGTTGCCAACGTCGTCAAAAGTATTTGAAAAGGTAATGCAAAAGCGCCTGAACTCATTTTGTGAAAAATATAAAATATTTGATGATTCCCAAAACGGATTTCGGAAAAACCGCTCCACAACTATAGCAGTGTATAAATACGTACAAGAAATATTAAATACTATAAATGATAAAAAATATGCAATTGGAATTTTATTGGACATGAGCAAGGCGTATGATAAAGTGCAATACAATATACTACTTGATAAACTACACGGAATTGGAATACGCGGAATCACACATAAATGGTTCAGCTCGTACTTAGAAAACCGCGAACAATATGTAGAAATAGAACACTTTGACTTTGACACTGGGACAATTAATTCAATAAGATCAAGACCGTCCTGTATAAATCACTCAATCCCTCAAGGAAGTGTCCTGGGGTGTATCCTGTTTTTATTATATATTAATGACCTCCCAAAAACAATTAATAATTTTTGTGTTTTGTTCGCCGATGACATTTCTCTTTTGACATCTTGCAATAATAATATAAATTTGAATCATACCCTAACTGACATTTTTGGAGATATAAATAACTGGATGAATGACCACAATCTCGAAATTAATTTTACAAAGACGAAACTAATGCAATTTAGACCACACCAAAAAACACCCATAGACATAAACTTTACGTATAATAATATTAAATTAGAATGTGTCGACACTTTTTCTTTATTAGGCGTTCAAATTGACACAAACATTAGCTGGAAGAACCACGTTCTAAAAATTAGATCCAAGCTCTCAAGCTTCGCCTACGCACTTAGGGAGCTGAGAAGGGCCACTGACCTAAAAACCGCCCTATCAGCGTACTATTCATACGCACACGCGTGGCTTACCTACGGAATTTTACTTTGGGGAAATAGCGTTAATGCACAACACCTGCTTATTGCGCAAAAAAAATGCATACGAACACTCGCCTGTATTAAAGAACCGGAAAGCTGTAGACCACACTTTATTAAAAATAAAATACTTACCGTTACATCAATTTACATATTAGAAGTAGCAAAATTTGTGCGACAAAACCCGCAATTTTTCCAGAAACAGGTAGAACAAACACGGCGATACGCAACTAGGTTTCAACACAAACTAATATTACCAACATCAAGACTAAATTTACATAGTTCCGGTCCAAATGTTATGTCAATAAAAATTTATAATAATCTACCTAATAAAATAAAAGTTGAACAAAATGACCGATTTTATAGCAGTTTAAAACAACTACTTTTGGAAAAATGCTATTACAACTTATCTGACTTTTTTAATGATAAATTTAACGAAATGAAATGACAATTAAATCTTATTTACAATTTGCATGCATTAAACACATTTTGACATTAATTATTATATACCTTTGATACATTTTAAATTTAAATTATATAACATCATAATTGTACATTGCATTATACTATTTGACAAAAAGTGATATATACGATGTACCTACATTGCACACCATTGTCATGGTAGAATGTTTGAAACTATATTGTACTAATTTATCATCTCTGTGATCTACAACATTCGAGCAATAAAAACATTTGATTTGATTTGATTTGATTTGATATTAGTCTACTTGATTTCGTTTGGTTAGGTCGCCATTCAAATTTGAATATATTTTTTAAAAGTTATAAACAAGCAGATATAATCAAGTGCTCACATACTCGTATACTTAACATTTTTGACCATCATATCAGCTGTTTCTAGATATTTTTTTATAATCAAACGATATTTGATTGATTTATCGATTTGTCTTAAAAGGTTTTATATATCGGATGACTATTCCGGCGAGAAAGGTAAGTGGATGTTTATTCAAATAAATATGTATGAAATAGTTTCAGATCTTAGTTAATATATCGATAAATACATAAGTTATAGAAACAGTTGAAGATGAGCATTTTATGGTTTAGTATAAACCATTCTGTGAATGTTATTTATTAGAAGTTTGATCATAGCACGGGCTTTACAACGTGATTAATTCCTCAGCATTATCATATGGTACTTTCTGATGCCCGCCTGGCTGCTTGTCTGTTTGATTTCTATTTAAATTTAGTCAAGTTAGATTACTATCTAACTTGACACAATTAAAAGTGTATCTAATTTACGAAAAATTAGATAAAATAACGGTACAGTGAAAGAAAATCTTCACGCGAGTCACCAGCCCCGGATCTAAAGGGGGCAACAAACGGGCGTCAAAATCATAATATCATATCACAATAACATCATAAAAACTTGACTCCACGAAGCGCCTAGCATAAGGAAGCCTGGTTGACCCATGACTCACCGACGACTTGTAAGAAACAAATACAATAGAATACCTATAATAAAGAATACAAATTGTGTTTTTTAAAGGAAAATATTTTTTTCTTTCGTTAATCTCAAACGATAGAGAAAAGGACGGGAAAGGAGAGAGGCGCCGCTCTTACGTTTCTGCCCCGGTTCCAAAAAAATCGTAGATCCGAGGCTGAATATCACCCATTTGTTGATACCACCGTAGCGTACAATATTCTACCTCGAAACAGTAGTGTGTAAGGAAGGGATTACTCGTACGAGCATCTCTCACTTGTTACGTCGTGATAAGTGAAGAATTGATTACAACTTTTTGTACTTACAGTTCGATCCAGTTGCTCACACTCCTCCGTCGCCAGTAAAAGCTGTTTGGTCTCTCTCTAAAGCTTCTGAACACTGGTCCAGTGAACTTGTACTCCATTTCGATAGTTATATTTTTATCTTCAGCTTTATGTGTCGCTCCATCTTTAGAAATGTTTTCGCTTATCTCATCTTCATTGTTATTTTGTGGGTTTATCGTTAGGATTTCTAAAAAGTGTTCACTTTTAATAAAATTGTTTTTATAGTTAGTTATTTTACCTTGCTCTCTTTTGATATGGTTATGTGTCTCATTTTGTACGTTTTTGTCTACAGGTTTTTGATAGCAACCAGTTTTGTAACTCTTTGATATGTTAGTTGATTTGATAAGTCCATTGAGTTCCTTTTTTAGTACATGTATCCTTTTATCTTCGAGGTCACTTGTTTTATCATTACTAACGTTAAATATAGCTTGCTGTGAATAATTTTGAACATCTTTGGATACGTTTTCGTAAACATTTTTTCTTATGACTTTAATTTTTGTAAAATCTTGTTCACATTTTGACAATCCCTTTAAATATGGATTCGTGGTCAAGTCACAGTTTTCTCTGCTGTTATCATCACTGATTACCATTGTATCGTCACTGTTTGTAAGACTTTCTCCATCTTGAGTCACATTCTCATACACACTATCTGTTAAATCACCATCAATAGTAAACATTGAAGCATTATCAAACTCACCGTCATCCAAAATTTTTGGTGCATCTTCACATAACATATGCGATATATCTATTGGCTCCTTACCAGTCTCCGTAATATTATTAGATATATCATTACATATAGTAATTTCATTACACTTAGATATGTCTTCATTTAGTTCTTCTTTGTCTGTAGCAAAACGGTCACAGGTAATGTCGTTTTCCTTTTTGGGTGGATAATGTTTGCTGCTATTTTCATTTTTATATGTTTTAGGGTTCATAATAGCTTCCTAAGTGGGTATTGTTTATTGAAATGTAACCTTCGGCACCTGAAATTGAAAACTAATTTATTAATGTTTATATTTAATATTAAGAGCCCGTTGGCCTAGTTGGCAGTGCCCGTCTTCAGAGCGAGGGGTGCCAGGCTCTATCCCTGACCAGGCCAAATATATGTGTGATGAGCAGACATGTTTATTATAAACCCTTTACGTCCCAGATACGTATATACTATATACCCGTTTCATTCAGAAATCTTTTGTTTTAATTATCACGGTATAGGAAGGATTAAGAGGGACCTTAGGCTCTTGCAATTTTATAAATTGAAATTTAACAATTTTACTATAGCACATGACATTTGTGACCCTGACCACTTAAAAGAGATAGCTTTGGTACATAAAAAAATGTCCTATGAAGCAATAACCAAAAACTACCGATATTGTTTTACAGAGGCCACCCGAAGGCCGTAACAGCTAAGTCCCAAATTGCTGTTTTACAATTCATCAAGGGTGTTCCTGGCAAAATTGGTAATATCTTATGACAAGCTTAAATGAAAACATACTGCACAAAAAGATTAGCTAATTTGGAAGACCTGCCAAATCAAATATTCCCTTACAAGATCCAAGTGTTTACACGCTTGATTGTGAGTGTTGGTTATTATAAAGGGCAAACAAAGAGAAGTATTGGTGTCCGCATTAAATCACATATTGCTGACATGAAGAACAGACGCTCGAATAAGCCTATTTATGTTCTGGATAGGCCTAACCACTAATTTCGGTTAATAACCCACAAATCCTAGTATGTAGAGAGGCCATATAAATTTAAAAAAAACCTGATTTCAAGATTTTGTTATATCTATATATTTTGTTATATATTTTGTTTTATGTTATATCTGCTATATATATATTCTATCAGATGCATTTCATCACATGGGGCTCGTGCTTGAAAATTCTCCTATGCATATTAAAATGTCCAACGTTTCAGTAATCGTAATATCTACGGAAGAACTAATTCTATATCCAGAGTTATACAGCTTTGAGTAGTAATGGGTTTCTCCTTCTCCCTCTTTTGTTGACGATTTCATGAAGAATTTCGAGAAGACGCCTGTTTCTACTACTGTGGCAATTTGATCTTATTAGAAAGATCCGTTTTCGAATTCCGACACTGATGTTGGTGTGCCAAGGACATAAACATGAAGAAAAATATACTTCTACATACAACACAACCAATTTCAAAGACCTGTCAAGAAAAATATTAATGATGCAAGATGCAGATGTAAGACATCAATTTTCTACTACAAGAAGTAGCTTAGTTGGAGGGTAGATCTTAATTTTAGGTTAGGCGATCAATCAAATAATAAATAATATAATAATAATCATAATCTTTATTTATTTATCAAACTATACTACATTTGTACTTATCTAATTTGCACGTACAGAGAGTAATACTAAGCTGTAGGTATATGTAGTGCTGTGTTGTGGAAACTTGTTTCCGAAACTAGACTTAGGCTGGAGTTCACCAACACATGTTTAAACTGCAAACGGACGTTTAATTCTTAAATGACCGTTTAGCAATATTTTTTTGTTCACCAAGCAGTAACCATTGATTAAGTTTCGTAATCTGATGTTTAGGTTAAACGATGTCTGCGACCGTGTTTAACCATTGGTTATTGTTTATTTACGTGAAAATGTCAGATGCTCTGAATTATATCTTTGAAGAAGATAACGTGTTAGGTAGATGATTTTGGAGATATTGAGCGAATTTTACGCGCACCCCGTGTTTTCCAAAGAGGATACAATTAAGTATTTAGAAGAAACTGACGTAAAAGCAATCGTTACAAGATTTCGTTTATACAAACATAGTGCCTTGGAATTATTTGATTTAATTGATGAAAGTTGTAATACAATAATCATCCATAATCACTTCAATAAAACTTACTTGAATTTTTAATTTCAATTACCACAAAATAACTCTGACGCCAACAAAACAAACACATAGAACTTCGAATCGAACTTTGATATTACCATAAAAAAGGTGCTGAATTAGAAATTTTATTTATTTTTATTTTATTTTAGAATTTTAAGAAAACTTACAGCTAGGTACAAAAAATATTACTTAAATAAAGAAACATGCATTTCACACATGTATGCTGAAGGCCAATTAAAAGTTTCCGTAAATGTGTTTACAATTATTACAAAATTACAGTTTATTTGGACGACAAATCAAGAGAATGAATATCATAACTAAACACATCATAACAACAAAGAAATAAATAATCATAATATATCTAAACAAATACGAAAGAGTTTAAGAAGAAGAGAAAAAAAATTATATAGTTTAGTTACATTATCTGTCTAAAAAGAAATCATTTGCTAGCAAGCATTTGAGCTTACTTGGCGATGTATTAAATAAATCAATATCTGCGTTCAGTAAGGTGTTAAATGAGGCGCTTGCTCGTATAATAAACGCGTTCTGCCTATAATTATTTTTAGAAGTCGGAACGTGTAAGATGTAAGGTCTCCTAAATGCAGCCGTGTTGGTGCGTAGTCCTAACAGCTCCAACAGCTCAGAGCAATCCACCGTGCCATTTGCAATGTTCATGAGATATGCCAGATCAGATATTTTCCTCCGTTCACAGAGGGGAAGGAAATGAAATTTACGACATCTAGCCATGTAGTCTGGTAGAAAAAGTTTTGCCCGAAATTGGAGATAGCGCAAGAACCTCTTTTGTATGGATTCTAACCTTGTCGAGTACACGTTATAGCATGGATTCCAGACCTGAGATGCGTATTCTAGATGGCTGCGTACGTACGCGCAATACAGTATTTTAATTGTTTTTAAATTGGAGAACTCACTAGACATTCTTAAAACGAATCCAAGTGCACGAGATGCTTTGTTAACGACATTATTAATATGGGTATCAAATAAAAGTTTACTGTAAAAAAAAACGCCTAAATCTTTGATTGTTTCCACTCTTGCAAGAGGTGAGTTATGTAACGTGTATTCAAATTTAATAGTTACTGGCTTCCGAGTAAAGGAACACACATAGCATTTGGAAACATTTAATTCTAGTTTGTTTAGTATACAGTAATTTTGAAATCGCATTAAGTCGTCTTACAGACGAAATGCGTCAGCGGAAGTCTTTACCTGATATAAAATTTTCATATCATCTGCGTATAAAAGAATTTTAGAATAAAGAAAGCATGAAGAAATGTCATTAACAAAAATTGAAAAAAGTAACGGTCCTAATAAGGACCCCTGTGGGATTCCTGAGGGGATGTACATGGATAAAGAGGAATACCCACTGAGAGCAACCGTCTGGGATCTGTTGTTGACATAGGACACGAACCACCTAAAAAGGTTTCCCCTTATGCCTACTTCTTGCAGCTTTTTTAATAAGAGCAAATGATCGATTCGATTTCGATCGAAACAAAACATTTACTGTAATCAGTGTAAATAACGTCTACTTGTGAGGGTTCAGACATAAAACGAGATAAGAACTCACTGCACAACAAGAGATTTGACGTTGTAGATCTACCTCTTAAGAAACCGTGCTGCTGCGGTGCAAGATCACGCTAGAGGGCGGAGTACAATTGTGTATAAACAATTTTTTCGAGAACCTTAGCAAACAAGCATAATTTTGATATTGGCCTATAATTTTCAATATTATTTTTCGGTCCTTTTTTATGCACCGGAGTGATTAAAGCTGATTTCCAAATGTTGGGTACAATACCTTCAGTTAACGAGCGGCGGTATAGAATAGAAAGCGGTACAGCTAGGCTTTTCGAACACTTTACTATTATAATAGCAGGTATTTTATCCGGTCCAGCTGATTTATTTAAATCTAAGGCCTTAAAAAGTTTGAGAACCTCTTTCTCAAGCACCTCAATCATGCCGATGTCAGATAAGGTCACAGTATGGTTTTGAGAATTTTCTGCCACTAAACAGTCCAACGGTGAGTTATATTGTAGAAAGGTTGAGTGAAAATATGCACTGAACATGTTGCATATAACATCACCTTGATCAGAAGAATAAGAACCAAACTGCATCACTGCAGGGTAGGCATTTGATTGCTTTTTACTCTTCACGTAAGTCCAAAATGCACGCGGGTTCCGTTTTATTGAGCTTTCAATGTTTTTTATATACACGGACTATGTGTACATTTCACTCTCCATCAGCCGTGCTCTTTCTCGCAATACGATAAACGACTCTCGATCGTGAATGTTACCATAGATTTTGAATTTCCTATGGTATTTAGATTTCTCCTTGAGAAGTTTTACAAGAGGTCATCTATACCATAAAGGATATTTATATGATGGTATCACAGTTTTGGAAGTTATGTATGTGTCACGGAGACCATAAATCACACTATAAAGATAAGAAACAGCAGTTTCCACAGTCCCGCAACTCAGCTTAGAGTGCCAGTCTATAGCGTCCAGCTCATTACAGATTGAGTGATAATCACCGTCCTGGTAATTAAACTTGATGTAGGAAAGCGGTTTCATAGTGTGAAATTGAACGAACTCGGCAGTAACACATACAGAAGGATGGTGAGGGTCTTCGGGTACCAAAGGATGGTCACACGCCTGAACAGTAACATCATTATTAGAAAAAATAAGATCTAAAAGACGGCCACGACTTCTATTTGAGATAGAGTTATATTGGAATAGATTACAAGCGTTAAAGCCGTCAATTAGATTTATTTGGTGTTCACCTAGTAGATTACTAGGTTCAAAAGAGCACCCATCACCGCTGAGGGACCAATAACATAAACAATAAATACATACAACTTGTGAACATACCATTGACTTGTCACGCATTACATTTTGTAGTATATTAATATTACCTTACCATATTTGAATGTAGCTCGGGTAAATGTAGATGATACAAGATACGCTACCATCTTTTCAAAGTAGTATTATACCATTCTTTCATTTACGACTCATTCGTCCAAAAACGCTCGATTACTTAAACGTTCGCTTTAAAAAGATGGTGAACACAAAAAAAAACGAGACATGTTTAAACAACTGTTTAAGTTTAAGGGGGCGATTAGGTAATCAATGGTTAAGTTCTAGTTGGTGAACTCCAGCCTTAAGGAATAAGGCCCGTGTTCACCAACACATGTTTAAATTGTAAACGGACGTTTAATTCTTAAACGACTGTTTAGCAATATTTTGCTGTTCACCAAGCAGTAACCATTGATTAAGTTCCGTAACCGTTTAAGTTAAACGATGTCTTCGACCTTGTTTAACCATTGGTTATTGTTTATTTGCGTGAAAATGCCAGATGCTACTAATTATATCTTTAAAGAAAATAACGTGTTAAGTAAATGATTTTGAAAATATTAAGCGAATTTTACGCGCCCCATGTTTTCCAAAGTCGACACAATTATTTAGAGAAAATGACCTAAAAGCATTCGTTACAAGATTTTGTTTATACAAACATATTTGAAAGTTGGAATATATAATATTATCCATAATCACTTCAATAAAACTAATTTGAATTTTAAATTACAATTACCACGAAACGAGTCTGACGCAAACAATACAAACACATGGAACTTCGAATCGAACTGACTTTGATATTACTTTAAAATGGTGCTGAATAAAAAAGACATACAACTTGTGAACATACCATTGAATTATCACGCATTACATTTTGTAGTATATAAATATTACCATACCATATTTGAACGCAGCTCGGGTAAATTTGAATGGTACACGATACGCTAACATCTTTTCAATGTAGTATACCATTCATTCATTTACGACTCATTCGTTCAAAAACGCTCGATTAGATAAACGTTTGCTTTAAAAAAATGGTGAACACCAAAAAAACGCGACACGTTTAAACAACTGTTTAAGTTTCAGGGAGCGATTAGGTAATCAATGGTTAAGTTGTAGTTGATGAACTCCAGCCTAAGTCTGTCAATAAAATAGGTAGCAGGATACCTACGATCTTACTTCAAAACAGGGAGTTTGTAGGTACGAGCATGTGTGTAGGTGTTAATACTTAGTAGATATTATGCATTCAAAATTCAAAATTCAAAATTCAAAAATTATTTATTCAGTTTAGGCATCATAGACACTCTTATGAACGTCAACATTTTTAAATGATTCTACCGCTGTCTTCGGAAAAGAACCACCGCCGAGAAGAAGCAGCAAGAAACTCGTGGGCCATTATTTTTTCAAGTCTTTGTACATTGAGGTTACATATGAGTAGTATTAAAATAACAAATTTATTCAATAGTTGGCTATTAGGCAGAAGTGGAAAGCTTCCAGGCATCTTTGTCTTCTAAGTAGTGACTCAATTTATAATAGGCTTTTTTCATTAGTATATTTTTGACACGTAACTTGAATTTCCCTTCAGTGAGCTCAGTAATGTCTTTCGGGATTTTATTATAGAAACGTACACAATTGCCTAAGAAGGACTTATTTTTAGTTTTCGTGAGTCTAAATTTAGATACAGCTATCCTATCCTTATTTCTAGTATTAATATTATGCATATCACTATTTATTCTAAACTTCTTTATATTTTTACGAACGTACATTATATTTTCTAGGATATACAAAGATGGAAGAGTTAATATATTAATTTCTTTGAACATTTGTCTTAAGGATTCGCGGGGACCCATTTCGTAGATGGCTCGAACTGCCCGCTTTTGCAATATAAAAACTGTCTCTATGTCCGCCGCTGACCCCCACAGCAGGATACCATATGACATTATGCTGTGGAAGTAAGCAAAGTAGACCAGTCGAGCAGTAGCTATATCTGTCAATTGCCTAATTTTATGAACCGCATATGCAGCTGAGCTCAGTCTTCCAGATAGTGCATCAATATGAGGACCCCATTGTAATTTAGAGTCTATGCTAATACCTAGAAAGACTATTGCCTTGTCAATTTTCAATTTATTAGTAAGTATGTGTATATATGTATTCGAGTGTGTGTGTGTGTATTTGTGAGTGGAGTGCATAGTGAGTTAAAATCGTGTTTAGTGTTTAGTGCAATAAATAATATTTTATGTGTGGAACATATAGTTGGTTAAAAAAACGATATTAGAAGAAATATTTAGTGATTCTGTCGGTCTAGCGCTCGACGTGTCAACATCTCCTGAGGATGCCTCGTGTTGAGGTGAAACATGTATCGAATCGTTTTTGGTTGATTGGGTTGTTTTGTGTGTTGTTTATTCTGTATACTTCCTGTTTGCAGTTTGTGCGGGAGGGAGGGTGGTGCACACCGCAACTCGGCCATAAGCATTGTTTTTAGCGGAAATGTCACTAAATATTTCTTCTAAAATCGTTTTTGATAATGGATTTCCGCAAAGTAAAGCCTGAATCAATAAATTATGTGATATACTTAGTTAGTAAATAATAATAGCCATTGAGTGAAAAGCCAAAAGGTCACACAAGACATCCGAAATTATTGTCAGGAAATTATTGCCCCGGTACTGCCTGGTTACAATCTTAAATTGAAATCTCGCAAATTATGTCGTGGTGGAGGTGTAGGCTTCTACGTTAAAAAAGGTGTAAAGGCTAAAGTTTGTACTCACCCAGACTCTTCACTAGAACAGTTATGGCTGGAAGTACAGCTTCCAGGTGGTCATATGGCAGTAGGTACGGCATATAGACCAGAGAGTACTACAGTTACAAATGGAATTGAAGCCCTGGGTGAGTCTCTGGGTTCTTTTCTTCATTGTGAATATGTTTGTTTACTGGCTGATTTTAATGTGGACTTACTTAAATCTGATCATCGCCATACTCGTGAACTATCAAGGTTTTGTTTCCAGCACAATTTGGTTCAGATCGTGCAAGAACCTACTAGAATAACAAGTAACACAGAAACGTTATTAGATCTAGTTATGACTAATATCCCCGACAAATGTAAAAAGGTAACGGTGTTGCATTATAAAGAGTTGAGTGATCACGGTCTAGTACTATGTGATTTTAATATTAAAAAACCAAAACCTGCAGCACGGTTTGTAGAGTCTCGCTCAATAAGTGATATAAATTACAACTTATTTCAAGCTGAACTAAATTCTATAAAATGGCAGGATATCATGGTTTTACAGGATGTTCAGTCAAAAATAATCAAATTCAATGAACTTGTGAGCACTCTGTTTGACAAATATGCACCCTTAAAGCGTAAACGAGTGAAAGACTCGCCAAAGCCATGGATAACAAGCACAATAAGGCTAATGATGAGTCTCAGGGATGAAGCTTTATCCAAAGCACATAGGAAAAAAACCGAGTCAGCTAAAAATTATTATAAGAGCATCAAAAATTATACGACAACCTCGGTAGAACGTGAAAAGTCCGCATTTTTTACACATTATATTAACAAAAATATACGACATCCGAAAAAAATGTGGAAATATTTTAAGAGAATAAATACACTTAATAGTAAGCCACCTATCTGTGTATATCCCTGATAGCCTAATGGATCCAGATCTAATAAATAAGCATTTTTTAAATGTCCCTGGAGATGGAAGCATTCACAAAGAATCTCTATAATTTTTTAACTCTACAAAAAAAACCAAAGCTGTATTCTCTTTAAGCACTGTTTCTGAAGAGACAATAAGTAAACTATTAAACAGTATTACCACTAATGCAATCGGATGTGACCACTTAAATGCAGAACTCGTAAATCTGACACTTCCTGAGAGTCTGAATTCTATTACAGATATTATTAATTCTTCTATTTCAACAAACACATTTCCTTTGGCTTGGAAGCGCGCTTTAGTCAAACCAATTCCTAAAGGCAATAGTGTTGAGGAAGTTAAAGATCTCCGCCCAATAAGCATTTTACCAGTCATATCTAAATTATTGGAGAAGGTGGTGTATGTTCAAATGGAGAAGTATATAACAAAGGAAAATATCATACCTAAATACCAGTCTGGTTTTCGAAAGGGTTACGGAACTGAAACAGCTCTACTTACTATTTGTGACGATTTGATATCGGCGTCGGACTCTGGATTGGCAAGCGTCCTGGTATTATTAGACTTCTCACGTGCATTTGACTGTATATGCCCTAAAATTCTAATCGCGAAGCTCTCATACTATGGCTTTTCAGCAGAAACTTGTGAATGGTTTAAAACTTTTCTTACCGGCAGAGAACAATATGTGCAACTTGAACATATAAATGGAAACAAAAGCATATCCGCTGTGGAGAGGTTACATAGAGGCACTCCTCAGGGATCGATACTAAGCCCGATCCTTTTTTCTTTATTCACAGCGGATATGCCTGAATGTATAACATCATGCAAGTATCATTTATATGCCGATGATACACAAATATATCACAGTTTCAAACCAGAAAATACAGTTGATGCTATGAGGGAAGTAAATGAAGACCTGGAAAGAATATATAACTGGGCTCGGAAGAATTCTTTGGTCATAAACCCAAGCAAGTCAAAATTTATAATTCTAGGCACAAGAACTCAAATAAGTAAAGTGCTGTGCTATGACCCTAAATTGACGATAAATGGTATTTATATACCATTGGAGTCACATCTAAAAATTCTAGGATTAGTTTTAGTTTTACTTAGGATCGTGAAATGAGATTTGAAAAACATATCAACGAAAAAATTAAGAATGCGTTTTATAAACTAAAGATTTTGTACTCCATAAGAAAGCATATCTCAGTAGAGGTAAGATGTATGCTCTGTGACCTTATAGTGCTATCGCCATTTAATTATTGTAGTGCGGTATATGGTCCAAGACTGTGGGCAAAAACAGAAAATGCCATCCAGCGCGTGCAAAATGCGTGCGCTCGCTTCTGTTTTTGTATTCCTAGGAGAGAGCATATTACTCCCTATTTTAATTATTTGTATTATTTGTATTTAGTTCAAAATAGAACGCTTAACATGAAGGCCAGAAGAGAACTCCACCTGGCATGTATTACTCAAAGGGTGTTATACAGTAAGAAACCAGAATATCTTTTTGAAAAAATTACGTGGGCTAAAGATATTCATCAGCTTAATACCCGCTCTAAACATGGAAATACTTTAGCGACTCCTAAACATTCTACAAAAGGTTTTAAAGGCTGCTTCAAGTACAGATCGTCTAAAGTCTGGAACGATATCCCACCACCGTTGAGAAAAAAAACTTTGCAACCAGACTTTCAAAATTCATTTCAAGCTAAATTTACTACTTCGACAAAAACACAACCTCGAAGCAATCTTTAAAATCCAGGGAACTAAACAAATGATTTAAGAAACCAAGTCAATACACGTGTAATATTTGATGAATGCACATAAACACACACTCACACACACGCACCTACACACACCCACACACAACACACTCTTGCCCACTACTCCTCTCTCTCTGTCTCTCTTACACACACACACACACACACACACACACACACACACACACACAAACACACACACACACACACACACACACACTCATATACCACACAACTCATTTAAGAAATAAATAGGGGCTAGTACGGTGGCTGTTCTGTTTGTACGAGAAATATAAGTAATTATTTTAAAGTAATCGATGTAATATAATGTGTTTCACCTGTGTTTTTCTTTGTTACTTAAGTATCTCGGCCAAAACCTTAGCCCGAGCTCAGGGGTAGACTGAAAAACAGCGTTATGCTCACATCGCAGTGTGAACATAACATATGCTGAGTTTACCCCTATTGCCCTAAGATATTAATTATTTCAATAATATTAGTAAGTATGTTAAATTTTAGTTTATATTTTTATCATAACTTTTAAGTTAATTTGATAGTGTGAAATGTTTTTTTTCTTTAGTGGCAATAAATGATTTTTTATTTATTTATATATTTATCCAAAGTTTTGTAGCTGTAGGAGTACAGCCCGCCTGAAGAAGTGCCACACCTTTTGCCAGTTATTCAGCAGTGAAGCAGTGTAATATATACAGTAAGTACATATATTTTCAGCAAAATTACAGTAGCAAGAGATTAAATAAATTATATTTCAGAGTGACCAGCGTAGCTCTTTGCTATGCAGCAGTTTGAACTGTTGTGATTTAAAATTCTGAATGGCACTGAACTGATAAGGGCAAGCGTGCTGGTAAACCAGACGAACGTTTTGTTTGTCTCGAACCGAGTTAGTTTAAAAAGGTTTCTACCAGGCATACGCCAATCGCTTCATCACTTAAGATAAGTGGCAGGCATCAGGTGTGGTAGTGTTCAAGACAATTAATTGTTATTCATACCAGGTGTCATGCCTTTTGTGCAAGAATTAGATAAGAACGTGTTATGTGTGTTATTTTCACAAATTTGCAAAAACCACGTAGCACAATCCACTGATATCAACGCAGATTCATTGTAATGCATTATAAACCATATCGAAGTATAATGTACACCATCATCACTACATAGTATAAAACAAAGTTGCTTCCCGCTGTCTGTCTGTCTCTATGTCTGCTTAGATCTTAAAAACTATGCAACGAATTTTGATGCGGTTGTTTTCAATAAATAGATTGATTCAAGAGGAAGGTTTACATGTATAAAACATGCATAATATAGTAGAGAAAGACTGATAATTTTGAAGGTTTATAATGTGATGTCTTAAATAAACTCATTTATAGCGCCTACATTGCTAACGCTGGCTGAACCATTCGAGATAGATCAAATTAATGCACGCGCCAACAGTTATTACGGGGATAGTAATAGGTTGTATGCTAAGGGTCGCGATTATTTCATGCAGACGAAGTCTCGGGTTAATTAATACTAATATTTACAAAGACTCTAAGTCTCTCATTTGAGCCAGTAGGATATATATTGATACTAGGACCGTGGGAACTCAGCGCATATTATAAAACTTTACTGTGCAGTCTTCCCGTGAACATGGTGCATGTAACTGCGCCGAAATATCGGGAGCTCATTCTACAACCTTACCACGGTAAATATCCCGTTAATAATCATATAACTTTTACTGTGCTATGTGATCAAACGGTACGTGGCGTGCACGTACTATTTCCAGTCCGTAGCTGATTGGCAATAAAGACCGTCAAATGTCTATTGCTAGTTCGAAGTGGGATTTACAACTCACTTTCCGTCGTGATGGTAGTTGTATAGCAAAAGGGCAAATGACTACCTTTTGCTAAGACTCGAAGAAATTGGTTCCGGCGGTGGGGCTCGAAAGGTAGCGATAAGAGTCAGGGTAGCACGTTCGCGCGCTCATTAGTTTTGCTGCGGTGAATGAGCATTATACGAGTATTTATTATAAGCTATAAGCTAGACTTCACCAATTGACGTACTGGCCGGTGGGCGCAGTTAATATAGTAGCAACCCTGCCTTCAGAGCCGCTTGTCGACGTTTCAATCCCCAAGCGGGTAAAATATTTATCTGCATGAACGTGTCTGTTTGACCTGCGTATGGGCTTGTATATGTATATCAGCCATCATGTCTCTGTAACGCGGGCTCTGCCTAGTTTGGGACCTGAAGAGCTTGTGTGGATGTAGTCCCATAATTAAAAAAAACAAAACACGTACAAATGGAAAAATAGACAGACGGAAAAATTAACAGACGGGAGGAGAGAGAATAATGCTGTTTTATACCGACTTCCAAAAAGGAGAAGTTACTCAATTCGACTGTATTTTTTATGTTTGTTACCTCATAACTTTCGACTGGGTGAACCGATTTCCAAAATTCTTTTGTTTGAAAGCTGTTGCTTTCTGTGTGGCCCCATGTAAATTTTATCAAATTCGTTTTAGTAGTTTTTGAGTTACACTCCAATAACTGATTTTACCAAAGTAATAAAATGGAAGTCGGTATAATTTTTTTTTAATTGCACTTGTTATATCGTTGTTTCTGTTTCAATGTTACGAGTACTTAGGTTTTTTGTACTATGTGATACTAGAAGTTATGTTTAACAAGTACCTACTTGAAAAATATAAGTACCTAATTTAAAAAATTTAATACCGACTTCCATTCTATTCAGTTATTGGAGTGTATCTCAAAAACTAATGGACCGAATTTTATGAAATTTAAATGGGACCACACGGGATGACACACACACAGCTATCCTATCCTTATTTCTAGTATTAATATTATGCATATCACTATTTATTCTAAACTTCTTTATATTTTTACGAACGTACATTATATTTTCTAGGATATACAAAGATGGAAGAGTTAATATATTAATTTCTTTGAACATTTGTCTTAAGGATTCGCGGGGACCCATTTCGTAGATGGCTCGAACTGCCCGCTTTTGCAATATAAAAACTGTCTCTATGTCCGCCGCTGACCCCCACAGCAGGATACCATATGACATTATGCTGTGGAAGTAAGCAAAGTAGACCAGTCGAGCAGTAGCTATATCTGTCAATTGCCTAATTTTATGAACCGCATATGCAGCTGAGCTCAGTCTTCCAGATAGTGCATCAATATGAGGACCCCATTGTAATTTAGAGTCTATGCTAATACCTAGAAAGACTATTGCCTTGTCAATTTTCAATTTATTAGTAAGTATGTGTATATATGTATTCGAGTGTGTGTGTGTGTATTTGTGAGTGGAGTGCATAGTGAGTTAAAATCGTGTTTAGTGTTTAGTGCAATAAATAATATTTTATGTGTGGAACATATAGTTGGTTAAAAAAACGATATTAGAAGAAATATTTAGTGATTCTGTCGGTCTAGCGCTCGACGTGTCAACATCTCCTGAGGATGCCTCGTGTTGAGGTGAAACATGTATCGAATCGTTTTTGGTTGATTGGGTTGTTTTGTGTGTTGTTTATTCTGTATACTTCCTGTTTGCAGTTTGTGCGGGAGGGAGGGTGGTGCACACCGCAACTCGGCCATAAGCATTGTTTTTAGCGGAAATGTCACTAAATATTTCTTCTAAAATCGTTTTTGATAATGGATTTCCGCAAAGTAAAGCCTGAATCAATAAATTATGTGATATACTTAGTTAGTAAATAATAATAGCCATTGAGTGAAAAGCCAAAAGGTCACACAAGACATCCGAAATTATTGTCAGGAAATTATTGCCCCGGTACTGCCTGGTTACAATCTTAAATTGAAATCTCGCAAATTATGTCGTGGTGGAGGTGTAGGCTTCTACGTTAAAAAAGGTGTAAAGGCTAAAGTTTGTACTCACCCAGACTCTTCACTAGAACAGTTATGGCTGGAAGTACAGCTTCCAGGTGGTCATATGGCAGTAGGTACGGCATATAGACCAGAGAGTACTACAGTTACAAATGGAATTGAAGCCCTGGGTGAGTCTCTGGGTTCTTTTCTTCATTGTGAATATGTTTGTTTACTGGCTGATTTTAATGTGGACTTACTTAAATCTGATCATCGCCATACTCGTGAACTATCAAGGTTTTGTTTCCAGCACAATTTGGTTCAGATCGTGCAAGAACCTACTAGAATAACAAGTAACACAGAAACGTTATTAGATCTAGTTATGACTAATATCCCCGACAAATGTAAAAAGGTAACGGTGTTGCATTATAAAGAGTTGAGTGATCACGGTCTAGTACTATGTGATTTTAATATTAAAAAACCAAAACCTGCAGCACGGTTTGTAGAGTCTCGCTCAATAAGTGATATAAATTACAACTTATTTCAAGCTGAACTAAATTCTATAAAATGGCAGGATATCATGGTTTTACAGGATGTTCAGTCAAAAATAATCAAATTCAATGAACTTGTGAGCACTCTGTTTGACAAATATGCACCCTTAAAGCGTAAACGAGTGAAAGACTCGCCAAAGCCATGGATAACAAGCACAATAAGGCTAATGATGAGTCTCAGGGATGAAGCTTTATCCAAAGCACATAGGAAAAAAACCGAGTCAGCTAAAAATTATTATAAGAGCATCAAAAATTATACGACAACCTCGGTAGAACGTGAAAAGTCCGCATTTTTTACACATTATATTAACAAAAATATACGACATCCGAAAAAAATGTGGAAATATTTTAAGAGAATAAATACACTTAATAGTAAGCCACCTATCTGTGTATATCCCTGATAGCCTAATGGATCCAGATCTAATAAATAAGCATTTTTTAAATGTCCCTGGAGATGGAAGCATTCACAAAGAATCTCTATAATTTTTTAACTCTACAAAAAAAACCAAAGCTGTATTCTCTTTAAGCACTGTTTCTGAAGAGACAATAAGTAAACTATTAAACAGTATTACCACTAATGCAATCGGATGTGACCACTTAAATGCAGAACTCGTAAATCTGACACTTCCTGAGAGTCTGAATTCTATTACAGATATTATTAATTCTTCTATTTCAACAAACACATTTCCTTTGGCTTGGAAGCGCGCTTTAGTCAAACCAATTCCTAAAGGCAATAGTGTTGAGGAAGTTAAAGATCTCCGCCCAATAAGCATTTTACCAGTCATATCTAAATTATTGGAGAAGGTGGTGTATGTTCAAATGGAGAAGTATATAACAAAGGAAAATATCATACCTAAATACCAGTCTGGTTTTCGAAAGGGTTACGGAACTGAAACAGCTCTACTTACTATTTGTGACGATTTGATATCGGCGTCGGACTCTGGATTGGCAAGCGTCCTGGTATTATTAGACTTCTCACGTGCATTTGACTGTATATGCCCTAAAATTCTAATCGCGAAGCTCTCATACTATGGCTTTTCAGCAGAAACTTGTGAATGGTTTAAAACTTTTCTTACCGGCAGAGAACAATATGTGCAACTTGAACATATAAATGGAAACAAAAGCATATCCGCTGTGGAGAGGTTACATAGAGGCACTCCTCAGGGATCGATACTAAGCCCGATCCTTTTTTCTTTATTCACAGCGGATATGCCTGAATGTATAACATCATGCAAGTATCATTTATATGCCGATGATACACAAATATATCACAGTTTCAAACCAGAAAATACAGTTGATGCTATGAGGGAAGTAAATGAAGACCTGGAAAGAATATATAACTGGGCTCGGAAGAATTCTTTGGTCATAAACCCAAGCAAGTCAAAATTTATAATTCTAGGCACAAGAACTCAAATAAGTAAAGTGCTGTGCTATGACCCTAAATTGACGATAAATGGTATTTATATACCATTGGAGTCACATCTAAAAATTCTAGGATTAGTTTTAGTTTTACTTAGGATCGTGAAATGAGATTTGAAAAACATATCAACGAAAAAATTAAGAATGCGTTTTATAAACTAAAGATTTTGTACTCCATAAGAAAGCATATCTCAGTAGAGGTAAGATGTATGCTCTGTGACCTTATAGTGCTATCGCCATTTAATTATTGTAGTGCGGTATATGGTCCAAGACTGTGGGCAAAAACAGAAAATGCCATCCAGCGCGTGCAAAATGCGTGCGCTCGCTTCTGTTTTTGTATTCCTAGGAGAGAGCATATTACTCCCTATTTTAATTATTTGTATTATTTGTATTTAGTTCAAAATAGAACGCTTAACATGAAGGCCAGAAGAGAACTCCACCTGGCATGTATTACTCAAAGGGTGTTATACAGTAAGAAACCAGAATATCTTTTTGAAAAAATTACGTGGGCTAAAGATATTCATCAGCTTAATACCCGCTCTAAACATGGAAATACTTTAGCGACTCCTAAACATTCTACAAAAGGTTTTAAAGGCTGCTTCAAGTACAGATCGTCTAAAGTCTGGAACGATATCCCACCACCGTTGAGAAAAAAACTTTGCAACCAGACTTTCAAAATTCATTTCAAGCTAAATTTACTACTTCGACAAAAACACAACCTCGAAGCAATCTTTAAAATCCAGGGAACTAAACAAATGATTTAAGAAACCAAGTCAATACACGTGTAATATTTGATGAATGCACATAAACACACACTCACACACACGCACCTACACACACCCACACACAACACACTCTTGCCCACTACTCCTCTCTCTCTGTCTCTCTTACACACACACACACACACACACACACACACACACACACAAACACACACACACACACACACACACACTCATATACCACACAACTCATTTAAGAAATAAATAGGGGCTAGTACGGTGGCTGTTCTGTTTGTACGAGAAATATAAGTAATTATTTTAAAGTAATCGATGTAATATAATGTGTTTCACCTGTGTTTTTCTTTGTTACTTAAGTATCTCGGCCAAAACCTTAGCCCGAGCTCAGGGGTAGACTGAAAAACAGCGTTATGCTCACATCGCAGTGTGAACATAACATATGCTGAGTTTACCCCTATTGCCCTAAGATATTAATTATTTCAATAATATTAGTAAGTATGTTAAATTTTAGTTTATATTTTTATCATAACTTTTAAGTTAATTTGATAGTGTGAAATGTTTTTTTTCTTTAGTGGCAATAAATGATTTTTTATTTATTTATATATTTATCCAAAGTTTTGTAGCTGTAGGAGTACAGCCCGCCTGAAGAAGTGCCACACCTTTTGCCAGTTATTCAGCAGTGAAGCAGTGTAATATATACAGTAAGTACATATATTTTCAGCAAAATTACAGTAGCAAGAGATTAAATAAATTATATTTCAGAGTGACCAGCGTAGCTCTTTGCTATGCAGCAGTTTGAACTGTTGTGATTTAAAATTCTGAATGGCACTGAACTGATAAGGGCAAGCGTGCTGGTAAACCAGACGAACGTTTTGTTTGTCTCGAACCGAGTTAGTTTAAAAAGGTTTCTACCAGGCATACGCCAATCGCTTCATCACTTAAGATAAGTGGCAGGCATCAGGTGTGGTAGTGTTCAAGACAATTAATTGTTATTCATACCAGGTGTCATGCCTTTTGTGCAAGAATTAGATAAGAACGTGTTATGTGTGTTATTTTCACAAATTTGCAAAAACCACGTAGCACAATCCACTGATATCAACGCAGATTCATTGTAATGCATTATAAACCATATCGAAGTATAATGTACACCATCATCACTACATAGTATAAAACAAAGTTGCTTCCCGCTGTCTGTCTGTCTCTATGTCTGCTTAGATCTTAAAAACTATGCAACGAATTTTGATGCGGTTGTTTTCAATAAATAGATTGATTCAAGAGGAAGGTTTACATGTATAAAACATGCATAATATAGTAGAGAAAGACTGATAATTTTGAAGGTTTATAATGTGATGTCTTAAATAAACTCATTTATAGCGCCTACATTGCTAACGCTGGCTGAACCATTCGAGATAGATCAAATTAATGCACGCGCCAACAGTTATTACGGGGATAGTAATAGGTTGTATGCTAAGGGTCGCGATTATTTCATGCAGACGAAGTCTCGGGTTAATTAATACTAATATTTACAAAGACTCTAAGTCTCTCATTTGAGCCAGTAGGATATATATTGATACTAGGACCGTGGGAACTCAGCGCATATTATAAAACTTTACTGTGCAGTCTTCCCGTGAACATGGTGCATGTAACTGCGCCGAAATATCGGGAGCTCATTCTACAACCTTACCACGGTAAATATCCCGTTAATAATCATATAACTTTTACTGTGCTATGTGATCAAACGGTACGTGGCGTGCACGTACTATTTCCAGTCCGTAGCTGATTGGCAATAAAGACCGTCAAATGTCTATTGCTAGTTCGAAGTGGGATTTACAACTCACTTTCCGTCGTGATGGTAGTTGTATAGCAAAAGGGCAAATGACTACCTTTTGCTAAGACTCGAAGAAATTGGTTCCGGCGGTGGGGCTCGAAAGGTAGCGATAAGAGTCAGGGTAGCACGTTCGCGCGCTCATTAGTTTTGCTGCGGTGAATGAGCATTATACGAGTATTTATTATAAGCTATAAGCTAGACTTCACCAATTGACGTACTGGCCGGTGGGCGCAGTTAATATAGTAGCAACCCTGCCTTCAGAGCCGCTTGTCGACGTTTCAATCCCCAAGCGGGTAAAATATTTATCTGCATGAACGTGTCTGTTTGACCTGCGTATGGGCTTGTATATGTATATCAGCCATCATGTCTCTGTAACGCGGGCTCTGCCTAGTTTGGGACCTGAAGAGCTTGTGTGGATGTAGTCCCATAATTAAAAAAAACAAAACACGTACAAATGGAAAAATAGACAGACGGAAAAATTAACAGACGGGAGGAGAGAGAATAATGCTGTTTTATACCGACTTCCAAAAAGGAGAAGTTACTCAATTCGACTGTATTTTTTATGTTTGTTACCTCATAACTTTCGACTGGGTGAACCGATTTCCAAAATTCTTTTGTTTGAAAGCTGTTGCTTTCTGTGTGGCCCCATGTAAATTTTATCAAATTCGTTTTAGTAGTTTTTGAGTTACACTCCAATAACTGATTTTACCAAAGTAATAAAATGGAAGTCGGTATAATTTTTTTTTAATTGCACTTGTTATATCGTTGTTTCTGTTTCAATGTTACGAGTACTTAGGTTTTTTGTACTATGTGATACTAGAAGTTATGTTTAACAAGTACCTACTTGAAAAATATAAGTACCTAATTTGAAAAATTTAATACCGACTTCCATTCTATTCAGTTATTGGAGTGTATCTCAAAAACTAATGGACCGAATTTTATGAAATTTAAATGGGACCACACGGGATGACCCAGCCTTCAAACAAACATTTTGAGAATCGTTTCACTCAGTCGAAAGATATGAGGTAACAATTAGAGTTTTTAAACTATCGTGAGTATCACACATTATATACTAATATAAAATTATTATAAAATAATATAATTAACAATCATAAAATAATAAACTCATATAAAATAATATAAATCACCCGAGCCAACGCGCACGCGCCGGCAGCTGAGGGCCGAGGCGCGCAGTGCGCGACGCGATATCCGCGCGTGAACACTCCCTCAAGAAGAACGTCTTGCACGTTCGAAACGTCGCCGTCGGACTTAAACCGACATACCAAGTGAGTGAAGTCGGTATCTTTATATTAGAATAATGAGGTAACAAACATAAATAAAATAAATAATACAGTCGGATTGAGTACCTCCTCCTTTTTTGGAAGTCGGTAGAAAACTAATACTCTTATAAGTTTAACTATTATTAAACGAATAAATTACAAATAAAAGTCCTAAGAATGTAATAAACATTCTATAAATAATGAACAACAGTCGGTATGCATAGATGTTTATTGTCTGCCATTTACATTTGTATTTATTGGGTCAGTCAGGAGACAGTAAAACTAAAAAGTCTAAGTATAACTAACAGTGTTAATCGAAAGAGAATTTTTCCAACGTAGAAGAAAAATTTCGAAGTAGACAATTTTTGAAATAGCGTACTGTCGGATTTTACGCTTTAGCGTTGTCGAAATAGAGTCTGACGGTTTTTGCTGTAGTCACTCTTTTTGATGTTTTCTTTTTTGTTTGCTTAAGGCGCGGTCCAACCCCAATTTTAAAATAATTTACGATGCTTTACGTAAGGTTGAAAATCGCTTGTTAGATTGGACGATGTAATGCGAAAATGCGTTATTTTTTTACGTTTTCTTTATATTTTTCGATATATACTAATACAATTGAAAAAACTGCTGGTTATTACTTTAGAACTATACATTGGCTAAGTATTACCTAAAAAAAATATAGTGTTATCGCTGACAATTCTGAGAGTTTAGACGTGAAAGTTTATTTTTGTGGACCTATTCAGGGTTTTTTTCTGCTGAAAGAGAGTTATATTTATGAATTCTATTCGGTTATTACTCTTTTCCTATTCTTTTTTTAACCTTTGTATTTTTTCATAATATAGGTAGGTACTATCGATCCGTTTCGTTACACTAGGCGTTTAAAAATTCTGCTTTTTCTTTAATCAGGGTACGAGCGCGCCTTACAACCAACAAATGGGTTGTTCGAAAAATTCCCATTGACATAACCCATCAATGGGGATTAGTGGACGAAATGTTGACAAATCCCCATAAAGTATCAAGCAACTTGTAATGAGGATTTGTAAAACAAAGGACAAGCCTTTATGCCCCGTAAAACTATCGTTTGATTGAACTTTGGTTAACTATATAAGGTCTTTATTAATCTGTACGCATCAGGACAAAAAAAACAATAGATTTATGAATGAAACTTTCCTCGAATGAGGCTTGCTGATTCGGACAGATTAATTAGTGCACAATATTGAACGGGATGGTTTGAAATCGATAACTCGTCTAGAATGTGAAAGAAAGCAATACATATATTTTATTTATTATGAACCAATATGCACCGCTCTGCAAAAGAAGCATTGCGCGACTGCACGCACCACGGCACAGTTACATCACAGAATAGATAACAGTAACTACGCTAGACATACCCACCCACTTAGAATAGGTACAACGACGTACAATACGAACCTACCTACTAAAGTCAGACGTTGACCCGCCCGGGCCCGCCTTCGTATACACAGTAGATTTAGGTCTTTGGTTTAGGTTAGCGTGGTGGTTATATATATCAGCCCCAGCAACCCCGTTGGATATTGTGCACTAATTAACAAAGACATTTAAAGTCAAAGTCAAAATCATTTATTCAATAGGCATCAAAGACGCACTTATGAACGTCAACTTTTCATTATAATGTACTTTAAAGACTACCGCCGCGTTCCAAAATACATAGAGCCAACCGAGAAGAAGCGGTAAGAAACTCGGGGCCATTCTTTTTATATAGATGTTTTTACAATGTTTTTACTTAGGTACTACAAATATTAGCTCCAGTGTGTTGCCTTACAAAAGAGAACATAATAATGGTATCAGTGGGGCAAGACACGCTACACTTTGACATCTTAGTACAATTCTGCACTGCATTCAGCAATTTCAATAATTAATAATATATGTCAATAATTTCAATAATTAATAATATATGTCTTAGTACATGAGTAGGTAAATCAAGGAGTGATCAGTCCCAAGCTGTTTTATCCTCCAAGTAATCCGAAATTTTGTAATAAACTTTTTGACAGAGGCAAATCTCGGATAACATTGGGAACTTTATTTATACAACATTATACAACAAAATTTGACATGAGACAAACAAAAGATAGCGATAATTTTTTTGTGTCTATTTTATATGCCATATCTTTATTCATACTGCGTTGACGTTTTTGGACAGATTTGGTCGGTTATGTATTAATTAAACAATTTATAAAAACACGTGCACGATGTCATCCCTTTCAAATCTTATTACTTGAAAAGCAAATCGAACACTTACCCGGACGCAGTATTTTCAATTATCAATAAAAATACCAATTAAGTTTTTACGGTTGTTCTTGAAACTGCAATTAATGCAACGGCTTTTGCATTCATAAAAAATAATTAAAAAGTTATAACGCGTAACACAATCCAAATATATGTATCCATATCCATCTACTATTTCGCGCGAATATCCACGATTATCTCAGTCGTGAGTTCACGGCATTTACTATTTTGCATCTACTTTCTATTCAGCGACCGCTTACTAGTTTATGATTGCCTGGTACTACACATAGAATCCATAATCATCTGTATATGCAATATTTAAGAAGTTTCTGTTTATTATTTACCTGTAATTCAACAAACCGCGAATGAAGAAATCTATGTATAAAAATAAACCTCTATTTCTCCTGGTCACGCTATAACTTGAAAACGGATCGAGCAATCTCACTAATTTCTTTCTACCGACTTCCAAAAACGGTGGAGGTACTTAATTCGACTGTATATTTTTTTTGTTACCTCATAACTTTTGACCGAGTGAGACCAATTCTCAATACACGGGAAGCGCCAGCTTTCAAACAAAAAAATAATTTTGAGAATCGGTTCACCCTATCGAAAGTTATGAGGTAACATAAAACATAAAACTTAACAGTCGAATTGTTCCGTAACTCCTTTTTTTGGAAGTTGGTATAACATTGATGACTTAAAATAATCATACTAACCATCTACTCCCACCTCTTAAAGCAGTCATGTTTCAACCTTACCATTAAATCAGGTACCACCACGTCAATATAAGCTTAAAATAGTATTGGATAACGATAGACGTTTTGATGACGTAGTATCAAATATTTCACGCAAATCGCATACTTTTTCATGACTTTAGACACTAAGTTTCATTGTTCTAATGTCAATTTTTATTATAATCTCTATATCTTAAAGTAGTCATATTGCAACGTTACCATTTAATTTGGTTGACCGTTTTGTGTTTGGTGGGAGTACGATAGTAAGTATGATTATTTTAAGCTTATTACAAAACGCTCCTGATTTATGATAGTTTCGTAAAAGGTGGGAGTAGGCCCCCAGGAATTGAAAAAAAATAAACAACTTACAGTCGAATCCAATAGATTTTTCTTATGCCATCACTAACATTTTAAAACAAAATTTAACCATTTAAAAATATTTAGCTACACACGTCTATCTCCTTTAAAATTAACCGCAGGTTAATCACATTTAAGTCTCATCGCAGTGCTGATGTCAAAATATTAACAGTGGTTAATAAAGGACACCGCTGACTTGTCAACCTGACCTACGGACATAATCCTTACAGTAAGAGTCTAGCGTAATGAAACACGAGCGGGCGGTTGGACTGATTTATTGCAATGGTGAGGTTTATTCCAACGATTACATAGGTTAAGCCTAAAACCCTAGTATCAAACTAATAATTTGACATTGCTTTGGTTACACATTTGGTTGTACAGTTTTTCGATTGAATATCTGACACTGCAGTGGTACCTACCAAAGATATATAATATGTTCAATAGATAACGCAAGTATCTTGATTTGTATTTAAAACAAGCCTGCCGAAAGTCTATGAAATTGAACTACGCGATTTTACGCATAACAGAATTTTAAAATAACTTACCTATGATAATAAATATTTTCTTGCCTTTGGGGACTCGAATTATTTGGGCTATTGCAGCTAATTATCACTCAATTTCGTTTTCGCGCAATAGTCTGTAAGTAATGACGGCCAAAGTTGACGCTTGGTCGGGGTTCGGACAGGGAAGTACACACGCCGTAGTAGAACATTCTCTGCTCTCCGACACGAACCACTACATCCGCTTCGACAGAGCTCGGGTCTTAGCGAGAGAAAAGTTCTACGTGCCGCGCAAGATCCGAGAGTCCATTGAGATTAGTAAGCGGTCAAACTTCAATCGAGACGGAGGATGGTTCTTACCACATGCTTGGAAGCCTTGCCTTCATGGAGCTCATTCTAATGCAAATGATGTGTCTGGTGCAGACGTAGTGAGCTCTTTTTGCTGGGACGTCTCCTCACACACCAGCAGGCGCTTCACCAGCGACGACGATCAAGAGGGTTCACACCAAGACGCGCCGACCCAACATAATGTATCCCGCCCCCCGCACCAACCTCTAACATCACGAGCGCTACGAGCGGCCGCCCGCAGTGCTAAGCGAGACGTCATCGACGCGGGCGTCCCGATCACTCCTTGAAAAAGGCCACCGAATGTGGTCGAAACTATAGTCGGACCTATCCGATAAATATTACGTAAGTAATCCCGTATTTTATTAATAATGATTGAAAACCACGTTAGTTTTTATAACAAAAGTACACATATTTGCGTTATCTATTGTACATATCTATCTGTGGTACCTACCGAGACAGGCAGTTGCAGAAGAGCCCTTCCACTAGTTACATCCTATGATTGACACTACCCAGGGTCAGTTTCGCTGAACGGTAACCTTTCCTTTCGCCGTCAAGATGCGTCGTAAGAGACGCAGCAACCCTTCTTTCTAGCAAAGATTTCTTTATACTGAGATTATTTAGAAGTTTTTGCGTACTAGGTCCTAGGCCTATTGTACCCTTGACTGTCTTGGTTAGAGTCTGTGTAAAAAGAGAACCATAGTGGTGTTACGGTGAACTTACATGCAGATGTTAATATGGCAGCCCAATCTAACTATTATCTGTCCATCACGCAACTGTCAAGTGTGATCTACGACACGATAAAACTAAAATAAAGTAAATTAGCAACAATTTTATTAAGCTTTTTATTTACTAGCATTAAAACAGTATATTAGCACACACACGACCTCAATTCCTAGGACATATCTCTTTTTGCAATGACTACCTTTCGCAATGCAAAATAGTATGTATTACTGCACAATTAAGACTCAAAAACCAATGTGCCAAGTCACGGTAATATTATCTATACAGTGTTGTGACTCGGTCCTGTACTTGATTTTAAATACCTACAGCCGCGCGGTACGTAAACACGCGGTAGGGCTGCCCGCGTACAGTATTTTACTTTCATTTACCTACTTGAGTTTCTTTCGAGTTTTGTGATTGTATATATTATATTTTTATTAAAAATAATATATATATATAATAATAATAAATATAAATAATATATTCATAAATCAAAATATGTAATTACCTACTACAAAATCTTAAAAAGTAAATTATTTTAATCTTACCTACCATTTATTACTTATACTCTACCGACCATTTATTACTCGTACATAATCATTTCATAACAATATTTCGAATCATAATTATGACTAAGTACATAAGTTAGTAAATAGCCTAGCCTAGGAAACTATCTATTAAGTTTTTTTAACTCGGTTTTTTTAGCTCGAACGTAAAAAAAATCCCACCTAGTCTCTCGTGTGTCACTTTTTTCACCATAACTCGCTACTTATTTATTAATCAATCCAGCTATATTTCTCGGTAGAAAAAGCAAAATACCTACGTTTTAAAAGAAAAAAACAAATAACGTACTAGTAGGTATATACATATTATTGTTATAGATAATCTTTCTTACCTTTCGGAGTTTCCATATAATTTAAAAAAAAATTTAACTCTGTGTGCGTTAATGAAGAATTCAAGCTACCAAAAACAGCACCATATCGTCTGCTTTTGCTATTTGCCATTATGGTAAGTAGGTATATTGTACTTATTAAAATCAAATATTCGCAAAGCAAGAAAACACAAATTGCACGCATACAAAACCATCACAGCGTTCGTTTGTCGCAGCGGCGCATTCGCGACTGACTGCACACCTATCCTATTGTAGGTACACCAATACCGAGACGCGTAGGTATAACTCGAGTTTCGGCCGTTTCTATGAAGACAAAATACTGGATAATATTACCGTGGCCAATTCGACGAGTGCAGTGCAACATTTTACAAAAGTTAAGTTCTATTGACAGGTGATGTTTATTGACGTGGTGACTTTGTTCCTTATTACGCGATCTCAATCTGGACTGGATTGTAAGCGGCAACCTTAATCCTTTAAGAAAATGTTACTTACACGTGTTTCTATACAGACCTGACATGTGCTGTAGAAATAATGGAGTAGCCTCGAAATAATGCCTAATTTCAATAACAATGCGTTCGACAGTTCGTACTTTTAGAAATTAGCTACTTAGTAAATAGGTAGCTATTTGTCTGACGTCATTGTCGATAGCTTGAAGCGTGTACCTCACAGCTTGTGGAAAACATCGTTCCAGCTTGCGTTCTATCACTATCCCTAGTAATAGTAGTGATGGCCTTCTAGCGTAGTGGGTAGTGACTGAGAATTCGATGCGCCGTGTCGCAGGTTTAGTCAACAGCCTGGGGCAAAAGTTTGTGTGTGACCAGATATGTTTTTTTACATGTTTTAGATATTTGTGATGTGCCAATGAGCGTGTCCATGCCGGCCATGGTACAGGAGTATGTATGCACATAAAAATATACAATTGGATCGAGAATTTCCTTCTTTTTACTCTATTGCGGCCAATAATAATACAATAAAACAAAATTGTATTGCGGTAATATAGTACATTGAAGACATTATTAGTAATAAGTGCCAACATATTAACCATGGCATGCAATTTTACACAAAAAATAATGTTCTGGATCATCCGAAAGTTAGCACAATGTTTAGTTAAGATTATTAATGCATTATTATTATTAGTATCTATTATATTCATCAATAATGACATTATTTTATATAATGTTAATTAATGTAATCAATGTCATAGTTAATATACAATTTAAAAGATGCCACACCAGCCAGTTGCAGAAAAGATTTTTAACTTTTAAAGACGTCATTAAATCTTAATCCGACATTAAATCGTTCCACAAACGAAAATTCTGTCAAAGTTTAAAGTTCCTTTTAATTTATCTAAAGAAACGTCAAATTATCCTTTAACGTGTATTTTGAGTTGCACAAAACATTAGAGCCCGTTAGTGCTTAAAGGAACTTTAAATTGACAGATCAAGGATTAAAACAGGCTTTTCAATTTTTTTTCTGTATTACAAGTTTTGTCACCACAAACAAAACTCTAGTCCAGTCAAAGAATCCACATACAAAGATAAAAAAAAAACATTTTTGACACCTGCTTGATAACGACAAGCCAAGCATGTAGTTTGCGTTTTGTTACTGCAACATATCTTAATAGTCTGTGACTGCAACGATATTTTAAAAATGTTAGGTAATACAAATTTTGTAAAATAGCTAAATCAAAACGCTAATGTTCACTCCCAAGAAGGTTGTATCTTTTCGTTCATACCTTTTTAAAATATTTTTGGCAATATTGTTTAAAGCCGACTTTAGCAGCTATGATGTCAACTTTGTCTTTTGTGCAACTCCAATAAAATAATGGTCTCATTAGCACTGAAGCCGGATTAACTAATGGACTGCTAATGAAGAGCCTACAGAAGAATTACAATGTCAGATACAATGAGTCAATTTTTTATGTGGAAAGCGATATTAACACTTATCATTTAAATAATCTTGTGTGGATTAATATCACTTATATACAAACCAATTATTTTTTTTTAAATTTGTTTCCCTTTAATGTTCTAATGTTTACTGGCAAGACATTAAAAACTCTCACGCACATACTGAAGGTATTTCTAGAACACAGCCAAGTCGAAGTGGATGTTACGTGTTGGTATATACCTACGTATGAATGTATGTTTTATTATTATTTTACCCACACGCATCTGGATGTTTTTCGACAAAAGGGTGAAAACCGTAAGTGGAATATGCGCAGCAACAAGTTTAAAAATCAATGGGTGACGCCGGCGCACCGCCTCGCCAAGTCCAACAGATCAGTCTACGTGTTAGGGCCAGCTGTATACAACCGCATACCTGTAGCTGTTCGGGGTGCACCTTCCACCGTGACTTTTAAAAATAGATTAAGAACCTGGTTACAGGAGAAACTGTTTTATGACTTAGATGAATACTTAAAATTAGACATTATAATTTAATTGATTGTATTATTAAATTGATATAGTGTTATATAATTTAATAATTATAATATGTATATTATTTGTTAAATTCAATTCATCTAATTTATTATTATTATTATGTTACTATTAATTTATGTTGTTAACCATTTATGTTAACATGATGAAGTGTAGCAATGGAGCTATAAATAAATTATTTGTATTTGTATTTGTATTTGTATCTGTATTTGTATTTGTATTTGTATTTGTATTTGTATTTGTATTTGTATGTATGCCCGTTCTTATGTACGTCCGTACCTACTCAATGACTCGTCCGATTTTGATGAATGATACGTCATTAGATTCGGCTTGATGGCGCCAGTATCACTGGGTACATAATTACACGACTGCGGCTAAACCCAAAAAGGAGGCAGACTTGATGCGCTTTAACTTGTAATACTTACTAGTAGCTTAGTAAAGTTTTAGTTTGTTTTCTTGTTTGTTAAAATCCTTTTCAATCAGATATGATTTCTGGCATTAACAATTAAGTACTGTTCAAAATGTTCAGTACGTAGTGTAGAATTACACAAGTATCATCACTTAAATGAAACGAAAACACATTTAATATGACTCATGATGTACCTACTCGTATATATAGTTTGTCACGTTTATCAAGTAACTATTTGATGGTAGCGGATAAAATTGACTTTGATTTCGAACGAATAACGATTTAGCGAGTCGAGTTAGTGATGTCAATAATATATATAACATGTACAATTTGAAAAATTTAATACCTACTTCCATTCTATTCAGTTATTGGAGTAACTCAAAAACTACTGGACCGAATTTGAAGAAATTAATGGGACCACACGGGAAGTACCAGTTTTCAAACAAAAAATATATAGTTTTGAGAATCGATTCACCCTATCGAAAGTTATGAGGTAACAACCATAAAAAAACAGTGGAATTAAGTACCTCCTCCTTTTTAGAAGTCGGTAGCAAAATAGTGTTATCGCTGAAAATTCTGGGAGTTTGGACGTGAAAGATTATTTTTATGGACCTATTTAGGATTTTTTTACTGCAGAGAGCTAATAATATTTATGAATTCTGTTCGGTTATTGCTCTTTGCCTGTTCCTTTTCTAACCTAAGTAATTTTTTCATGCAATATTATTGATCTGTTTCGTTACACTAGATGTTTAAAGATTCTGCTTTTTACTATTATCAGGATACGAGCGCGCCTTTAGCAGATTTTCGTGCTCGGCTCACTGTTGAAGGTATCGAAAACTTTCGCAAATATGCACGTTTAGTAATACCTATTATACTTGTAGTTCTGCGAACATTAGACCTCGCGAGCATATATCAGCCTTTTCTGAGACAATTTTTCGCAGTAATTTCTCATATTCGAAATTCCTCTTTAAAGTCAGATAGGTACCTAATTTTATTAAACTCGTTTGGTAAATAGCGCTGCAGCAAACTTCCCATTTTAGGAAAAGTAACCACCCCCACTCAAAATCGCTGCGACCAGCCGTGCGATTCTCTAAGAGCAAACATCGTTGCATTTTTGACTACATCCGTGAAACAAATGTCGATATGACAAGAAACGTTGGAAAAACAATCTTATTTACAAGGGTGAAACCTCATAAAGTGTTTGACATCGGTGAGCTCGTCAACGAGCGCATCGACGAATCATTAGAGAATCGCACGGCTGTACAAAAAGACGTACGTACCTACAACCTAACAAACATACGAACAGATGAAAGACAATTTGGCCAGTTTAGCAGAGACGCTTCGCTCGCTCGGTCAATGAATCTCAAAAAATACACATACGCAAGTATGCAGGCATTTAGGTATTACGAAAGACCGGAATTTAAGCAAATGCATATTATTTAGTGTATGGGTTTCTACTAAGTATAATTTTGCATAGGTATAAAAATCACATAGTTACTTATTCACGGATAAAAGTCGTACATCTATATTATATAAAAATTTACCCCTTATTTTTTGGTCACGTTATAACTCGAGAACAGCTTAACCGATTGCATTCATCTTTTTTTTCTACCGACATCCAAAAAAAAGAAGTTCTCATTACGACTGTTTTTTTTGTTACTTTATAACTTTCGACTGGGTGAGCCGATTCTCAAAATTCTTTTTTTGTTTGAAAGCTGGTGCTTTCCGCGTGGTTCTATTAAATTTAATTTCATCAAATTCGGTCCAATAGTTTTTGAGATACACTCCAATAACTGAATAGAATGGAAGTCGGTATTAAAATTTTCAAATAGAACTTGTAAAGTTTTGTAATAGTTTTCGATTAAAAACAATAAAAAAATATGGGAGGTTATGGCGAGGCCGAATGCCGAGTCTACTACGCAAACGAAGTCGCTGGCAGTCGCTAGTACCAAATAAAAAATACAAGCAATCTAATCGATAGTCGATGTATTATGACAATCACTAGTTCCAATCAATAAGAGAAATCAATTTATTTAAAAAGTACTTACGTAATATAAAGCAGTCACACACAAAACTTTAAAATACACAGGTTGTTTTAATTGTTGTGTAGGTATATATATATTATTAATTTGTATTTTCACACTGACTTTTGCACTACACGACTTTTATATACACAATGTGTGTAGGTGCAGCAGCTGAATGCTAAATGATTGAATTGTTACCTACGTGAGTGTTTTTAAGTTGCTTAATCACATTTGATAAATATTATGAATTATATATGAATACTTACGTGTTATTTCAACAATATTAAACTCATATGCTTACGAGTGAGACACCAATATTATTGTAAGAATAATGTTCATATTGAATTACTTTTGAGGAAATAAGGCGCTGTCAGTTCAGAGCTTGCATTCTCTTAATTTCTTTCTCTTGAAATCAAGCAAGCGCATCTCGTAAAAACGTAAAAGAAATGAGAAACAAATAATGGTAACTATTTTATAAAAACGGTATCCGTCAATGTACCTATGTGTATTATAAATTGCTAGTTTATGATTTCATGACAACAAATAAATAAAACAATAAAATTGTGAATAAAAAGCAAAACTGTTTTAAAGATGAAATTAAGTGGTATGTTTGTATTTTTTTTAATGGTAACATATCTTTTAAGTCCATCAATGTGTAATTAAAAGTCGTCTATACTAAAAAGAAATGTCATATTTTTTTTTAAATTTTAACTAAATCCCTGCTTATGAGATTAACTGCATTAAAACCCTCATTTTTATCAACATAATGAGTTGACAGCACCTTTAGATTGACTGGCCGATTGGTGCAGTTGGTTGAAACCTTGCCATCTGAGCCGCTGGTCCAGGGTTCGATGCCCGGACAGGTTATACATTTGTGTGCATGAACATGTCTGTTTGAGCTGTGTCTGGGTGTGTATATGTATATAAGTATGTATATCAGTCGTCAGGTTACTATAGTACAGGCTCTGCCTAGTTTGGGACCTGAACACCCCGTGTGCATGAACATGTCTGTTTGAGCTGTGTCTGGGTGTGTATATGTATATGAGTATGTATATAAGTCGTCAGGTTACTATAGTACAGGCTCTGCCTAGTTTGAGACCTGAACACAGAGTGTGCATGAACATGTCTGTTTGAGCTGTGTCTGAGTGTGTCTATGTATATAAGTATGTATATCAGTCGTCAGGTTACTATAGTACAGGCTCTGCCTAGTTTGAGACCTGAACACAGAGTGTGCATGAACATGTCTGTTTGAGCTGTGTCTGAGTGTGTCTATGTATATAAGTATGTATATCAGTCATCAGGTTACCATAGTACAGGCTTTGTCTAGTTTGAGACCTGAACACAGAGTGTGCATGAACATGTCTTTTTGAGCTGTGTCTGAGTGTGTCTATGTATATAAGTATGTATATCAGTCATCAGGTTACCATAGTACAGGCTTTGTCTAGTTTGAGACCTGAAAACAGAGTGTGCATGAACATGTCTGTTTGAGCTGTGTCTGAGTGTGTCTATGTATATAAGTATGTATATCAGTCATCAGGTTACCATAGTACAGGCTTTGTCTAGTTTGAGACCTGAACACAGAGTGTGCATGAACATGTCTGTTTGAGCTGTGTCTGAGTGTGTCTATGTATATAAGTATGTATATCAGTCATCAGGTTACCATAGTACAGGCTTTGTCTAGTTTGGGACCTGAACACAGAGTGTGCATGAACATGTCTGTTTGAGCTGTGTCTGAGTGTGTCTATGTATATAAGTATGTATATCAGTCGTCAGGTTACTATAGTACAGGCTCTGCCTAGTTTGAGACCTGAACACAGAGTGTGCATGAACATTCTGTTTGAGCTGTGTCTGAGTGTGTCTATGTATATAAGTATGTATATCAGTCATCAGGTTACCATAGTACAGGCTTTGTCTAGTTTGAGACCTGAACACAGAGTGTGCATGAACATGTCTGTTTGAGCTGTGTCTGAGTGTGTCTATGTATATAAGTATGTATATCAGTCATCAGGTTACCATAGTACAGGCTTTGTCTAGTTTGAGACCTGAACACAGAGTGTGCATGAACATGTCTGTTTGAGCTGTGTCTGAGTGTGTCTATGTATATAAGTATGTATATCAGTCATCAGGTTACCATAGTACAGGCTTTGTCAAGTTTGGGACCTGAACACAGAGTGTGCATGAACATGTCTGTTTGAGCTGTGTCTGAGTGTGTCTATGTATATAAGTATGTATATCAGTCATCAGGTTACCATAGTACAGGCATTGTCTAGTTTGGGACCTGAACACAGCGTGTGCATGAACATGTCTGTTTGAGCTGTGTCTGGGTGTGTATATGTATATAAGTATGTATATCAGTCATCAGGTTACCATAGTACAGGCTCTGCCTAGTTTGAGACCTGAACACAGAGTGTGCATGAACATGTCTGTTTGAGCTGTGTCTGAGTGTGTCTATGTATATAAGTATGTATATTAGTCATCAGGTTACCATAGTACAGGCTTTGTCTAGTTTGGGACCTGAACACAGCGTGTGCATGAACATGTCTGTTTGAGCTGTGTCTGGGTGTGTATATGTACATAAGTATGTATGCCAGTCATCAGGTTACCATAGTACAGACTCTGCCTAGTTTGGGACCTGAACACCGCATGTGCATGAACATGTCTGTTTGAGCTGTGTCTGAGTGTGTCTATGTATATAAGTATGTATATCAGTCATCAGGTTACCATAGTACAGGCTTTGTCTAGTTTGGGACCTGAACACAGCGTGTGCATGAACATGTCTGTTTGAGCTGTGTCTGAGTGTGTCTATGTATATAAGTATGTATATCAGTCATCAGGTTACCATAGTACAGGCTTTGTCTAGTTTGGGACCTGAACACAGCGTGTGCATGAACATGTCTGTTTGAGCTGTGTCTGGGTGTGTATATGTATATAAGTATGTATGCCAGTCATCAGGTTACCATAGTACAGACTCTGCCTAGTTTGGGACCTGAACACCGCATGTGCATGAACATGTATGTTTGAGCTGTGTCTGAGTGTGTCTATGTATATAAGTATGTATATCAGTCATCAGGTTACCATAGAACAGGCTTTGTCTAGTTTGGGACCTGAACACAGCGTGTGCATGAACATGTCTGTTTGAGCTGTGTCTGGGTGTGTATATGTATATAAGTATGTATATCAGTCATCAGGTTACCATAGTACAGGCTTTGTCTAGTTTGAGTTAATTACTCAAAAGTTTTTAAGTCAGTATGCAAACGCGCAAAAGCTTTGTTTATAAGGGATAAAATTCGAAAATCTAATGACAAAATTAAAACAGTTTGGAAAACTATTAATACAGAGACCGGCAAAAGTAAATCTTTTAATTCAGAATATGTGCTAGAAATAGATAACCAAAAAGTTTCAGACCCAAGTCATGTTGCGAATTCATTTGAAAATTTCTTTTCCAATATACCACTAGAAGTCACCAAATCTCTTGATTCTTGCCCTTGTGTTGCAGTGGGCTTTCTGAAAGACAACTTCCCGCTCCAAATTCCTGAGTTTAGGTTCCGACATATATCTACTTTTGAAATAATAAAAACATTTAAAAGTTTAAACGTTAAAGCAACAGAGGATTTATGGGGATTATCCGTAAAAATGCTAGAGTTAATAATAGAAGTTATAGCGCCACATTTGATGATCATATTTAATTTATGTATTGATAGAGGTACATTTCCTGACCTAATGAAAATGAGTAAAATCACCCCTATTTTCAAATCAGGTAGTAAGGCCGACCCCTCAAATTATAGACCGGTCTCTGTGCTTCCGGCTTTGAGCAAAATATTCGAAAAGATAATGCTTCAACAACTCTTGTCTCATTTTAATGAACATAGGATTTTACACGAAAATCAGTTCGGTTTCACGAAAAGCAGATCAACAACAGATGCAGGAGTCCAGTTAGTCAAGCATGTGCTGGAGGCTTGGGAGAGCTCACAGGATGCCATTGGCGTATTTTGTGATCTCTCCAAAGCTTTCGACTGTGTAGAGCACCGCACTCTAATTTATAAGCTACACCACTATGGAATTCGTGGAGCTGCTCTGAATCTTGTAGAATCATACTTATCTGATAGGCAGCAAAAAGTTGGCATTACAGGCGTGACATCTTCTGGATCTTTGGTTAGAATGGGGGTTCCACAGGGGTCGATCTTGGGTCCGTTCTTATTCTTAGCATATATCAATGACTTACCACATATGGTTGAGGGCCTTGCTGACATAGTTCTTTTTGCGGATGATACTTCTCTGATTTTTAAAGTAGATAGGAAAGATAGAGAACTAGTTCAAGTCAACAACGCGTTAACTATTGTTTCAAATTGGTTCGTCGCAAACAACCTGCTTCTCAACGCAAAGAAAACGAAATGTTTAAAATTTTCCATGCCTAATGTAAGACATATAGAGCCAAACGTATTACTCGACGGAAATAAATTGAAAATTGACAAGGCAATAGTCTTTCTAGGTATTAGCATAGACTCTAAATTACAATGGGGTCCTCATATTGATGCACTATCTAAAAGACTGAGCTCAGCTGCATATGCGGTTCATAAAATTAGGCAATTGACAGATATAGCTACTGCTCGACTGGTCTACTTTGCTTACTTCCACAGCATAATGTCATATGGTATCCTGCTGTGGGGGTCAGCGGCGGACATAGAGACAGTTTTTATATTGCAAAAGCGGGCAGTTCGAGCCATCTACGAAATGGGTCCCCGCGAATCCTTAAGACAAATGTTCAAAGAAATTAATATATTAACTCTTCCATCTTTGTATATCCTAGAAAATATAATGTACGTTCGTAAAAATATAAAGAAGTTTAGAATAAATAGTGATATGCATAATATTAATACTAGAAATAAGGATAGGATAGCTGTATCTAAATTTAGACTCACGAAAACTAAAAATAAGTCCTTCTTAGGCAATTGTGTACGTTTCTATAATAAAATCCCGAAAGACATTACTGAGCTCACTGAAGGGAAATTCAAGTTACGTGTCAAAAATATACTAATGAAAAAAGCCTATTATAAATTGAGTCACTACTTAGAAGACAAAGATGCCTGGAAGCTTTCCACTTCTGCCTAATAGCCAACTATTGAATAAATTTGTTATTTTAATACTACTCATATGTAACCTCAATGTACAAAGACTTGAAAAAATAATGGCCCACGAGTTTCTTGCTGCTTCTTCTCGGCGGTGGTTCTTTTCCGAAGACAGCGGTAGAATCATTTAAAAATTTTTGACGTTCATAAGAGTGTCTATGATGCCTAAACTGAATAAATAATTTTTGAATTTGAATTTGAATTTGAGACCTGAACACAGAGTGTGCATGAACATGTCTTTTTGAGCTGTGTCTGAGTGTGTCTATGTATATAAGTATGTATATCAGTCATCAGGTTACCATAGTACAGGCTTTGTCTAGTTTGAGACCTGAAAACAGAGTGTGCATGAACATGTCTGTTTGAGCTGTGTCTGAGTGTGTCTATGTATATAAGTATGTATATCAGTCATCAGGTTACCATAGTACAGGCTTTGTCTAGTTTGGGACCTGAACACAGCGTGTGCATGAACATGTCTGTTTGAGCTGTGTCTGGGTGTGTATATGTATATAAGTATGTATGCCAGTCATCAGGTTACCATAGTACAGACTCTGCCTAGTTTGGGACCTGAACACCGCATGTGCATGAACATGTCTGTTTGAGCTGTGTCTGGGTGTGTATATGTATATAAGTATGTATGCCAGTCATCAGGTTACCATAGTACAGACTCTGCCTAGTTTGGGACCTAAACACCGCGTGTGCATGAACATGTCTGTTTGAGCTGTGTCTGGGTGTGTATATGTATATAAGTATGTATATCAGACATCAGGTTACCATAGTACAGGCTCTGCCTAGTTTGGGACCTGAACACCGCGTGTGCATGAACATGTCTGTTTGAGCTGTGTCTGGGTGTGTCTATGTATATAAGTATGTATGCCAGTCCTCAGGCTACCATAGTACAGGCTCTGCCTAGTTTGGGACCTGAACACAGAGTGTGCATGAACATGTCTGTTTGAGCTGTGTCTGAGTGTGTCTATGTATATAAGTATGTATGCCAGTCATCAGGTTACCATAGTACCAGCTCTGCCTAGTTTGGGACCTGAACACAGAGTGTGCATGAACATGTCTGTTTGAGCTGTGTCTGAGTGTGTCTATGTATATAAGTATGTACGCCAATCAGGTTACCATAGTACCAGCTCTGCCTAGTTTGGGATCACCGCGTGTGTATGTGGTCCCATGTTATTATATTATTATAGTTCAGGTAAGATAATTCCCGAATCAGGGAGTGAGTAATATAAATATGTATTTATAAAACTCATAACGAGAGGTATTATTATTGACCACTTAGCTACAATACCGAATATATCTATTAGTATGTATATCTATAGAAATAAATAAAATTAATGTTTCGTAAACGGATTGTATTGTCGAACCTACAGTTCTCTAAATGTATTATATTATATGAAAATACCGTACTTGTAATAAAAAACGAATCTGTTTTTTTCTACTGAACTATTTTATATTTTATATTTTTAAAATCTGTTGCTGCTAATCTCGAAATCGGCTGGATAAAATGTGATTTAACTTTCAGTAGTAGATAACTAATATTATGGGTAAGTATACATACTCGTATATTGTTATTGGTAAAATGCTAACAACTTCTTAGTGTTGACTTTTTTAAAGCATAAATCATTTTTATTATCAAAGTATTTTTAGGGCCCACTTGCACATTTGCTCGGGTTAAATAAATAAGGCTAGAGTTTGTAAACTCGGGATTACTTATATATTATATATAAATGTTTAACTCTCATTGTGCCTTCCACCATTAAACTAGCTACTAAGAAGCAGTCGCCGCGCTGACTAAACTACGGAGAGCGCGGGACGCGTTGCGTCGTAGTTTCCTATAATAAGACAGAGCTATAGTAGATCCAACCGTTTATCCTCTTTTTGACAGCACCAATAGAACGTAACATGACGATGTTACGCAAAAGTTAACTTATAAATGCGAGGTTTTAAAAATATGACAACTGCTTAAATTTGCTCCTTGATCCCGTATAATAATCATCTTTCACAAAATGAGTCCATAAGTGCAGTAGTTTTTTTATAAATTCCATAAAATAACAAACGTTTTTAAAAAATTACGTTCTATGGCTATCAACATAGTGATGTTACGAAGTTACGATTGAGATATCGATATTGTTTATGAACTATTTTTACACGGGTGTTTTCCGTTCTCGGCACATAATATCGGATTTATTTTTATGTAAAACCGTTATATTGATGCGCCTCAGGAAAACATACAGCATTATTTGAAGACGTGTTTATCTCCTGGTGTATATCCAAAAAAGAACAAGGTTATGATGACTATGATGATTACAAGTACAAGTCATACTTGACGAAGCTGTTACCGGTTAAATCTGGGATGGCCAGCGAGCAACACGGAAGGGAGTAGGCATACACAGCGTTTCCCCTCTGTCAAAGTACAAGTCCGCATGGACCATGGAGTTTGATAATATACTGTGGGGTGAGGGCGGGGCTAGATTTGTGAATGGTGCTTTATTTTTTATGTGTTAGTGATTTGGTTGTGTGAGTATGATCGGCAATGGATCGGTACAGGTATGTTTTGTATGTAATAGTGCGGCTTTGCGCTAGTGTGCAACTTCCCCTCCCGCAAGAAATGACAGAAAGATTTGAACAATATTTTTTAGCTAAGGCTACTCCCTTCCGTGTTGCTCGCTGGGGATGGCAGACATTAAAGTCTGCCGTTTGGTACCAGAAAATAGTAAAGTTTGAGCAACCCCAATTCCAATTTAAGCAAACGAAATCTAATCTTTTATTTTTATTTATTTATTAATCAAAATCAGATTCATCGTTGCTGTCACTCGAGCTATTGCCGACATTTATAATTAATTGTTGACTCATATAATCTATCGCCACGTGTTTATCCCAATCTGCCATTATAGTTTCTTGTGTTTTTTGAATTACATTTTGCCAGCTTTCCGCAGTTACTTTCACACATGCATTTTTTAATAAATTTACCATTTTGTTTGCCGTGAATGGGGGTTTTGTGTTATTTCTAGCAGCGTGTCCTTTAACTTGAGCCCATATTAATTCAATGGCATTGTATTGACAATGATAGGGTGGAAGTCTAAGAACCCAATGACCATGTTCTGCAGCTATTTCGTCGATCACATATCGTTTTGGGAAGTGTTTTTTTGTTCGTAATATATTTAGTAATTGTACTTTTAGTAAGGAGTTATCAACATTTTCACCATGTCGTTGAAGCCAGTCAATGATTACTTGTTTTTTGTCGGCCTGGGTCGGCATTTTATCAATTTGGCGTGAGTGATAGGATGCGTTATCCATAATAATAACTGACGGTTCTTCCAATGATTGTACCATTTCCTTAAACCAACTTTCGTAAACCTCAGAATTCATTTCTTCGTGGTACTCAACTGTTTTTTTGGATTTAAAGGCCAACAAAGCATCTGGCATGAATCCTTTCACAGACCCTGCATGGCAAATGATTAGACGTTCTCCTTTTCCCATCGGTACTGAGGTAGTGGAAGCAGCGGTGTCATCAGTCCAGCTCTTAGACACTGTGTGGTTCGCATTCAGCCAAGTTTCGTCAGTGAAAACAACATTTGACCAATCTGTAATTTTTTTGGCTTCGCTCAAAAATTCGCAACGAGCAAAAGCTACGTCGCGACGCTCCATCAATATTTTGCGTTTGTCCGATTTTTTATAAGTAAATCCAATTTCATTCAAGACCTTTACCAATGACGATTTTTGACCTCGGAACAAATCACATTCACGCAAAGAAGCAACAAGTTTTTTAAGTGTTGGAACTTCTTTACGTAAGTAATAGTTATATATATGACGGCGTATAGCGTCTGCGTCAAAGTTGTCAACCGAAGTCACACGACGTGGTTGGCGTTTTTTCTTCGGCGTACGAAGCTTATTCTCCTGCATGCCGCTTGTTCCGTAGGCTTCGGTAGTAATTTTTGTAATCGTAGATGCACTAATACCTAACGCGGCCGCAACGCGCTCTCTCACTTGCGACAATGGTAAAAGCGGGCCGCCATTTTGATACTCTGCTTCAAAGTAATTACGAAGCTTGATCACCATTTCTCTCGTCTGTCCTTTCAGCACTGATCCTTTCGGCATTTTATAGTTCCAATATAAAACTCAGCAAATAATTACTAGCACGGGCGTCTTGTTGCGAGTGACAGTGACAAATACAAAACGGCGGTGGACCATTGAGTTTTACTACCTTGATAAAATACTACTGCTTACCCATAGACAAAAAAATTGGCAGTCATAGGAATTGCCGATAGAAGTGAAAACTTATAACTCAGAATTTGATAGCTTACCTTGGAAACTACACGGGTGTAACCGGACGGCGTGGCCTCGCCATCTGGGCATGGCCATCTAGAAATGCGTCAGCATTTCCCATTGGCTGATGCGTTTCTAGATGGCCATGCCATGACGGCCTGTCCACGCCCTTTCAACATTCCCCATTGGCTGACGTATTTCTAGATGGCCAATAGCCATGGTCATGGCGCCATTCCTAGGACTATTCTCTTTCCGCACAGACTCGATAGAAAAATGAATCGAAATCGTGTCCACTATAATCACTTGGTCACAACACTTTAACTGACAAATTAGATCTGTCAAAAAGAGGATAAACGGTTGGATCTACTATAATAACTACTAATTTACTACAAATTGTTTTTACTTTGAGAAATAGTAAGGTGTTAAAGAAAAGTTTTCTTTTTTGGTTATGATGTTATTTGTTGTAATGTACTGAAGGTTAAGAGGTTGTTAGCATTTTTCCAATAACCCTGTAACATGATTTGTGCAACTAGCTTGGCGTAAATTTCATTGCATACAAGGCGTTACTAAAATGTAAATGAAGTCTAGAGTGATAAGAATTATGAATGTTTGATAACATTAAATTCCAACTAGTTTATTTTTATCCATCAGTCGAAAGAAACAGGTATTTTTGAATATACATATATACGTCTCGACACCATTAATAAAACGCCAGATATGTATTACCAACCTACACATACATATTAATGTATAACAATTTAATGTGTTCCAAGATAATTTCACGCAGACCTAGACGCAGCGAGCTCCGCCTTATAAATACGAGAGACTGTACATAATTACCCGACTACGGTGAAACAAAAAGGAGGGCTTTATGTGTTTTTTATTCAAAGTCAAAGTCAACGTTAACATCATTTATTCAATTTAGGCATCAAATACGCACTTATGAACGTCAATTTTTCATTATAATGTACTTTAAAGACTTAAAAAGGACATACAGATTTATAAAATTATAACAAATTTTTTCAACATACTTTTAATTTTTGTGTAGGTTGAGAATTTCATTTACTTAATATTTTAAGTATACCTAAGCTACATGACTTGAAATGTATTTTTTGTAGATTTAATCATAACAGGTGATTCATTTGGAGGTCCTTTTTAAAAAAAAATGTTTTAATTAAAAACAAATTTATCGGGTAATTTTATTATTACCCAAAATAACTATTAGTTACAATTATTTTTTAAAGATTATTGCTTTCAAATGTTGGTCGCGTAACTCCGGTTAACATAGTACATTCTGCCGCTCCAACTTTCGATGACGCGCCCGAGCATTTCGATTAGTATTTGGCGAATAACGCGAGTAATGTGGGCTTAAGTTGCTCAAGATATAGTCTATTTGGTCGTGTGTTATCTAATAATGTAATGTGACTTTCAAACTTTTCAATGGTATAGCGAATCGTACGTTCGGTAGGCCGATTATGTGGACCATAAGTTTCTCCAAGTGCACAACACATGCCTCGCAGAACGCTGATTTTCGTAATACAGCTGAATAATTTTTAGACGCTGTGCGGGGCTAAGTCTTTCCATAATGAAATTTCAAACTATACCATAACCATGAATCATGAATAAAAATACCATGAAAGGTTATCACGATATTCACGGATCATCCGTGTGAAAATCCATGGACAAAAAAGTACCTCTAAATGAATCATTCTGTATAATATGTTATATTGATTACTGTACAAATTGACTAAAATTTCTAATCTGGAAACGATGCTCACTGCTTATCATGGCTATGTTGATTCTGTATTGAGGCACGGAGTTATATTTTGAGGAAACTTCACTATTATAACAGTAGCTTTTAGGCTCAAAAAATGCAAGGGCTGTGTGTGGCCTGAAACGGTGACAATCGTGTAAAGAAGCATTTTTAAAATTTAATGTATTAACTTTAATAAGTATGTATAGCTATTAAAGTGTATAATAAGCTGCCAAATACATTAAAAGACTTACCTTTATCTATATTCAAAATAAAACTTTACAAATAGCTAAGCGATAATTGCCTTTATAGTGTTAAATAATTATAATTGCATAAGTTGATTTGGCATCCATCGATGAATAGCAGAACTTTTAATGACTTTTTGAAATATCACGCTTGTCTCTTTAGTTCAGCAACTCGCCTCTAGATGGCATTGGTTAAATAATTATAATTGCATAAGTTGATAAAAACAGCTATGCAATAGCTTTACCGCGGCAGTCTCCGAGTGCCACACGTCTTTTTTTATATAAATTACATGTTGTACAACTGCCATGGACGAACTGAGGTTCCTCAAGCACTAAATGCCTTTAACAAGAACATCATTTCAACAGGGTTTCTGTAATAAATATCTGCAAACAACTAACAAATAGTCTGCAGCGTGGTCGTGGTGTTTTATTATTATTATATTATATTATTTGTGACTGTTATCTTCCCTCTAATGAATGGGACAAAAAATCTACTGTATAGATGGCGGAAAAAAAAACTATCGCCTTTATTAATTTTCTCTACTTTCCTTAGGCCCACTTGCACGTTCCAGAGTTAGCTTCAATAATTCAGATTCAACTGCTAAAACGGGGTTTTATAATTAATTTATCTTGCACCATTAAAGGTTAGGAGTAAATCTAAGGTTATTTATTGATATTTAACCCAGCAATATGGTAGGGTTAAGTCTTTAACTAGGGTTAGTGAAGTCTTGTGTCAAAAGAAATTGAGGTTTCATTCTACTGTATCATGTATTCTTTGGACAAAATGACACGAGACAATACGTACAGAATAAAAAGTCGTCAAATTTCATACAACAAAGAATAAACAAGAAAGTCTATATACATTGTACTGTAGTGCCAAAGAGTACAAGTTTCACTTTTTATTCGATTCATTCATTATTGGTCACGTTACAATATAAGCGCATAGACAATTCAATGTTGCCATCTAAATATTAGAAATGTCAATTTATCAAAACCGGTGATCTTTTTTAGTAGTGCAAGGCAAATTGTTGAGAGTTAAAAATTAATATGACTAACGCAAGTTTACAAACTCTTAGACTTATTTATTCAACCCGAGCAAACGTGCAAGTGGGCCTTAGTATCTTTGAGTTTTGACGTATAATATTGGTAGATTATTAACCGTTAAGAGTGCGTAACAGCTTTGAGATAAAGTACACAAAATCATGGAATGAAAATTAAATTCCATGACTATATGGTTCTTACGTGTCGCGGACATCTGATCATTTCTACGTAAACGATATATATAACAGACAGAGACACAACTATGTCACTCAGACAGATAGAAAGAGAAAAACTAGATGCGATTTGGTTAAAGGTTAAAAGTGATTATCGTAAAAATTGGGCATCAGACTAGATGGCTCTGATGTCGAGAAAGGAAATTATGTTTTAGTAATGCATCCACCGCAATACTGGAATGAGATTGGATGGTGACTTTTAATGACTTATTTATGTAACTATATGTATGTTATATGATTGTATTTTAATACCCATAGACGATCTAAACGAAAATTATGGTTTTTCGAAAAATCCCGATTTTGTCCCAAAGAAACAGCTTGTTTGAATGTGTGCTTATTTAATGTTCTCGAAAAAAAATTATGCGAATGGAACACACCCATAATGTAACAATGTATTGGATAATATGCGTGTCAAAACCATAGAATAAAGCATAAAGAATATAAATACTTGAAACAAGTTTAAACCAGGGTTTTCAGACACAGATTAGTATCTATACTAGTATGTGGGCACAGATTAGATATAGTCTGATTAATCTATGGACACAGATAAATACAATTTTACAGAAGATGTTTACAAAATTTTTGTAGCTTATTTTTTCGGAATTTAACAAAATTATGTAGTGTTTAAATATGTTTTGAGCAAAATTATAAGTGAACAAACGCGTCAAAATTTATCGTGGATGATCTTAAGTGTGTTTTCTTCTAGATAATTTCATAAAAGGTATGGAAACTTTATAAATACGAAGGTAGTCAAAGAATACCAGAACTTACATTTCTTAGTTACAGAAAATAATAAAAACCTCTATATAAACTAGTAGTTCTGCGAACAGTAGACCTCGCGAGCACACAGTCTTATCAGCGCCAATTTTTGCAGTAATTCACATCCTATTATCTCGCAAACCACATGACCAATTATGCTCATATTCGAAATTCCTCTTTATACTCAGGTTTAATCAAATTTTATCTAAATCGGTCTGTAAATAGCGCCGCAACTATCTTCTCCACTTTTTAAGAAAAGTACCCGACACTACAAAATCGCCAATGAAAAAAAAAGATTAATAGTAGAAAAATGCATACCAACTTTCGTCAAGATTGGTTGAAAAATGCGACTTGTACAGAAAGACCAACACACAACCTAAAAAACATACGGACAGATTTTTTTTGTTTTATTTTATTTAAGTTAGTTTTGATGAAAGTCAACTTGGCCAGCTAAAGCAGAGATGTTTCGCTCGTTTCGCTCTTTCGGCCAATAAGGTGTTTTTCTCGATAGTAGAATTATAGCTACTTGTATCCGTTTATATTTACTTATTAAAAAATAATTACCCCGCAACATGTGCAGTACGATGCTGGCTTAGCCTACCTACGGGTCTAGTGTTTCCAAATTATGAGGTATCATCGGTATGAATGAAATTCCAAAATATTTCCATAATATAGCGCAGGCAGCATAGCAGAGCGGGGTTGCGGGTTGTTAGTAAAAAAAATATCAAAAAGGCTAGGTAACTAACTAGGTGGTCGCAAGAGGCCGTTTTAGTTGGTAACACCGCAGTGCAAGATATTCTACCATGAAGCTATAATGTGCAAGTATTACTGTGTTAGGATGTGAACGGTATTGCAAATGAAATTTCTTGGCAAAATAGACTCTAAACCCAACGAATCAGGATGACAAACGCAATGCAGTGCCACCCAACTACAATATGACACTACGACTGTCATGGACAAAGCCTAAAGCTTACTACGCACACGACTTGCCCGTTTCGTCACTTGATTGAGTACGAAAAACGACTGCAAAACTCTGCCTACAAAGCCCTTCAAAAATTCAGTAGCAAAATGTCCTTGCAGGAACGTTAAATAGGTACATCATGTCACTTTTAAAAATACCTACAAGAGTACCATACTGTGTCGAAGCTCATCAGAGATGGCTGCAGCTGCTGAAAACTGCTCAAGAGCTTGTCGAAGAAGATGTAGATCTTCAGGTATGTAAATCTTATGGCTAATATCCAAGAATACCATATGGATGCTCTCGACAGACTGCAACGTTGCGCTGTCCGTATTATTGAAGACACTGAAGTTACTCAACAGCTAGAACCCCAGAAATACGTAGAACTATAGCTTCTCCAAACGTTTTCTACAGTTTGTTTCATGGCGAATGTTCTGATGAGCTTCTTATCTTATTCCTTTCTCACCATTCCGATCCTGAATTACTCGTTCCGGCCTAGCACTGCATCCATAATACACGGTTCAAAACTTCTTACCACAAACCAAAAACTTTAGCAGTTCCTACCTCTGTCGTGTAAGTAAATTGTGGAATGCTCTGCCGGCGTACGCATTTCCTAGCAGCTATGACCCTGGGTCTTTCAAGCGCGCGTGAAAAAGCATCTCTTGGGTTACCATAGGGGTGGCGATAAGCACTTATAGCGGCACTAATGGTCATCGCTTCTTGATTCCATCTTCGCTTTCCATCAGGCGAAGGTCATTTTGATAAACCATTATAAAAAAAATCTAATGATAGCGGCCTAAGATTGTTCCAGTTTTTGGCCACTTCTAAAGAGACGTGGTGATTTCTGTGTAAAACGTTAGAAAGGGCTTGACTTATGCTATTCTCTGCTCTGATCTGCATTTTGATACTTTCTTTTCTCTTTCTTCTTTTCGACAACATTGTGAAATTTGTGATAACATTCGTGTAATAAAGTTTTTAGGTCCTAATAAATATAGGTTTTTTTTTTCATTTGAACTTATTCTATGTGACCATTATCCAAACAGGCAATGTCTTTTAACTGCTGGTAATATACGTAATACATGTTACATACATCTTAAATTGGTCGGATTGTAAAATGTCGTTAATTTAGGGTCACTAGCGTCACACCGGTGTCTTTATATACAACTTTTGTTTGTCAAAATACATTTTCATACCACCTGCTCGAAAATGTCCAATTACATACCACGCAATCTCGACGTAAAGCAAGGCATTACATCCCCGGGGCTGTAATATTGTATGAAACTCCCTTGGGCGTAAAGTGATTTGGATTTGGAACGTTAGTTGTAGGAAAACTCTTAGTACGGAAATAGCATACAGAACAATAAGAAAAATAAGCGCGATTGTACTGGAGTGTGATTGTTTGGGAGCATGCGTTGCTATGGTTATGCACGGCCCCTCTCTGCGCATTCAATTTTTTGTTCGTTCAAGTTACGCCGCGATCTGTAATGAATTTGGAACAAAACATAGTGTTTGGTGTTATTTTAACAACATTCATAAAATGTTAAAATGTTGAACATGGTGCATGTAACTGTGCCGAAATATCGAGAGCTCTAATAGAGCTCGAGAGTACTAATTAGAACTTATTCAACAACCACGAAAGTCTAAAACAGTGTTTTTTATAAAATGTTCCTTCCAAAAATATAACCTACTCTGTCCCTCCATAACTGGAAATGTGTCCAATTTGAATATTAACTATTAATTTATTTTACTTTTTTCCTACTTCCACCTCTTAAAGTAGTCTTGACCACTACGTCATAGCAAACTTAAAATAATAATTGATTACGAAAGACGTTTTGATGACGTAGTATTAAAAAATTCACTCAATTCGCGTACTTTGACGTGAATTTTTACACTAAGTTTAATTGTTGCAATGTAATTTTTTTGAAGATCAGTACTCCCAGGTTATAAAATAGTCATATTGCAACCTTACCATTAAATTTGCTTGACCATTTTGTGTCGCTGGGAGTACGATAGAAAGTATGATTATTCTAACCTTATTACAAAACGTTCCTGATTATTATCTGTATATTCCTGATATATTATAGTTTCGTAAAAGGTGGAAGTAAGCCCCCAGGTGGAGAGGACGTTGCTAAGTTTGGTATGCCACATTCGCCACTTGCCATCTTGTCGCGTCTCAGCAAGTGACCGGTGCGGGAGATGACGTGGCCGCCAAGGTCAAGCGTTTCAAATACACGTGTTTGCGTACTCGTAGTCTGCGTACAAGTTCGTCCCGTTTGCCGTCGAGACTGCGGGCTTGCTTTTGTGGCTGAGTTGGGGCATCGCTTGAGGGAGAGAGGTCGGGGTCCGCGTTCGAGGCATTACTTGGCCCAATGCATCTCGCTAGAGATCCAGCGAGGTAATGCCGCCAGTTTGATGGGTACTTTTGTCAGCGGGGTCGGTAGCGATGGGCTGGTTATATTCTATATGACAATTATGCTTTCTATTTGTGGATTTACAATGTAATTTGTAAGTCCACAAAGTATATTGTAATATAATATAAACTAAGTCAATAGACTTAGTTTATATTATATTACAATGTATGTACAAATAAACATCTATATATAAAAAGAACTAAATAACTGTTTTTTATAAAGCTCTAACTATTTATTGTCTCGCAGTAGGTTTGAAAAGTAGAGTATTCACCTCGAGGATAAAGCCTGTCCTTGCCTTGGGCGGTTTGAACCCCTCGCTTTACTCAGGACACAACATAACTCTCTCCCTCTCTTCCTCAGCAATTTCTTAGTTGCGTCCCCGGCAGTATCCACGACCCTGCATTTAACTAACTGAAACAAAAATTTCATGCGCAACACTAATTATGTATTTAATTTACAGAAAATGGCAGCTAAAGGCCTACGCTTCAAGGAACGCCACCTCCCACCGCTAGTACTAGGGCGCGCTTACGCTCAGTATTGTGACCTGATCAACAATATGTACGATTCATATCTGAACAGTATACACTTGCAAAGGGCTCCGTATATGTTAGAGATTATCAGCGTTCTGCTAAAAAGGTAAAAACAAAAATATGTTTTTTATACAGTTTTTTTTATAGGTTTATTGCGAAGACAACACATACTTCTATTGTGATTTGAATGGGTCCCCTGTTGCTCCAGCGGTCGTGTCGTCTGACTCGGGTTGTTGGAAAACTCTGTAGTAGGCCTTTTTAGAGTCCGCCTGGGGAAGAATTTTCATCAGTTATTCAATGTGAAACAGTAAGCAAACATTACTGTTTCGCATTAACATAACATTATTGAAATTACAGGGCCAAAGATTGAACATCATATATCTCACCATGACGAGCGTAGTAAATTGTCTATAGAGTTTTGAATTCTTGTAGTTGAAATTTGTGATTGACCCACTGTTATGGGCAAGCATGACGCTTAACATTAGGCGAACGACTTCTTCTTCTTCTCGACACCAATTGATACAAAACTGGTGCGGTTGCGAATCCTGTCCGATGATGTGTCATTTTTCTCTCCGAAATAGTAACTTTTATTTAAATTTTTGGCTTCTTGCTCAGTTTTGGAGTGATGTTGAATTAGACACAATATAAAGTCAATTAATAAAACCGGCCAAGTGCGAGTGAGACTCGCACACCGAAGGTTCCGTACATTAAGAAAACATCTTACATTTTCGCTGTAACTAAAAGCACAGAACAAGTTATTGTGTTAAAGATTAAGTGAAAAGACAAATTAAATTTTCCCATTCGATTCCTAGATTTGGTTACTTATTGCATTCCATCCACTGCAAATAATAAGCATGTAATGGTAAATTAGGTTGTTTTTGTATTGATGATGTATTAACGGTTTTCTGATATTCACCTTTACACGTGCTTTAAGACATTGTTTCTTGCCAAATGTCATGATTCCAGGTCAACGGGACCTATAGGTAACCTATAGGTTTCGATTCCCTTGTGAAATCGCAAAATATGTGAAAGTATGCGACATGGTTATATCTTTTGACCGTGTTGACTACAGTCTTAGTTTTTTTACAGCTGAAAGAGACCGTAGAGTATCTGAAATAAATTTCAATCTTTACACGTCCCTGAGAAAAAGGGTCTTGACAGACGGACAACAAAGTGGAGTCTTATAACAGTTTTTCTTTTCATTTTGAGGCATAGAACCCAAAAAAACAATGAATTTGTGTTAATAAAAAAAAATATATGATAAAAATCTATCTCTACTATATAAAAATAAGTCGGGTTTTCCTTCCTGACGCTATAACTCCAGAACGCACGAACCGATTTCCACGGTTTTGCATTCGTTGGAAAGGTCTCGGGCTCCGTGAGGTTCATAGTAAAGAAAATTCAGGAAAAATGTAAAAAGAAAAGCGCGAAAATCTTTTTTCACATACAGCGCCATCTCTGATACATAGCATGTACTACAAACCAATATTTTAAGTAGATGGCGCCAAACGGAATGTTACATAAAACGAAGCCATCTGGTGGCGAAACGGAGTTCGCAGGGTTTGCTAGTATATAATAAAATGATAAACTTCAGCGCTATGTTTTAGGTTGTACGAACTGAGAAACGAACTTGTGTACCTCATTTTGAACGACTATATCTACGTCGATGCTGCTCTAACCCAACTGTTTATGACGCCATACGACATTCAGGTATGCACTTAATATATTATATCAGGACTAGCTGACCCGCCAGCGGCTTCGCTCGCCTGACCTCGCGGGATACGGTTAATTACAGTTTTTAACTATCCCACGGGAACTCATTAATTAACCGGGATCATAAGTATCCTTTATGTTGACCAGGGATATAAGCTATCACCATACTCAAATTTCATTTGAATCGGTCCTGTCGTTTCGGAGATAAGCCCGTACGAACAGAAAGACGAACTGACAAACAGAAAAACAAAAAAAAAATGAAAAAATAATTAGTTCGATTTTACTCCCGACTCTGTTTTTAGCATTTTTTTTCATTTAACAGACCTCTGCTGTTGTATTATATGTAGAGAAGATAAATTAAGATCATAGTGAAAAACATACATTATGTACGTCAGTCACGAACACGAAGGTTTTATTTAAAAAAAGGGTTGTTTGTCAATGGTATTACTTAAATGAAACCATAGTGCCGCTGTAATCACTGATGATAAATGATCCTTAACAACTTATCTCAGGGTCACAGAAGCAGTGCAGTTCGTCACTTGTAACTGAACGGATCTGTTATAGGCAGAGGTCACTTAGCACCAGGCCCTCGTTCTTCGTTCACTGTAATCCCGGCAGCACAGCTCCCAAAACTGAACTGTCCTGTCTCCTCACACAATGATATTATGTAGGTGAAATGCTGTTGTGCTTTAGGGCCTTTATTAATAAACGTTGCGTAAACCTATATTAGGCGTAACATGCTTTGTCTTGCTTTCACGCATGACATTTACTGCAAGCGAAAAATTGACAGATAGATGTTTTAACTACTCCGGGTCTAAGCCAAGTTTATTAATAAGGCCGTAAGTGTACAAACAGGCAAACATAATATCTACTATATCAGCTGTCTAGTGGAAGTTGTGCTGATATAAATAAACCAAGGGGTTTGGTGCCAGACAGGTCGTAAAAACGAAACCCTAATTGTAACGATATTGGGAAGAGAATCACTTACTGTGCCAAGACCTAGCTTGGACATGTGCACAGATATGATGACATCTTCATGCACGCTTGTCAATTTATAATACGATTTTTATTGCAATATTTAGAATACATTACTTGAATTGAATGGAGAATGAATTTACGTCTGACCGAATCTTCATTTTTGTAGGAGTCTGCCTAAAACTAGTCCCATTGGCTAAGTACGTGCTTACTATATTTTGTAAATTTTCTTTCATCTTGTGACATTTTGTAATTATTTTTATTCTTTTCTCTAAATGTATTCGTGTTGTGATTTTTAATTTAGTAAAAGGTATTTTTATGTAAACTTGACATGCCCAAGGTAACAACCAGTTATAAGGCCAATAAATGATCTTATATGATTTATAGATTTTCCTGATGGACGGCTCTAATTAATTCCAGTTTACATTTACTGCTGTCTTCCTTCTCATTCTCAATTAATTTCCTATCTTCTCAAGGTTTTCTTTCCGTTTATCTGTCCTACTCATAGTCGACTTGTCTTCATATTTAAGAATGTTCACTTGACATTTTTTGTGGTAGTTCCACGCTGCAACCCCACAGCTGAATGGGCCGTCACGACCCGAGAAGTACCACACTCCCACATAACACCGACGTAAAGTAACATAACTTGCTATTGCCTTTCATTGGTTTGTGAGAGGTTCCGGAGGCCCGATGCCCCACCTCCCGTTCTCCTTCTCCTTCCCTCCACCCTCACCCCTTCTATCTCTTCCTTCCTATCATCCTTCCTGAAAGGTCGGCAACGCATCCTCGAGACCTCTGGTAATGCGGGTGTCCGTGGGCGACGGTATCGCTTTCCATCAGGTGAGCTTGCTCGTTTGCCAACCTATACTTTAAAAAAAAATGCATGTTTAACCATCTCAACCTCCATTTTCCCGTTAGCCAACATTTTTCTTCTTTCTATGTATTTGAATTAATATCTTCACTTAATTTTAGATAGTGGTACCGTATCACCTTCCACTCGAATCACGGCCTGACTCCTTAGAAAGGGTCCTGCAGACAATGTGGGCTGATGCTGTGAAACGAAAGAAGAAACTAGACAAGGTATTCGGCCTCTGTAAATTTAAAACTAAATAAACATATTATTAATTTTTTTTAAATGATTTCCTTGATTATGATGATGATAGTCGATCGATGTCGAGCTTATGGTAGATAAAAAGTGTGAAGGATGAACATATTTCAACATGGCAGTCCCTACAGCTAAGGCATAATGCATGCAATTTCCTATCATGTATTTAATATACAGGGCAGAAACTTTCAGCGGGGCAGTAAGGGGAAGTACCTTATCTGTTGCAGCTACTCGAAAATGGTCTCCTAAGACCATTTTCGAGTAATTCCATATTTTTTTATGGAATTTTGATCCCCATTCACAGATTTTCAACAAAATTACAGTTAGCAAGAAAAAAAACCCATATTACACAAAACATTTTTTGATGCCAATCAATCTTGTTTACTTGATTCTTGAATACTGATCAAAAACTTCTAACGGACCAACTATCGTTGGAGTACTCAAAAAGTCACAAATTGCAAAAAACTCTTCCCGTACATTCGTATGACCATTTTCGAGTAGCTGCCACGGATAAGGTACTTCCTCTTACTGCCCCGCTGAAAGTTTCCACCCTGTATATTATATTGAAGATATGTATGTGTCACTAATTATTAGGTGAAGACCCTGGTTCCTGAAACACAGTTCCATTATAAGCTTTACAATTGCAAATAAAATTACAAAAAAATACTTTGATTAATGAACGAATAATCACGCTTGCTTAGACATAATAGCGGTATGTTTATTTAGATGGTGGCAATAGCAGAGGCTCTGAAGACTGAAGCTATTGAAGAGGAATTCCAACTGGAACCTAAAATCAGAGTACCTACTTCTGAAGTAGTTACTATTGGTTAGTTTTAACTTTCGTCACTTCTCGTTATTATTGATGCATTGTCTCTTCGTCCCTGCACCCGAAAGTTACATAACATACCTATATAATCAGTCCATTATGTTCCCACTGCCGGGATTCGAGCCTTCCTCTCAGAGAGAGGAGTTGGGACATAATCCACCACGCTGGCCCAGCGAGAAATGAGACGAAATTAATGTCAGAGGTAGTTGAATAAACAATCCGTTACATAAACATTTAAGTAACAAAACTGTCCTCCTATATAACTTTACTATTTATAAAAAATGCTAAGAACGTTGAAATATAAATGCTAATAATGTCACGGACCCATTTATTGTCTGTGAATAAAAGCATAATTAAAAAAAAGCTTATAAGTTAAATGTACCTACTAGTAAAATATTATGCCACACGAGGACAAACTTGACCAAGCCGAAAAAAACAGTTGAAATGGAATAAAATTGATATTTTAAACTTTACTGCAATAACCTTTGGGGTTCAGTTTTAATTTAATCGTAAAAATATATGTTTAAAATTACATTCAAATATTTAAAGCCGTAGAAGAGAAATTTAAGAATATATTTTGCAATCTGACCACAAAAATTACCCTTTATGGCGCAACGATGTCTTTTGAAATTTTATTATTGGCAATCGGTGAATCAATGATAAGGTATAAATTAAAAATAAAACAGATGAGAGGAATATATTTATTTTAGAGAATACACATGTTGAACCTAAATTACGCTTATCAAGTCAGAATTGTGAATTTATATTTATCAATATTATGCATGTCTAGAACAATATATGATTTTCCCTCGAAGCCTAAGCTTACGCTGTTGATATTAATTTAAAAAAAAACCCAGCAAGTGCACGCGATTTCGTTCGCACAGTAGGCTCGGCCTTTGGCCTCGCCATACCCTTTCTAGATTTTTCTTTCATAAGCCTAACATAACCAGCATAACATAGCAGCAGCATAACCTTCTCCTGACAATAATTAACACAACAAAAAAGATTTTGCGAGATTGTTCCATTCTCAAGTTATAGGGTGATCAGGAGATATTGATATGTAAGTACTAGTAAAATTATGCCACACGAGGACAAACTTGACCTAGCCGAAAAAAACAGAGTTAAGATGGAAAAAAATGATACTCGTATTTTAAATGCTACATCAATAACCTATGGGTTTCAGCTTAAATGAAATCGTAAAAACACATATCTAAAATTACATTCATATATTTAAAGACGTAGAAAAAAATTAAGAATATATTTTGCAATCTGACCACAAAAAATAACCCTTTTACGGTGCAAGGATGCTTTTGAATTTTATTATTGGCAATCAGTGAGAAGAGGTGTATTAATGATGGGGAAAAATATTAAAAAATATATATGCAAGGCATATTTTTTTCAGAATAAACATGTTTAACCTAAATTACGCTTACCAGGTCAGAATAACGAATTGATATTTATCAATATTATGCATGTCTAGAACAAAAATGTGTTTTTCCGTAGAAGCCGTTACGTTTACGTTGTTGATATTTATAAAAAAATAAGAGCTACTTTAAAAATCAGGTTACTTATAATTATTTCATTGTTTTAATTTGTTTTTATCATTTCTTTTTATTCACCTGATGTGAAGTGAGTGTCGCCCACGGACATCCGCAATACCAGAGGTCTCGAGGATGCGTTGCCGACCTTTGAGGAGGGATGATAGGAAGGAAGAGATAGAAGGGGTGAGGGCGTAGGAGGAGGGCGAAGGAGAAGCAGAATGGGGAAGGGGGGAATCGGGTCTCCGCAACCTCCCACAAACTGCCGAAACGCAATAGCAAGCTATGTTACTTCACGTCGGTGTTATATGACGTGAGTGTGGTACTTCCCCGGTCGTGCCCGCCCATTCGGCTGTGGGGTTACAGCGTGGCCTGTACTACCACCGAAATCAAAAGATTTTTCAATGGTACGATTAATTTAATTGTTTAGTTATTTAATTTTACTCTACCTCTTGCCACTACTAATATACTCGTACTTATTTCTATGTAACCCAAATTTTCCTTCTTTCTATCTAGCCCAAGGTTGTCTGTTAATTGGTATTAGCGATAACTTCCTAGCCTGTTTTGCAAAATATACATTTTTTTTTACTTTCAATGAACTGCTTATTTGCCTCGAAAGGACTTTTTCCACATGTAGGTCTAACCGGGCGACACCGGATTATTCCTCAAATAGGGGCGCTGACGCACCACACCTTGTGTATTCACAATTGCTTATTATTCCTCAATAGCTTCCATTGCTTCAACATTAGGGTTAAGAATTAGAATGGCTCTTAGAACCCAGCCTCACCATATCCCTGTGTAGACACGGACTCCCCGCTTCATAAGCTTGATGTTCAAAGTACTTATTATTACTTAATGTAGTTAATTCCCTGTTCTATTCTCTGTTGTATTGTTATTTACTCCATTGGGAATGGTTGCAGCGATTTTTCTTTGAGTCGGATTTCATTACAATCATACTGGATTGGGCTGCCAAATAAAAAATATGGTAGTTAGTTCCACAGATCACAGATACAAGGGAGATATGAAAAGGGGGCGGCCCAAAAACATTTTTTTTATTTATTTATTTATTGAATTTAATACTTACAACTACCATTACAGGATAACCTAATGCGCTAGTGCAGTTAGTACTGGCAATAGTTTTACATATTTACCCTTAGAAACGTACCTATATTTAACAATACAGGTATATACATGACTTAAAAGTTGATTAAATAAAATTATATAAACATCACAGCCAACACTAATCACTTAACTAAATAACATAACACATACAGAGCCACTTTTGAGAACTCACTCATCGTACAACAAAATAGGTTCGTCTCCTCCGCCATAATGTTGAGAGTGCGGAGTGCGCGCGTCAGAGGCGCCTCGCTAACGAGATTAGTCCGAACTCGCGGCACCACCACCAGTGGCGGTCGTCGCCGTCTCCATATATACCGGTCTGGCACACACATCGATATTTGCGCTAGAACATCGCTATTATTTATGCGCCGTCTAAGTATCTTGAACATATAAGTTACGAGCGCTAGTTCTCTCCTGATCCGTAATTGGTTATATCCAACCATGCCCAAGATAAAAAGGGTAGGGTACATCAGCGGATAAAAAGGATATACCCCATAGTGCCTCATATATAAGTACCTTATGAACTTATTCTGTATAATGTAAACATAACACATTGCTCGCGGCGGTTCGCAACTTTTGTATTATATGACTGAACGCCGGTCGCAATATTGCATGTAAACAATTTACAACACTTGCTCTGTACTTACGAATTTTCAAACGTCAACTTTTGGATACCGCAATGGATAATGAACTTATTGAAGCTAACAGAATACGGTGAGTCGCGGAATACGGCCGCGCTGGTTGCGGCACCAGGTTTTGTACTCGGCGCACTGATTGACACTCTCTAGATCTCTATGGTTAGTTTACTGTAACGCCACGACGGATCTCTTTTTTCACAGAATCTATCACGTAGGACAAGCCAACGAAGCTGCTGGTGAGTCATCTAGTTTATTTTTTACTCGTTTCTATTTGTCATGTTTCAGAGAGCTGTCACACTGTTATACCAGAAGAATATATTCAAGCAATCACAATACAGAAGCATGAGCGGTTCAGGTATATAGTGTATTATTAATCTATTTGTGTGTTGGTATAACTTTCGCAGAACTGCCTGTAGAAGTACCACACCAGTGCAAATTATTTTACGATCAAACAGTAGTGTGCAAGCATTACTGTGTTTAAGGATATAATTATGTTATGTTAATTTTTCAGACAATGGTTCGCGGTAGATTTCAAAGCCAAATGTGTGAGGAGGCGAATGTACTTTGCTGAGAAAACAGAAGATGCGCCTATGGAGATAAGGATAAATGCTGCTGAATTAATTCAGTCAGTATACAGGTATGAAACTTCTTATAAGTTATTCTTCTCAATTATAATCGTCTTAGATCCTCAACCCAGATGTAAAATTTTCTACGATCAGATGAAAAAGATAAGGGTGAATTACTAAACAAAAAAACCACACCAGTGCAGAAAATACAGACGAAATATTTTTTCTAAATAGAATGTGGCTACGCATCAGAGGGAAGACACATTTTAGTTAGGTATTTTATTAACTAAATATATTTAAAAATAAGTTAAACCGCTGTCATCACGGTGTCTGGTGTGTCCAAAACTATTCTGAATGTCGACATTTTAATGTCGGTGAATCGATTTATTCAATTTTCTGTTTGAAAGAATAGATGTTTATTTCGAATAAACATACATATAAGCTCAGACAAAATAAAAAAGACAAGACAGAATGTTGTGAACAGAGAAGTGAGGCCGGGTGAAACTACGCCTCGGCGTGTCCATACATATTTACATACAAAACCTACAACGAAACTAAGCCTTGGCTCGTCAGTCGAACTATCGCGGCGCGTGGAAGCAACACGTAAAGTTTTAATTATCATTTAATTTAAATCTATTAATTATTGATATTTTTTTAATAACTTTAAATTAATTTTCATTACCATGACAGTACCTAGCCACGCACATGTAGTTTAGAAAACCGGCCTCACTTTTCTGTTCACAACATTCTGTCTTGACTTTTTTATTTTGTCTGAGCATATAAGTAAACGTTTAACAATAACAAGATTTTCTAAGGCATTGAATCATAGATACGAGTAACAATATATGCATTGAATAATAAAATTATCATGAACTGTTCCGCGATGCTTGAAATTAGTTGAAATAAGTCTCGGCTTTGCTTAGCAGTAAGCAAGGTTCTGGCCCTCGCGTTGATTTAAAGCAGGTGTTTTTTTTTGCTTTTATTTAGGGGCTTTTAGTCGTCCAACGACTATGTCAGTCCCATAAGTTCTACTCTTAGATCTACACTTAGCAACTTTATTCTTCTTTAGTGATCCTATATACGGATGGATATAGAAACGTAACTGCGTCGGATGTTTGCGCAGCTAGGATACTTTGGAATATACGCACGTCACATCGGTTAAGTCCGAAATGACGTGGGTATAATATGATTAGCATCACGAACGCCCAAGTAACGAAACCGCAACGAAAAATTCAAATTTCTCAAACTTTTAGATTATCTTTTTAATATCATATGTTACTTACAATGTTTTGATCACATCTAACATTAAATAACAAAATACACTGAAGGATAATTTAAAGTAAATATTCGATTGTGCCTACCGCGTAAGTAAAACCGTCAAATTAGTCAAAATAATATTGAACAAACACATACGAAAAATATTATCAAGTATAACAAATACTATAATAATGAAATAAGAAAAACACCAAATTGTTGAAACTAATTCACAATAAATAATGTCACTTTATAAGATAAATTTTTCAATGCACCTTTATCCTACAATAACGTGCTATTCGAGCTATATAAATGTAATTAAATCACCAAAGTCTTCAAATTTCTCTAATAATATTCTTTTGTCGTGGACACCAGTGTACGGTTTCACGTCCTACCTACCCTTTGGGGCGATATGGGTGCGTAGATGGTGATGGAAAAAACTATTTTGTTTATTTCATTTCATGCCGTGTATTGGTCTAAACGACCTAGTTTCAAGAGGGGCGGGCGACGACTAACTTAACAATTACTTATATGGCTATATATAAATTACTTACGTCGTGTGTCACACAGGCCGTTAATCCATTTTTTTAAATGTCCAATTACATATCACGCGATCTAGACAATCTTGAGGAGTACCGGTATTACCACAGACCATATATCCACTCTGTGGGTATTACGGTGCTCTCCCTGCCTTCCACAGCCTTGCCGGGGCTTAGATGGTTAGATGGCGGACGCGGTGGGGCCGTAGGGGAAAAAGGACTGTCGGTATTGAGAGGCGCCGCTGTCCCTATCCTCTGCGGCCGAAGTAGCAGACGGTGGGGCTACTCACCTGACCTGACCTATCGTAGGGGGACCTCGGTCGCCCAGACTCGGGGGTGTCTGGCGTCCATTTGCGCTGGCAACGGACAGCCGCGGCGGCTTCGTGGCCGTGTGCGAAAGCTTTCCCGCGTACCCGCCACTAGCGGCAGTGATGGAACACCGCAGAGGTGGGTATGTTCTCCTTCTGGCAGAGACTCCCTCATAACCACTGCATCAAAAAAATGTATTAAATCCCAAGGAAACTTCCAAGGGATTAAAGTAATTTTGATTAGGAACTTCATTTGTAGGAAAACTCTTAGTACAGAGTAGATACGGGCATTGTGAAGAGAGTTTATACGAAAATTATAATGTTCACCTCTGACAGCACACAGAAAAACAAAAGAAAAAAACGTCCTATTGTAATGAATTTCAAACAAAAGACGATGTTTGGTGTTATTTTAACAACTTCCATAAAATGTGTCCAATATTATTATTATTTCCAAATTTTATTACTTTTAAATAAATGTTTTTATTAAGCACTGATTTTTATTGTCTCGCAGTAGGTATGAAAAGTAGAGTATTCATCTCGAATATAAAGCCTATCTTCGTCTTGGGTAGCTTGAACCACTCGCTTTATTCAGGACTATAACTCCTATAACTAAAAACATACCTACTTGTGTTTTAATACCCCTCATTATGCAACATTATGCTCAGAAAGTACTATAAGTATCATGTAAACGTTTCCAATAATTACCACGCAGTATTGTACACCGTGTTTGGTTTACCCTATAGGTATTATTGGCTGCTTATTTTGCAGAAAGTACATGCGCATCAAAAGGCAGAAAATGCGAGACGCTAATAGAGATATGCTACTCGGAATTATACCTGATCCCCACAAAAGGAGGTTGAACTTCATAGAAGAGAATAATAAAGTAAGATCAATCTGGAACTCGTGTTTTAATGAAATGAGGCTATGGAGCACTCACCTGGTATTAAACGGCAGCCTCTGCCTTTATAGAATAGAATAGAAAATATGTTTATTGCCAAAACAAAAACATATAAGGCACTGAAACGTGGTCTCTTACGTAAGTACCTCATAAGTAAGCTCAAAGTCGCACAAGCAGTTATGGAAAGGGCTATGCTCGGGGTTTCTCTACGTGATCGAATCAGAAATGAGGAGATCCGTAGAAGAACGAAAGTCACCGTCATAGCCCAGAAGATAAGTCTGTTAAAGTAGCAGTGGGCAGGGCAGATAGCACGCAGAACAGATGGCTGATGGGGCCGAAATGTTCTGGAGTGGAGACTACGGACCGGCAAGCGCAGCGTAGGTCGTGCACCGACAAGATGTACAGACGACCTGATAAAGGTCACAGGACGACGTTGGATGCAGGCCACTTCTAACCTGTCCTTTTGGAAATTATTGGGGGAGACCTATGTTCAACAGTGGATGTCTTACGGCTGAAATGATGATGAATCTAGAGCAGTTTTAGAGAACAATAGGTGTATGCTCAGTGCAGCGCTATATAAACAGTGAAATTTGTACAGGGCTGGTTTACTGCATACTCCTTGTTCGAACTTAGACGTTAATCGAGAGTATTCTGTTATATCAGATTAATTAACTAGTAAAATTAAATTTAAATAACCGCCAATACAAAACAATAAAATGAGTTTGAAATACCCATATTGAGAGAGTTGTAAAAAACATGTTTTAAGGTACATGTTCCTATGTACCCTAGTGCTATTCTTAAAATCATCCTGTAGCCTAAACAGCTGGATGGATTTTGAATGAAACGAATGAGTTGGATACGTCATTGACACGCGAGTGACATAGATACATAATTTAATATGTCAAAACCTCAACAAAAACTGCAGTTTTTATTGAATTATTGGTGCACACGAGAGGCTTTTATGGCTTTAGAGTCCACAATACTTTAAGTAACTGGATTTGATGCTCTCCACAGGGCAATATCTGCGAAGTGACTATCGCAATTGATACACTTCAGAAAAAAAACTGGTTATTCCAAGTGTAGTACAAGGCCTAAAGAACATTTGTTTTAAATAGAAAACAACCGATTAATGATGAAACCAATGAAACGGTTGCTTTCTATAAACATGTTGTTACTTACGTGATGAAACCCGTGGTGTTCTTTTATGAGCTCCCGATATTTCGATACTGTTGTAAACACATTATAAACGAATACCACGGTTTTCATCTCGTCAATATGTTACGAGTAACTAAACAATACTTACCTATAATTTCATCAATATCCATTCGTAGTTGTGCTTTCTCGGGTAATACACCCTTATACTCACACACTTACAGTCGCATTTACCCCGTGAGGGGATGGGATAGGAATCGTAAGAGGCTAGGAAACCCGACTTTCCAGAAGGCCGTCTTGGTCGGTACCACTGCAGTGTCAGGTGCACCGCAAAGCAATAGTGCTCAAGCATTACTGTGTTGCTGTAGCAAGTGACTAAAATCTTGGAGTGACGAATACAGTCCAGTACTACACAAAGCTAGAGTTGTTTGCTCTGGGTGGCACTGCAACTGCCCATGGGGGCAAGTGTAGTATTCTCCATGCAGGCGCACGACTAGCCTTTTATGTCACTTAATTCCTTAATAAAAATAGTTATATGGATAATAATAATATAACTATTTCAGAAAGGACTTTTATCTCCGATTGTGTTCCCACTGCTGCGACTCAAGCTTTTCTCTCAGATAGAGGAGTTGGGCCATAATCCTACAGGACACAGTGCAGCTTGGTGGATAGGCTAGTGGCCAACACATGTCGAAGTTTTCAGCCTGCCCGAAGGCTTTCGACATAGCCTAACGACTATTGTCGTAAGACAAACAACCGGGACCGACGACTTCACGTGCCCTCAGAAGCACGCTTAGTTGAATAATGCCACTAGCACAGACCCATCCAACTCCTGACCACAGCAAGTGTTGCTTAACTTGTTGATCGGTTTAGATCGCCAAGTCAAGCTTCGCTACGAGCGCTTCATTATTTATTTCCACTAGTAACCGTTATTGTTATTAGATGTACGACAGGTGTCGAAAACAAAGGATGAAGATTCACGAGACATATATGAGAGAATTGGAAAGAGAACAGACTAGGCTGGTCGTGTTCAAGAAGGCTGATCAAATTGATGATATCACGGCGCAAGTACACGAGTGGTTCAAAGAATGGTAAGTTTGGTATTCAAGTGAATAATCTAAATTGTTTCGACTAAGCACATGCGGTGGTGATCAGGTCTCAAACTAGGCAGATCCTATACTATGGAAACCTAATAACTGATATATACATACTTATATACATATACACGCCCAGACACAGCTCAAACATACATGTTCTAACACACAGATGTTTGACACGTCTTGGAGTTGGTGTTGGGGTCAAACATCTGAGCCAAATGCGCCAACCGGCCAGTCAATACCACCATAGAATTTTATAACACAACGAATGAAAATAATTTTGAAAAAAAAAACAATCGGTCTTTTACTACTAGCCAACCTGCCCGCGGCTTTGCTTGCCTAGCCTCTCAGGACACGGTTCCTATAAAATAAAAGTAACATATATTAATCCTCATAATATCCATTATCTGCTAGTGATAGTCCCCTGAAAACCAATCGAGCCTTAGCGGAAATTATCCAACTGTTGTGGTGGATGCATCACTTTCGGCATCTCGAGGGCCTGGGTTGGATCCCTGGATCGGGCAGTTGTTGGCTTTTTCTGACCAAGAAATACTCATAAGAGTCTGGAGACTGCAACGGTGCTCGGTATTACATGGGAACAAACTATATCTAGCGAGTCCGTGTCTACACAGGGAAATGGTGAGGCTGGGTTCTAAGAGCCATTCTAATTCTTAACCCTAATGTTGAAGCAATGAAGCTATTGAGGAATAATAAGCAATTGTGATTACACGAGGTGTGGTGCGTCAGCGCCCCTATTTGAGGAATAATCCGGTGTCGCCCGGTTAGACCTACATGTGGAAAAGTCCTTTCGAGGCAAATAAGCAGTTCATTGAGAAATCGCGAAACGTGGGTAGTAAAATACCTTAGCCTACCCCTTCCAGGTATATAGGCGTGAAAATATAGTATAATATGTTTTAAAATAATTATTTATGTATATTTTCCTACGAATAATAATAAGCCAGGAACAGTAACTGCGTTTAAAAAATGACCCAACAAAAGTCGTGTTCAAGTAGGCGGGGCTTAAAAGTCGTGTTCAGTACGTCATCAGTCGGACATCTTTCTTGCAAGCGAGCACACGTGAAATCTTCGCATACATTTTAATTTTTATCATTGTGAACTACAGCTGTGAATCATCATGCCATCATGTGTTGTGAAGTGGTGCAGGATCCATACAAGATTAAAATGTCCAGGAATCACTTTTAGTACGTAGTAGCAAAATTATATTTATATTCAAAGATGTTTGAATACGTATACAAACCGAGATGGTCAATACTATGCAAAATAAAGTCAGTCTATTTTTGTTTAATGTATATTTTTTACAGAACTGAATATTGAAATGTAACAGCAATGTATTTTGCTTATTTTGTTTTAATTCCATTCCCTTGCCGATCCAATGCAGTAAAATAAATGCCTCTCTGCACTTAAGCTAGAAAGACAAGAGTATGACTAGATGCCTGTGAAAACCAGCATTATATACTTACTCCGTTCAAGTCCGTTTTGAAGAAAAATAAAATAAAAAAAGACGTGTGGCACTCGGAGACTGCCGCGGTAAAGCTATTGCATAGCTGTTTTTATCAACTTATGCAATTATAATTATTTAACCAATGCTGCAATTTAGTTCAGCAACTCGCCTCTAGATAGAGGCGAGTTGCTGAACTAAAGAGACAAGCGTGATATTTCAAAAAGTCATTAAATGTTCTGCTATTCATCGATAGATGCCAAATCAACTTATGCAATTATAATTATTTAACCAATGCCATCTAGAGTTAGTCTTGAGTGAATCGCCCGCAACATTTACATGTTATTTTTAAACACAACATAACAAATGGTTTCGCCTATATATCCTCGAAGGGGTAAGGAGCGGTGTTTTCAACGCCTACATTTAAGTTAAGTTTTATTTTTGTTTGTGCCTTAAGTTTGTGTCGCTCGTATTTTGACAGCTCGATACACTAGACTCAAGGGGGATGAAATGTAACACAAATACCGTCAAGGGTGATGAAATGTAATGACAGTTTTTTAATGGTGATTAATTTTATATTTGTATGTACTCGTAATTCCTGTCTTTTATTATTAGTGTTTACTGATTGATACACTTAGTATTTTTATTTCTTGGATTTCTATTATAACAATGGCGTTTGACCATGTACATATTTTATGATATTTTGGTATTTTTAGATGGATGTCTGGTCAGGGTGAGGCTTTGGAGAAGACAATAAGCTACTCGAAGTACTAACCCTGCGCAGACGTAGTCAGGGGCACCAGCTTCTTAAATATATATTTGGTTATTTAATCTCACTTTACTACATTGCGGAAAAAGAGTCTATTCTAACTTAATATTTTGCGGGACATAAAGTTCACTGAATTTTAAAAAGTAACCGATATAAAAAAAAACAAATAAATAACATTGTGTATATTATTGACTTGGTCCAATCCACTTGTTGCATTACATCGTCCACGCCGCTACGACTCAGTTGTCATAGTAGACGTTGCAGCACGCGCGTGAGCCAATCCCTGCTTTCCTTCTGAATTTAAACCAATCAACGAACATGTCTATTTGTAACCTCGGAAGTAATTTGTATTTGGAATCATACGTCGTTTTGGTTTGAAGGGCCACTTTTCGTGTGGAATTTGTTCTGAATTATGCTTCCTGACTTATTATTATTCGTAGATATTTTCACCAAGTTTTCACTGAATCAAACCGGGGATTATTTTCCCATATATACGAGTATTTCACATTCAGTCACACATATTATTATTGTTTGCAACCAGGTATTATGGATATGGATTCTTCCCTGAGTATCCTTATGAAAAGGAAGGCGGTACCATCATGGTGATACGCGGCGATTATCTCACTATTGATGAAAAGCGTGAAGCTGACGAAAAGCACTTGAAAGAGACTAGCGGAAAAACTAAGGACATGGTAGATCTCGTTTTTTTTCGTGTAGCCTAGAAGTCAACTTTAAATGTCAGTCATTAGGAATGTCTTATGCCTAATAATAATATATATATATTATAAAAAGGAAATAATTGTTTGTTTGAATTGAATAGTCTCTGAAACTACTGGACCGATTTAAACAAATCTTACACCATTAGAATCCTACATTATCTCTGATGAACATAGGCTATATATTTTGATTCAACATCATCATCATCCATTACAACCGCGGTGAAACCGCGGGGTGCAACTAGTACATTACAAATAGGCACATCTATTTTATTTATATGTAAGATTTGATAGTCAGTATGTTTAAATATTTTGCATACGTGATTATTAAACAATTGTTATTTCAGCGGAAAAGAATATCTGCATGAATATTTATTGTGACATAATTTAAGTAAGTTGAGCTTTATAATATAGAAATAAACATGAATATTTATACGCCTGCTTGCAGGTTGAATACATTGACGTCAATTATTCCTAAGATCTGAAACTGAAAAAATATTTGATTTGATTTGATTTTATTTGAGTATTTGGATGTTTGTTACACAATCACGCAACAATTTGGAATTGGATGAAATTTGGAATGGAGATGGTTTTGTGTTCGGGATTCTTGGCTAGTTTTGAAGAGTAGTTCTCGAGAAATCGCTAAAGCCTTATTTCCGTTCATGGACGAAGTCGCGGGAATAAACTAGTAACTTTAATATTAAATAGATATTGTTGTACTCACAGATAAAACAAGAGAAGCTGCAAGCAAAACAGGATGCAGCTTTGAAAGCTGAGGCAGCAAAAGTGTTGGCGAAGAAAGACGCAGAGAATCTCTTGAAATTGAGATTTAATCCCTTTACCGACCCAGGTTATAAGCCTAAAAAGTCTGAACATACAGGAGAGATAATAGAGGTAAGCAACATTGACGTAATCATCAAAATCATCATCGCAACTGAAATCAATACACATTTAGTTTTTTCAACTCGAGAACTTAGTAACAATCGTTAATTCAATCAGAACGGTTGTAGTGGTGATTATATTTTTATAATTATTGCAGAAATAGAATTATAACAAAAGTGGTTTAAAAACTTTTTATATGTAAACATTCAAATTCATAATCAATTATTCAATTTAGGTACTAAAGACGTACTCATGAGTCTATAATCAATTAAATTGTGTTTTAAAAAAACTGTCACTTTTCAAAATAAATAGGGCCACTTCCATTAAGAAGCAGCAAGAAAATTTTCATTTATATATTTTGTATCTAAAATAATTACAAGAGTGGCACATGACGTCTTCACAGAAGTTAAGTATTCCAAGGACTGTTCTAAAAAATAAGGTCTTAAAGTAAGGTCTTACATCGTTTTAAGTTATTTTATTTATAGCCAAAATTCAATATTCATATTGTAAAATAACAATTTATTTTTCAGTTTATCTTGTGGCCAATCAAATGATAAAGTTTATTTTTTGTTCATGTTTATTCTGAAATATTGACATCTATACGATTTAATTCATAGTATTCACCCAGCCATTCTAGAACAGCTTGTAATTTCGGACAGTCCGAGTAGTATTTGTATTTTCCGACTTACGATGCTGCATCTCTTTTAATTTTAATTAGGAAGTTTTACCTTAAGGCGCGGTCGTATCCTGATAATAGTAAAAAGCAGAATCTTTAAACATCGAGTGTAACGAAACAGTTCGATAATAATCTATGAAAACAAAACTTAGGTGAGAAAAGGAACAGGCAAAGAGTAATAACCGAACAGAATTCATAAATATTACTCGCTCTCTGCAGAAAAAAATTCCTAAATAGGTGCATAAAAATAAACTTTCAAGTCCAAACTCTCAGAGTTTTCAGCGATAACACTATATTATTTTTTAGGTAATTTTAGGCCAACATATACTACTAAAGTATTAACCAGCAGTTTTTTCAATTGTGTTAGTATATATCGAAAGATATAAAGAAAACGTACAAAATTAACGCATTTTCGCATTACATCGTCCAATCTAACAAGCGATTTTCAACCTTACGTAAAGCTTCGTAAATTTATTTTAAAATTGGAGTTGGACCGCGTCTTAATGGCTGATACTAGAAATACAAATGTTTTGAATTTAAATATGTTCAATAAGTCTTTGAGAGGCTAATAAGTATTTTAACCTTCTGGGTTAATTTACAGTTGATATGGCGAGATTGTGCTTTGAAAATAGAAATTGATTGATTAAATTTATTTCTATATAATTCGAGATATTTGGACTAGGTATTTAGAAAGGCACCATTTATTGTAATAAAAAGTGACTCTTTAAACGATATTCATTTTTTAGGCACTCCAAAGATACCGAGCGGCTTGGTCTTTCGCCGATCATTACCTTTGCGAGAATAGCGATCATTGTCTTTATGGGTATGTAATTTTTTATTAATATAATATTGTAACGATGGATGAAATAAAATAGGTATATAAAACATATTATGTTGAGTTTATATTTCTAAAGGTGATATCCTTGACGATGTATGAGTGCACTTGCTAGATTTATTAGCAAGTGCACTCATAATAACTCACTAACAAAATATAAAGTGTTGATCGATCTCTGACGTCAATAGAAACGTAACTGCAGCTGGACTGTTTTACAATAGCAGAATAAGAAAACGTATATAAATATAATATAATATAATAATAAATCTTTATTTCAGGTAACTTATCGCTAAAAAAATAATATTTTTAAAGAGATCAGAGAGTTTAACCGCATTTCTAAAGAAAAGAACCTGGATTTATTTGCCAGAAATGTCGGCGGACTTAGGAGAACGATGGCAATATAATTATTCTGATAACCCTAACTTTCTATCTGTTATTATTGTGCAAACTTTTAAAACCTACATTATCAACACCTGTCAAAATTTAGTAATGAATAATAGTATTATATTTCTGCTTTTACTTTTTAACATTTATGTCACTGCAATTACAAAAATTATTTTAAATTATGTTTAAATTAATAAGATCACATATTTTATCTATAATTTCGAAGGAAACCAATTTCACTGATGAATTGTATTTAACTAGAATTTTAGAATTTCACTGTTATATATGCAGTCATCACCTATAATTATGATGGCATTTAGCTCTGTGTGGAAATAACTGTATTAGCACTTTGAATGGTGTACATTATGTTGGTGATTATAAATAAATAAATAAATAAAGTTATATGACTAATAGAAATATATACCTTACAACCTAAAATATAACAAAACTATATCGTACAGTTAGAGATTAATGTTTAGTCTCGGCTCCCTGCACCGTCGGAAAACAAACCCTTCAGGCCAAAAGTCTGGTCCCAGGAATGTTTCTCTCAACTTGGCTGGAAATCTGAACACATATGACTTGAGGTACGTCTCACGTTTTGATTCCAGCCGCGTTATCTTAACCTCAGGTAGGGCCTGAACCGAGATTTTTCCTTCATCACATTTGCCGCGTATACTTAGAAAAGTCACCGATCAGCTAAGGTTCGATGGCAAAGTCCCATATGATTATTTATTGTTAAATTGCTTTAATTACAGATCGTACCATTTTCAACAGGTACATGAAGTCAGTGCTGACTGAAGACCTCATGGATAAGCTCCATCGGGAGTGCAGACAATATGTCGATCAACTAATGAGGTGAGGATGAATTAATGAAAATTTTGGCCATTAGCTTGTTCGCCGATCCGCGCTGGGCTTGCGTGGTATAATATACCTACTCTTCTCTTTGATAGATATATATTCAGGGCTCGTCAGCTGTTCGCGACGACATCCACGCGTACGCGAACTGCACAACCCTTCTCCCACCTCTTGAGAGGATTGCATAGCTACTTTCCGTACTAAAAGAAAAAACTCTTTTCTACCTCTTAACATTGTCCGATTTCAGTGATTTTTTTTCATGGAATTATCACAATGTGGACTATGCCCATACGTTTTGATTTTTTCAGTATTTCAAAGTACTATACCTTTTTTTAAGTAGTTTAGTAGTTTCATAGTAAACAATGTGATGATTCCATGAAACGAAAATCATTGAAATCGGACAATGTTAAGAGGTAGAAAAGAGTTTTCTCTTTTGGTATGGAAAGTACTACTCATAGCTATGCAATCCTCTTAAAGCAGTCATGTTTCAACCTTACCATTAAATCTGGTACCACCACGTCAATGTAGCGAGCTTAAAATAATAATGGATTACGATAGACGTTTTGATGACGTAGTATCAAATATTTCACGCAATTCGCATAATTTTTCATGACTTTTGGCACTAAGTTTCATTGTTCCAATGTCAAATTTTTAAAGATTCGTCCATATCTTAAAGTAATCATATTGCAACGTTACCATTAAATTTGGTTGACCGTTTTGTGTCGGTGGGAGTACGATAGTAAGTATGATTATTCTAAGCTTATTACAAAACGCTCCTGATTTATGATAGTTTCGTAAAAGGTATGAGTAGGCCCTCAGTTCGCGCCTACGGCACAAGTAGTGTTATCTTTTTAAATGCCCTTATTGCTCAGAGGAGAGACATTTAATGTGTTCTATTATACATATAAGTTATATAGTATATAAGTTATTTAGTATATAAGTTATATAGTATATAAGTTATATAGTATATAAGTTTGATAGTGAGTGTCGTAGTTATACAAGTAAAATTGGTATTGACGCTACTGTATCCAGATGTTAGATAGTTCATTACTTAATGTACGTTTTGGCGTAAGCTGTTAATATAAAAGTAATTGAAATAAATAACTTAATATTCCAACACACACACATATTCCACACATGTGGTGTATGATTGTTTTACTGTGAGGGTACATTGTAATAACTATCATGCATTGTTCGTAGGGTACCTTGCCTTTCAATATATATATCAGTTGAGTCGCTGACTCCGTGTTCTCCGCCTCAAATATTCTCGATATCCTACTTAGAGAAATAATGGTCTAATTACTCTAACAAGACGTATTTACATACTCATACATAGTATTTAGAAAAATACTATTCGGGTAGACGTCGAGCATTCTCAGACCTGACAAATTAAAATTAAATTTTTGTTTAATTACTTACTCATACTGTTTTACTTAACACTTGTTTTGTGTTAACGTTTCACGACCAGGGAAGTACCACACTCCCACATAACACCGACATGACATATTCCCCCTTCACCCTAACACCTTATATATCTTCTTATCATCCTTCCTCAAAGGTCGGCAACGCATCCTCGAGAACTCTGGTATTGCGGATGTCCGTGGGCGACGGTATCACTTACCATCATTTGAGCCGCTTGCTCGTTTGCCAACCTAAATAAATAAATAAATATTTTTTTATTTTATTTTATTGATATAGGAACAATAAACAACTACATTATACATATTGTTTACATCTAAGTACAAAATAAAATTATTAATAATGTAGTCCACAACATCGTCCACATATTGAAATAAATAAGTCTAAGGCGGTTCAAATGAACAGCAAATAAAAATAAAAATGAAAACAAATGTATTAGTTTTTTGAAACAACATACATAACAGTATAACTGACAAGCTACAATTATTATGTAGACGAGCACAGTGCAAGGTCGTCTTTTAGAAGTGATGCAAAGAGCAGCTTTTTGAATTTATATAAGGAACAAGCAAAAATATCTATACTTTGAAATGATTTATTGTAAGACTCAAACATACGCCATACACGAAGTCCTGAGTTAGTGCGACAGGCATTCAGTGCGAAAAGTGTTTTATCACGGGTTCCTCTTTGGTTGATTGATCTTGGGACAGCATAACATATTTTTTTAACTAGATCTGTACAATCAAAATTGTTATTAACAACGTTATATAACGTAACAGCTTCTAGATACCTACGTCGCGAATCAAGGCATAGCAAATTATACTTATTGAGTAGTTTTGAGTAAGTGGAATAGGAACGGAAACATTTGAAATTCATAGCGCGCAGGTACTTTCGTTGAACCTTCTCGAGATTGCGGTTGTGTATTTCTTGTAATACGGATTCCAGACTGGTTTAGCATATTCTAACTGAGGGCGTACTAGCGTCTTGTATAAGTAGAGATATGTGGAGTATCTTTTGAAATTACCTGATGACCGCATAATAAAACCAAACATTTTAAACGCTTTATTCACAATGTTTTCTACTTGCAAGTCTAAGCGAAGATGGCTGTCTAGTTGCACACCTAGATCTCTTAGTAAAGTCACTTTGCTCAGAGGGATATTGCAAATATTATATGAAAACGTGACAACATTTTTCTTATTTGTGAAAGTAATCTGTGCAGTAGGTGGAAAGTCTGTTTAAGTCTTCCTGTAAAGAGATGCAATCTGAAACATTGCTGATGGTTTTGTATAATTTAAGGTCATCGGCGTATAAAAGAAATTTGGAACTACAGAAGCATCGATCGATGTCGTTTATAAAGAGAGTGAAAAGTAAAGGTCCAAGTATTGACCCCTGTGGCACCCCAGAAGTGACATGGACATCATTAGACTGAAATCCGTTTATAACAACATTTTGAGACCTATTGGTAATGTAGGATGAAAACCATCGCAGTAAGTTACCGCGTATACCATTATACGCAATTTTATTGAGCAGAATTTCATGGTCCACCTTATCGAAAGCTTTTTTGAAATCAGTATAAACTGCGTCTACTTGAGCGTGATTGTCAAGGCTTTCAAATAAGTAGTTTGTGAATACTGTCAAATTTGTAGTAGTTGATCGTTTTTTAATGAAGCCATGTTGCTCAGGGATTATTATACCATGAAGAAATGGATAAATTTCATTATGTATGAGTTTTTCAAAAAGTTTCGACAAGGCGGACAAAATCGAAATGGGCCGGTATTGCTCAATATCGTGCTTGGAGCCGCCTTTATGAATGGGGGTGATAAATGCACGCTTCCAAACTGAGGGGAATATTCCGCTAGCCATGCATTTGTTAAATATAATCGTCAATGGGATGTAAATAGAACAGGCAGTATTTACCAGAAAAATAGGTGCTATGCCGTCCGGTCCAGGACCTTTGGAGGGGTCCAAAAGCTTGAGTTCCTTCAAGATCGTTAGCTCATCAAATTGAACATTATTTAGTACAGTTGTATTGTTTTTATAATAGTAAGTTGGGGGTTGCCATGTGCTTAGTGTAGGTGAGCTAGGTTCGAACACGGATTCAAAAAAGTTTGAGAACATATTACAAATGGCTTCTGGGTTATTAGTAGTAATATTTTGATACTTCATACGGGATGGCATACTAGATTTTGATTTAAGATTAGATATATAAGTCCAGAAGTGTTTTACGTTAGTGGAAATATTGTCTTCAACGGAGCTCATGTATTGTTTGAAACATTTATCACACTTTTCTTTGAAGGAGGTTCGCAGTTCTGAGAATTTTTCATAGTCAGTTGCATTCTTATACTGTTTCCATTTGACCCACGCTTATTGTTTTCTTTTTAAAAGTTTAATTAGAGAATGGGAAAACCATACGGGGTAATTAGCAGACTTAGTCTTAGCTAAGGGAATATGTTCCTTAATTGTACTGCTTATAGTGTTGTAAAATTTGTCAACTGCATCCTCAGCACTAAGATGACATAATAATGAACTCCAGTCAGTTCCACATAACGTTTCATTAATTATATTGTAGTTCGCTTTCCGAAAATTAAATTTTGTCATGGGTTTTTTACTTAAAGATTGTTCTGGCAGATCAATAGGTAAGTATGCTACGAGCGGGGGGTGGTGGGGATCAGGACTGACTAGAGGATTTGATTGAAACTGGACCATACAAGGACAATTGCAAATTATTAGATCAAGTATTTTATCATTCGCGTTAACGGTTGTATTATATTGCAGACAGTCTAGAATAGCCATACAGTTGCTAAGTTGAAGACATTTAAATCATGAATCTTTACATATTAAACCACATGTTTTGGCATTACTTAGATCACTAGGAACCCAACTTATGTCAGGTAGGTTGTAATCTCCAATTACAAAGATTTTTTCAAAGTTATAATCAATTAAGGCATCGTGAAGGAAGTCAAAATGATTTTCATAATTATTATGTGTCACCCAGGGTGGCACATAAGCGGCACTAATTACGTGCTTTTTGTGACTCTGCATGCTGGGGAATTCAACAATTAGATGATCAATGCATGAAGGTGGGATTGTATTCGAAACTAACATAGATGTGTCTAGCTCAGTGGGTTGCAGACCCCTCAGCACGGCGACGAGCACCCCTCCCCCGTCTCTCTTGCCGACGGCTATCCTGTCACGATCGCGTCTAAATACAACATAGCGCTGATCTATGTACTCATTGTCATGTATTTCAGGTATCAACCAAGTTTCTGTAAGCACGATGATATCATAGGTACTCGCGAGTATGTTCATATATAATGAATGTAATTTGGTTCTGATTCCCCTACAGTTTTGGTAATAAATTGATAATTGGTTATTATTATTCATTAAAAAAGGTTATCAATAATGTATTCACGTTGACAAAATAGTATTGAAGATTAAAGTACATATGAATTTGAATATAATTTTATAATATGAAATTTGTACAGCGAAGGATTATGGATTAAATTAGTGTGTAGGCTATTATGTGAAATAAGTATTATTGATTTTTTATAATGTCCGTAATCAAATAAGCAAAAGTCATTAAGTGTATAGTAATGCATACCGCAATCGACAAGGCACAAAACATATTTAAGATTCGATTTGAGTTTATATGTATTTATAGCTGTCACAATAGTAAAACTTAGTTGAGTATATAACTGACTAGTACCTAATAATGATATTAAATTCGCACATTTAACGTTTATGGCGTGTAGGTATGAACACGTTTTTAAACAAAATATGATTCCGTGTATGTTTGAGTCTTTGAAATAATATAAATTATTGAGAATTAACAAAATGTTTATGAGCATCACAATAATAAATAGTTGAAATTTATTGGCAAGTAAATTTAAATTCCAGAAACAATTAGAGTGCTCAGACGTACAATTCACAAACAAAGTAAAAATTAATAAAGGTTTTGTTCTATTTATTTTATTTACCGCTAGCGGAAGGTTCACGTCCAACTGAGGGCCGCCGCTGGCTGAGGACAGAAGCAGAAGTGGAGGGCCCCCTTCCGGTGGAGGTTGTGGGCTTAATCTTCTCAAGATCCGCTTCGGAGCGGACAGCAAAGGCGTCTGTGTCATCGCGTTCGCGGACGAGGATAGCCGAGTTCCTGACCCACGCATATTTATAGTTGTTCGACTTAGCCACATCCCGGCATTTACGAAACAACTGCTTGTTTTTCAGAGTCAAGTGTTCGTTCATGTAGATACGGCAAGAAGTCCCTGTGATATCGATTTGATCGGTTTTAAGTGTTTTAGTTTTGCGATATGCAGCCAAGATGTTGTCACGCTTGATGCGAGATATGAATTTTATGATAATATTTTTGGGCTTTATGCTGTTAGTCTGGGCGTGAGGTACTCGATGTATCGATACAATGTCATGGGGCTGTATTGAGACTTTAAGTGCGGTGCCTATATTGTTAATTATACCTGGTAAGTATTCATTACGCCTTTCTGGTATATTACACAATTCGATGTTGCACTGCCTGGCCTGCTGCTCCAGTTGATCAATTTTTGCTTCCATGTTCATCAGAGCAGGGCCGGCCTCCACGGACCGTCCAGCGACGATTTCTAAACGTTTTTTGATGTCGTCACGTTCCTCATTACAGAACTGCATAGACGTTTTTATTTGGGTCAGCTCATGGTTTATGGTGAATAAATTCGACTTAAAGGCTGCATGCTCACACTTCAAAGATTTTATTTCATCTCGCATTTCTTTTATAGCGCCCTTAATATCGTCCCTTATACTAAGCAGATCGTTACTGGTTTCACTACGCCATTCCTGCAGCTTACCGTATAACGTACGAGTAAATGTTCCGAAGTCGATTTCACTCAACGATTTTGAGTCATTAATATTACATACAGGTTCCGGGGATTCCTTTGTGTTGAATGAAACATCCATTGAATCGTCGCACACAGGTAACTGCGTCGCACGAACCGAGCTATTTAAATTACACATTGCACGTCTTGTTACATTACTGCACAATGGGCAGCGCCAGCTGGTGAGAAAGTCACTTGGAAGAAGAAGGAACTGTTCAGGTTTTATATTCAAACATTCACAGTGGTAAATAGCTTCACAGGCGACACAAATCAGAATGTTTTTGTCTGCTCGTAGCTCGCCTTTGCATCCGCTGCAGACCGTTGCGCTGTTTGTACCAGATGCCATTATCTCGCTCAGTAGCGACGCGTCGATGTACAGCGGACGGAGAGGCGGGATAACAAGACCGGTACGTTCGAGCCTTGTCTAAAAGGTCGTATGCGCCGTGGAATAGGCGGCGGTTACACGTTTATGTCAGACACTGTTACTGCTATGTTTTTCAAAAATTATAATTCAAAATAGCACTTTAATCACTAATATTTCTTGATTATTTTTGTAGTACTATCTTCACTGGTATTTAATAACCATGTTAAGCGTATTTTACACACCGAAAAGTTCGTAAATTCGTGAAAATAGAATTAAATTTACGCAGCACTTAACAAATTAATGGTATTCACTCGACCGCCGAGGGTAGGTGAATATAAAATTAATATGTTTTAATTACTTACTCATACTAACTTAACACTTGTTGTGAACGCTGTATATGCCTGTAATTGGTGCACATATCAGAATTATGAGATATGATTAGGTATACCTAGTGTACTTAAGTATCTAGTGTAAATCTATATATATATATAAAATCGAAAGGTCACTCACTCACACATCACGAAATCTCAGAAACTACAAGTGATAGAAGTTTCCAATTTTGCATGTGGGTTCTTTTTAGGACGTAGGTGCTCACTAAGGCGGGATTTTATGAAATTCAACCCCTAAGGGGTGAAAACGTTTGTATGAAACTCTTTTGGTTTTGAACTTATAGTTGTGAAAATTTGTATTTCATTCGAAATAAAAAATGTTGCCCTAATTTTTTTGGATAGTGGTGGTTTAAGAGGGGTTAATGGAGGGGTGAAAGTTGGTATGGAAAGTTTTGTGTTTTCGAAAATACAGTGGTGAAAATTAGCATATGGACAGTTTAAAATGATGATTTCAATATTTATTGACAGGGATGACTTAAGGGGGTAAAACGGGCGATGTAAAAACTACTACATATTATAAACTGTAGAGGTCAAATTTCTGTATAATGAAAACTATGCTAAAAACCGAGTCAGGGGATGTAAGGAGTGAAAAATAAGTTCAAATTGTTATACGGGTTGTTGTACGGGCTAATCTCCGAAACGACTGGACCGATTTAAATGAAATTTCGTATGGTGGTAGCTTATATCCCTAATCAACATTCAGGATATTTATGATCCCGGTAAATTTAAGATAATCAAAAATCTGTAATTACCGAATCCCGCGAGGCAACGCGAGCGTAGCCGCTGGCGAGTCAACTAGTGTTTAATATGTGTACTGTTGGCATATCTCAATAAATAAATAAATACATGACATAAATATGAATATAACTCTATATTTTAAAGTAACAATATAACTTGTTGAAGTCGGTACCATGATAGTTCAAAGTAGGTACCTATTATCACAATATTGTGCGCATGGTACCGACTTCGACAAGTTATTTCACACTTTATTGTGACCCATGTTAGCGACTAACTTGCCTAAGGAGCCCTGTGGCGCCCTCGTGATTGCTCCCGAGTGTTACGACCTGCGCCCGCGTCAAAAGTTTGCGCCGAGTTGGGAATAAATGGCTCTTGTGCCATACCTATAGCGAGTTAAGAGGCGAAATTTTTCTCAGTGATAGTTGAATAACCAAGGAATCTGATATATAAATATTCATGTCAAATGTATTAGTAAAATGTACTCGTATTGTTCACGAGGACAAACTTGACGTAGCCGAAAAAATCAGAGTTGATGTGGAAAAAAATTATAATTTAAAAATTTTACATTAATACCTATAGGTTTTTTTGCGGTAATTAAATAGTAAAAACACATATCTAACTAATTACATTCAAATATTTGAATTCGTAGAAGAAATAATATCATAAAAAAAAACTTGCAATCTGACCACAAAAATTAAGTTTTATCAATAAATAATGCTTACCAAGACAGGATTTTGATTTGATATTTATAAATATTTTGAATGTCTAGAACAGAAATATTATTTTTACCTAGTAACATATGCTTAGGTTATTAATAATTACATAAAAAATAAGAGCTACTTTGAAATTTCGGCCAATAACGATTTTTTTTTCAACTTGGGGGTCTATTTTCTAGACTTAGACATGGTGATTTCTAAAAAAAATTTTTTTATGAAATATAAATTTTCTTGTTGGTTTTTTATTTTATTGGAATTCTTATTAGAAATTCTACAAACCAAACTTGGTTTCAAAGAATAATTATAAATCAGAAATATTTAAAAAACATTACCAGTTTTGAATTTTTAGTACAAGCGAATTTAACTGTCACGTGACTTCGATTTTTTATCGATCCTGACATGATATGGCGTATTTATCATATTCTGAATGGGTGTAATTACTTGACAACATTATTTCTGTGATATTTTACCTACAATGTAAAAGTATAATCTATTCAAAATAAAGCAAATTATAACCAATCATAACAATGAGAAATTAGCTTACCGAGAGTTGTCGATTCGTGACAAATTTATTTCGTGTAAATTTTGATGTCAGAACTTAAATCACATAATTACAGTATTCCTTACACATTCACGATCATATTCATGTTTAATTTGTATCAAAATCATGAGTTTAACCCGATTAATTCACTAAAAACTATAGCACAAAACATAACCTGACCGCCAAAACACAGATGAAAATATAAACATTGATTATATATATTTTTTTAAATTTCACAGATAGAACATGTCCGTGTGTAGTGTTGCCATAGAAAGAAAATATATTACGCTAAAGAATTAAACTCTATGGTTAAACATTGGGATGACTTTAAAAAATAAACAAAAGAAAAACGCGCGTGACACTTACTTGCAACAATTGTTGCGCCGACACTTTGGACCTCAAAAATCCTTGCAGTTTTGTGGCGCGGGCAAACTATAGTCGCTAATTACGGGATCAGTGTCATTCACCATCAATGATAATATTAGAATAGGCGAAACACTTTACAGTTATTGGAGTGTAACTCAAAAACTACTGAACGGAATTTGATAAACTTTAAATTTTAGTTTACTCTACGAAACAAAAAAAAACCTCAAAATCGGTTCATAAACGACGAAGTTATCCGCGAAAACATATAACAACACTTCTTTTGTTTAAGTTGGTTAAACATGAAGAAAAATATACTGAAATAAACAGTAATGTTTGTGTTTTTGTTATATTTTTTAAGAAAACACTGACTTATTTTTATTGAACCCATATCTTGCAGTTTTACAGAGAAAAGTTATATATCCTCGAACAGGAATCAAACCCGCGTCTTTCGACAATCCGTATCAAACGCCATGACCGCTAGGCCACCTAGGCACCTGTCCGAGCATCATATTTATCTCCCTAGTTAATTTTAACCGTCGTATGGTCGCCGTAGTGCTTTCAACACAAGCAGTTCTTGTTAATGTATTTTAGTTTAAATCAACGAACTGCAGACTAACCTTCTTTTTTAACAGACTTGACCTCAAGCTCCTTATAAAAATGCAGCAGAAGATGTATAAGAAAGTTGGTTGGAAGTTTCCAAAAACGAGGCCAAGAGCGAAACCGAAGGATCTACTCGTAGCTATACCCAAATCTCTGAAAGTTGACAGTGGTCTACTTAAAAACCTTGAGGTAATAGCGCATAATTTATACAGCCACACTAAAAATATAATTACCCGACTACTGAACTAAAGTTATTAGTCCCGGCGTCGGTGCAATGGCCAAGTAGCCAATCTGCAAAATGCTAATTGTGCAGGAGAAGCGAAAGAAGATTCATTTGTTTCTCCATTTCACCACCAGTCAATACACAACGTGTAGCAAAATGAAAACTTGTCTCGATAGAAAAAAAAAATCGGCAACATTCCCTAAATTTTGCAATTTTTCTTACGTACTTCGTGGGAAAAAGGATTTTTATTCAATTATGGGCAAATATATTTCAATGAATGTATCACATTGGATTTGATTGGACCGCGCCTTAAGATTATTTCTTAGTCATAATTAATAATATTAACCATAAATATTAAAATAGTTTACGCTTTGGTTTAGACTGTAAGCATGATTATTTCTTAGTCATAATGCATAATATTAACCATACATATTAAAATAGTTTACGCTTTGGTTTAGACTGTAAGCATGTATTGTTTTATAAGCATAAGATTATAAATAAATCAGAAAGTGAATATTTTAAAGTTATATGATTATTAACGGGATATTTACCGTGGTATGGTTGTGGAATGAGCTCCCGATATTTCGGCGCAGTTACATGCACCATGTTCACGGGAAGACACTATGTATATCCCGTTAATAATCATATAACTTTAGAGAACAACCGTGATAGTTTAAAACAGTGTTTTTGAATATTTTAAATTTAAAACTGTGGGTGACACCGTTACCTTCATGATCATAGATATGATGCGTACCATGAGACTCTTCAATCTTGTCACGTAGTTTATTATAATTATGAGTACGTGGAAGTTTTTGTTGTAAATGTAATGCATAATGGATGTAACACGTGTTATTGTAGTACGAATCCGTGGTTCCAATACTGTAGTATCTTATTACATCATAAATATACAAAACAAAAAAAAACGTCAAGTGCGAGTTGGTCTCTCCAAGGGGTTCCGTACATTAAATAAAGCATCTAATAATATTGCTCTAAACAAAAGACAAACTAGGTTAAAGGACAACCTTAAGTTTGCTGTTCGGTCCCTAGACACGATTATTGGACCAACCGAAAATAACTAGTTGGTAAGAATAAATTCGCTCGTTATATTAAACTACATATTTACAGTTCTCAGATATTTTCTTTTGTATCTGTTGTAGTAGATTGCTTCTTGCTAAATTCCATGATACTAGGTCAAGGGGAAGTAGGTACCTATCTTACCCAAACGGCCTTATTAATAAACTTGTAATAAGCCCGGAGTAGTTAAAACATCTATCTGTCAATTTTTCGCTGGAAGTAAATGTCACGCGTGAAAGCAAGACAAAGCATGTTACGCCTAATCTATGTTTACGCAACGTTTATTAATAAAGTCCTATAGGTTTATTTCCCGTGACATAGCTAAATATGCGAAAAATAATGACAAACGTTTATATAATACGATAGCGTTAACATACAAGTTCGATTAGTTTACTGCTGGAAAAGCATGTCGACGCAAGTATTCGTATAAACTGCTAATTTGGTACCTCTGCGCGTTCTTGAGAAAAAGAGTCTTGACAGATAGACAGACAGACATACATACAGACGGACGGACAGAGGGAAACAAGGTGATGCTATAAGGGTTCCTTTTGCCTATTAACGTACGGGACCCTAAAATAGCAGTTACAATTAATAATAATACAGTTACAATTAGTTATAAATAATAAGTAATTAAGTATTATTTTCATATTAAACGAAATTTAATAATTTGTGAAGCTTTTCTGATTCGGGCTGACGACTGGGATTTTTTTTAAAGAACTCAAAAGAAGTAAAAAGCCCAAGTGCGCCAATGTGGAACACTCCTCACGGTTTGGATGTTTGATAAACTGGTTTTCTAGCATTGTAAAATTCTATATGTATACAGGGTGTGGTGTAATGTGTGGATAATAGGGTACCTGCGGGTAGGGGCCATTGTGGCGGTTCAGAAAAATATTTGTTATGCTCAGTAAAAGTGCCTCGGTTTTCGAGATATTCGACATTTTCGAAATTTAAAAAATATTTCACCCGTCGTCACTATTTTTGGCGCCAAGACTGCAAATGAAATTTTTTTTTCTATCTGTTTTTTGGATAGTATTCTTGGATAGATGTGCTATCGAATGGAAACTATTATTTTTATAACACAAGAACAGTTATGTTTTTAAAATAAGATTTCACTAAAATTTTACTTGCTTTCGTTTGTTTTCCTGACCTTTACCCTTCTGTGGTGTAAAAAAAATGTATGGTCACTTGAATGCCAAATTTTGCATTTTTTATTCGCCAACACCAAAAAAAAATTATTCGAAATGCATTTAAAATTTATTGTTTCGTTTTATTTCATTACTGAATTTTATACTAACGTTTTTAGATGATTTTAAGTAATGAAGTAAATTTTAGTACTATTTGTAATTTTTTTAATTAATTTTTTTATTATATAATAATTAGCTCTACCCATTTTAATAGGAATTACTTTTGAATCAACTTGTGGAAATACCATGTAATATACCATTTCGGAATCTCAATGATATAGGCTAATTTTTTTTAAATTTGGCATTCAAGTGACCATACATTTTTTTTACACCACAGAAGGGTAAAGGTCAGGAAAACAAACGAAAGCAAGTAAAATTTTAGTGAAATCTTATTTTAAAAACATAACTGTGCTTGTGTTATAAAAATAATAGTTTTCATTCGATAGCACATCTATCCAAGAATACTATCCAAAAAACAGATAGAAAAAAAAAAATCATTTGCAGTCTTGGCGCCAAAAATAGTGACGAAGTGTGAAATATTTCTTAAATTTCGAAAATGTCGAATATCTCGAAAACCGAGGCACTTTTACTGAGCATAACAAATATTTTTCTGAACCGCTACAATGGCCCCTACCCGCAGGTACCCTATAATCCACTCATTACGCCACACCCTGTATATTATATCATTAAGATTTTATTTACTTTTTTTTTTCAAGTTTAGGACTAGAACTATGGCTGTATGACCTTGTGGCTACAGAACTGTGCAGTTTCAGTCGTTTTAGTGCTCCCGGAGTTGAAAACGCCCGAGATGCTACGTAGAACTGCCTGCTCTAGTGCAGCATCTCATGAACTAACGTTTTTTTTTTTTAAGTTATTTACTAGAACTATGGCTGTATGACCTTGTGGCTGCAGAGCTGTACAGTTTCAATTGTATTAGTGCTCCTGGAGTTGAGAACGCCTGAGATGCTACGTAGAACTGCAAGTTATAGTGCAGCATCTCTTGACTTAACGATTTTATTTAAAAAAATATTATTTTACCTATTAAGGTGCTCTGATTGCTTTAACGTCCTAAAATGAAAAGAACTATTTATTTGTAAGCATATTTGTAATTTAACATCTCAGAACTCCTGAGATGCTAAGAGATGTTGTTATCTCATTTAAAAAAAATGTTTTTTATTTATAGTTTTTCACTAGAACTATTGTTGGGACGTCGGCAGTCGATAGAACTCTGTATTTACAACCTTGTTTGTGTCTTAAAATTGAAAATTGTTTAGATGCTAGGTAGCATGCGAAGTTAACATCTCATTTTTTAAAATTTGATTTCTCCTGGCAAACTAGGTAGGTAGGTGAACTATTCAAATTATTTATTAGGAACTATAGAACTATGCGACTATACGATACTTCTAGAACTTCGAAAAAAATTGAGATTCTAGAAATTGTTATGCTAGGTTCATAGACATCAGTTTGTCTAGTTTGCTTACAATTTAGCAGCCACCATACGGATTAATAAAACAAATGTCTTCCACAGGAGATATTCGACCTCGGAATAATATCAAAGCCGACAAGTAAAATTAAGGACATAGAGGGAGATCTCAACTATGCAGCTTACGAATATAATATTCGGGATCCAGATGCAAGGTAAGCACATGTTTTGGTTTTGACCACGTCTAACATTTCTTGCAAACTTAAGATATTACGGTTCTGTCAGAATATAACAACTTAGGGAAATACCTTTTAATATTACTATCCAAACATCCTTCACTTGAACTTGAGTCAAACTCCACTAGTATTTATTTTATATGTACAAAAACATGAACAGTTTAGAAAAAAGGAGTGATACTCATTCCATCAGCACGCGGAATAAGCACAAGCTATCCGTACATGTAACGCGTCTCCACAGAATAAGTCATCCTTTTATGGGACAATGTATACGATTCTATAATAAACTTTCCAATGTTATCAGACATTTGCCTATTAATAAGTTTAAAATTACTTGACTTGTCAAAAAGGTTATTACACAATTTCAGATTACTTGGAGGATAAAACAGGTTGGGACTCATCACTCCAGGATCTACCTACTCGTGTATACCATGTTAAAGTGTAGCGTGTCTTGCCCTACTGATACCATTATTATGTTCTTTTTTGTAAGGCAACACACTGGAGCTAAAAATAAACGAACATTTGTTATATACATTAAGAAATTGGCGAATAAAAAATTTAAAAAAACAAGCCCGCTGAGTTTCTGGCCGGATCTTCCCAGTCGTGGTCGCGTACCGATCCCGTTGTAGATTTAAGAAATAAATAAATGTAATATGACGATTTGTAAGAGCCCCCGTAGGCCTATACAGAATAAACATATAGTTCACCTTGTCCAGGTACTCTTATGAGACAAATCCGAGGTAGAGTCGTTAGGTATTTATTTATGTAGCTAATTACGTACATCTATGTATATACCATAAGCAGATGCCTAAAAAGCTGATAATGTTCCCAGGCAACATAGAACCTAACAAACATACGAAAGTCAATTTGGCCAGTTAAAGCAGAGACGCTCCGCTCGGTTCGCTTGATCGGTCACTAAATAGCCATGTCCACTTTTCGCCCCGTGCTTGGTTATTCTGATATTTGCCTTGCGTCATCAGATTCAAATAGAGCAATGTTTTTTTACAAAATATTAGTCAAAGTCGCTTTTAATTTTTACAATCTCGTCACTTTTCAGGTTTCCACCTCCTGGCTATGGTGACGTGAGACGCCGTCTGCTCCTGTCGTGTGTCTTCGGCTCAGGGACAGTCCATGGAGCAAAGAGGAACAAGGCTGTAATGCTGCTCGGTCCATCTAGAAGTGGGAAGTCATTCCTAGTAGACTGCGTGGCTGGGGAATTGAGTAATTACTTTGCATTTATTTTACTGTTGTATGTTTTTCTACCTCGAATGTTTTCAGAGTGACTGAATGAGGATGTAAATGATATGAAATAAAATTTATTTACCTTTATTAGTAAATAATTGTTGTCTAAAGCATTTTGTAAGAAATCTAAGACATATTTGTCTGGTGGCTTCATCATTATAAAAACGTCACTTTCACTACCAGATGATATTTTAAATAATTAATTAATAAGATATTTTAAAATTATCAATTAGCAAAACACAAAATTTAACAACACATAACCAATGGCCGCCATGTTTTTTTTCGTTGTGTAGTAAAGCCTCCTTTCATTGAAAATCGCGTACAATAATTTTTTTTTTCTAATTATTGCATATAAAACTTTTTGAGATTTGACGTTTGTATTCTTTTTATGTTCGCTGTTAAAAACAAAAGAACGCTACCAGGGTAGAAATGGATTTTCATACAACCCTGCTACGGAGGGCAGAAATGAAATTCCATATAACTTTTCCCGCCACACATTTACAAGGGAGTAATGACGAACTTAGTATCCCGTTTATGAACGAGTAATGAGCCATTTTCTGAGTGTGGTATAAGGTATGTACTGTTTTTCATTGCTGTAAACTATTTAAATTTTTCGCAGATGCCGTAAAAATTGACATTACTCCAGAAGTTTTCAGTGCTGTCTGTGTGAGACCAGCTGAAATGATGCATCAAGTGTTCTTAGCAGCCAAGGCATTTCAGCCAGCTGTCATATTCTTGAGAAATATCGAGAAGGTTTTCTCTAAAAAGGTATAATATCACGTTTATACACCAAAACCCACTGACGGTTAGTATTTCTTATAATTTTTTGCACCGGACTTTACAATCATTGAAAACGATTTATGAGTGCGGGAAAAACGCTAATAACTGCTATCGTTGATTTGACGTGCAAACGTGGTAGATTATTAACAATTAACTGTTCGTAATGGCGCATGAGTGTAGGCAATAAGTGAACAAAATCAATAAACATTATTTTGCGATTTTCCCGTCAATCGCCTTGGAAAGTTTTAGAATCTCATGCTTCCACCATACTAGTAGAATGGACTTAGACAGGACACTGACTTAATTATATCCTTATTGATGTGATTGTGGCCTGATCCTTACTGTACTGGAACAAAAATCTAACTTGATGCAAGTATTACTAGTGGCTCTGATTAAGTCTTGCTCAATCCTACGAGAAGGTATACTATGACTGGTAAGTAAATGAAACTCAAATCGGAACTGTAAAATGCATATATTTAAAAGTTCCCGCACAAATGACCTATGACGACGTGAGTAGAGAACAGCCCGATATCCAGAAATATGAAAGCGTTTTCCCCTTGAACTGAAAAACCTATAATATTATGTTTAATGACGTGTTTCAGGTGCTGCCCGAAGATAAATATTTGAAAGCGAAATCGTTAAGAGTACCTCTCATAAAACTCGTACAAAAGCTGCAAGTCGAAGATAAAGTTATACTCATGGGTATGTATTTGCTTATCGCGCTAAAATAACTCACGCTCATAATTTTGTAACAATAAGGCCCACTTGCACGTTTGCTCGGGTTGAATAAATAAGTCTACGTACGAGTTTGTAAACTTGCGTTAGTCATATCAATTTTCAACTTTCATTTTGTCTTGCACGACTATAAAAGATCACCGGTTTTGCTAAACTGACATTTGTAATCTTTAGATGGGAACATTGAATTGTCTATGCGCTTATATTGTAACCTGACCAATAATGAATGACCAGAAAAAAAAGGTGAATTTATATCTATCTCTTTGGCACTACAGTCCAAGGTATATAGACTTTCTTGTTTATCCTTTGTTGTATGAAATTTGACGACTTTTTATTCTATACGTATTGTCCAGTGTCATTTTGTCCAAAGAATACATTATACAGTAGAATGAAACCTCAATTTCTTTTGACACAAGACTTCACTAACCCTAGTTTAAGACTTAACCCTCCCATATTGTTGGGTTAAATATCAATAAATAACCTTAAATTTATTCCAAACCTTTAATGGTGCAAGATACATTAATTATAAAACCCCGTTTTAGCAGTTGACTCCGAGTTATTGAAGCTAACTCTGGAACGTGCAAGTGGGCCTAAGAGCCCCCCCCCGATTGTTCCCGCCTTGCCGTGGCGGGAGGGCTCAGTAGCCGTGGCTTGGGTCACCACGGTGAAGCTAAGAGGAACCAATGGGCCTGCCAGTGATAGCCGATAGCTGGCGGGCCCGAGGTGGGACCGCTCCTATGGGCTTTGCCCTCCAAGTCCACACGGGAGCGGTCACTGTAGGTAGCGGTGGTGTATGGGCGCCACTGCAACTGAGGCGGGCTGCGGTGTCGTATGGACGGCACCACGGCTGAGAGTTAGGGGCCGCGGCGGGAGAGGAGTGCCGGTGTTACGGTGAGCCGCTCTCCCTGCCTTCCGCGGCCTTGACGGGGCCGCCACCGTTAAATGGCGGACGCGGTGGGGTCGCAGGGGAAGAGGACTGTCGGTATTAAGAGGCGCCGCTGTCCCTATCCTCTGCGGCCGAAGTAGCAGGCGGTGGGGCTACTCACCTGACCCATCATAGGGGGACTTAGGGCGCCCAGACTCGGGAGAGTCTGGGGTCCATTTGCGGGCTTGGTCCCCCGTGGCGGTTGCGGCACGCCAGAACACTAACAACGGACAGCCGCGGCGGGTTCGCGGTCGTGTGCGAAATCTGCCCCGCGTTCCCGCCAAAAGCGGCAGTGACGGAACACCGCAGAGGTTTGGTGGGTATGCTGCCCTTCTGGCAGAGACTCCCACATAACCACCGTGCTCCCCCCGGGGCCGGTGGTATCCATAAAGGATTACTCTGCGTAAAAAAAAAAAAAGTGGGCCTAAGAGACATACACGGACACTCGAGTAGAGACAGTGATCAACATACACAGAACGCTCTTGCAGCCATAGCCGACTACTTGAAGCAGCCATTGATAGCTGCTCGAGCATGGTATTAACTGCTCAACTAGTCACAATTTCAAATCGGGAGCGGGAATCGCTATGGTGGAATGAAGAGCGCGGGCGGAGGTAACTGCACGAGAGCAGTGGACAGCTCGAGCAGTCCGTGTTTGCCTGGCGACTGCTTGCCAGCCAACCGCCCGAAGCATTTGTAACTGCTCCATGTATGTGTGTACGTAGAAGTCTGTATTTCACTGTGCAGCCGCAGCTTGACGCAGTTGCTCTAAGCTGCTCGTGTATTGTTTCTGTGCAAGCATGGATCTCACTATAAACTTGTCGAGTCGATAAACTGAATTTTGTCAGTTATCTTTCCTTGTCTCTCGTATGTATCTAGCTGCGATAACTATGTCACGGGCTGTCGTTTACCGATAATTTTCTCCTATCGACTATCCATGCTCGCACCGCAGCTTTGTCTGAAACTCCTGGCCCATAACCGTTCAGTGCCATACATAATTTTAAACTATCAGAAACAAAAATCTTTCTTGGTCTTTTACAACAGTACGTTTCACTAGGAAAGTCATTTTAGGTAGGTATTAATACTAAAAACACACTTCTATTCTGAAAATTATCAAAAAAACAACTTAATCTATCAGGTAATATTTTTTTATTGTCAAATATGCACGATTAAACATAGATTAAAATTTTGAATTATCATTTATATTTGAATTAACTTCAGTATGTATACTATAGGTATTTCTGAATTTAGCATTTATTATTATAACTAGCGACTGCCCGCGACTTCGTTTGCGTAGTAGGCTCGGCCTTCGACCTCGCCATAACCTTCCATCTTTTCTTGGTTTTTTAATGCCATATCCTTCTTCGAAGTATAGAAAACATTTTAAAAAAGATGAATGAAATAGTTATAGCCGTTCTCAAGTTATAGCGTGACCAGGAAATGTAGGGAATCATTTTTATATTATAGGTAGATTTTAGCTACGTTTTCGATTTCTTCATCCGAAGCCGGACCTATGGCGTCACTTTTTAGCGAGATCAATGAATGAATTTAATTTTTAGTTTGAATTATATTTGAATTAATTTCATAGGTATTTTGTATCCAGCATTCATTTATAATTTCAGCCACGTGTTCGCTTCCGTCATCAGCCCAAGCCATACCTATGACGTCACTGTTTAGCGAGATCATACTTGTACCTATAACTGACTATTCCAGCGTGCAGATGTTTTTTTACAATAAGCTACAGAGGTATTATACTATTTTAAATTAATTGCTTTATTATAAAGAATTTACTTCGACACGTACGCGGCTCCAATCGGCTTCAAAAGAAAAATGGCGTAAGTTACTCCTCATAACATGAGCTATCTGCCAGTAACAGCCCCGTCAAAATTGTCCCTGCAATTATGGTGATTAACCGGATGGAACAAACAACAGGTGCAGACCAAATAAAATTCCTATACATTATAAAAACAATTTGAAAGGAGTCAATCTGATTGTTTACTTCTAAACGTACTTTTATACTTTCAGTATACGAAGTATGCCACGCGATTATTGCGTGCAGCCCATTGCTCAGATGCTCCAAGGTTATGGGTTTGGATCCATCATTGAGGCCTACAACCAAGTCATGGACGCAGATAGAATTGTCAAGTTAGTATATTTCTGTCGCAGTTTATCAAGGGCACTGGCTAGTTAAAAATACAATAAAACATTTGCACACTCATACTCGTATTTCCGCAAAAGGAGGCGTGGGCACACAAGATAACATTACAAAATCCGAGAACAAACATCTGAAGATAAAACAGTCTATCAAACGAACCCCATTGGATCTCCGTAGTTGATTAAATTTAAGATTTCTAGTAATTGGCCTAGGTTAGCCACGTTATCTTTGAGGTATAGGTATGTGCTCCAGCAAAGGTACCGTAATGGGGTTGTTATGCAATAATGACTCTCATAGTCATTATCACATTATCTTATACCTTCTATAAGAAAATTAGACACAACACCACTGTTGCCTTTAGTTCATGTTTGTATTCCTGGGGCCCTACTAATCATGTCTGAATTAAGTAAAGTAATCATGTCTCAACCTTACCATTAAATTTGGTACCACCACGTCAATATAGCAAGCTTAAAATAATAATGGATTACGATAGATGTTTTGACGTATTTTGACGATGACGTAGTATCAAATAATTCACTCAATTCCTCTGAAAAAGGCAACAAAATTTGGTTTCCTTTTTCAGAGCTCAATTCGCGTACTTTGACGTGGCTTTTGATTTGACACTAGGTTTCATTTCATTGTTCCAATGTACATTTTTTGCAGACCCGTACTTTTATCTCTTACGGCCGTTTTCAATATTCTATCTATCCATAGTTTTCCTTACTGCGGATAGAAATTAGACATAACGTCCATACAAATAGTGTCAAATATCTATCTCTAGTAAGGTAAACCTTATTGAAACGGTTATTGAAAACGGCCGTTAAAGTAGTGCAATTTTAGAAAAGGTATACATACGCTCAGACGGGTTTTGAACCAGCGTCCTCCGACAATCCGTATCGACCCGTCCCCATATAACGGTTAAAATGTGGTTAAAATCAGCTAGAAAGATAAACTCGATATACTCGTACAGATGGGTCCGTCGGTGGCTTCATGGTATCTGACACAGAATTTTCCTCTGTAATCTCTCAATTTGTATTACCTGGGAGCTGACACTCGGGTAGTTCAGTTAACTTAAGTGGTGTATATTGTAGGAAATTATTACTTTCCAATTAAACTAAAACATCTCGTAAAAACTAGTTTAGCCTTCGGTTAATCTTTCTTATTTCACCTCTATGTCCTGATGCGCCTCTCAGCCAAAAGCCACCGTTTCAAATTCAAGTCTTTATTGCAAATTGTAGATGGGTAAAGGTATTACAATTATAAATCATTAAAATTATCCTTATAACTTACCCTTTAAAGGTGGTTATTTAAATTATCCACATTCACATTACTGTCGACTTCAATATCAACATTAAAATATTCACTATAGAAGTCATTACTTCCTAAAATATATAAAAAATAATAGTTTGTCAAAATTACATTAATAAAATTAACTATTTTTATTTATTAATGTTATAAAAACATTTTTCCAGTAACCAAGAGCTTTACTATTGTTTGAAATTAATTTTATATACTGGTGTCGATTCTGTAAGCATTCTCTTAGCTAAAAATCTCTAAATTATGGCTGTACTTATTTTGTTTAGGCTAAAAGCCAAATAAGTATAACACTTTCGAATGACAGCACTAAAATTAGATATTTCTCTTCAATTGTGGGCATATACTAGACAGTTTAGTCGTCACTTGGTGCTCGCTAAACTAACCTAAAATAACCCAAAATTTAATAGAATCCCCTATTTTTAGAAGTGTCCTTCTAAGTGTTAAATGATTTTGGATTATATTTTTAACAGACCACCATAACATTTTTTTTAGTTCGGTAGTTTAGTATTTTTTTTGAACTAGTGAATCGATACCAATGTCTTTCTATCTGAGGGTAAATTACTATAAATTTTAATACCCATTATAAAGATAGGTTTTTTGATAATATCTGAATTACATTTTGGCACATAAAGCGCCATCCAAGCTCCAATCCACCTCCACTTTGACCAGTTAGTGTTGCCAATGCCCAATCATTATTATATTCATAGTAAAAACCAATATTAGATTGTATAAATGTTACACAATGTATTCATTCACAGGTTAAGCTTCACTCCTCTGTCGCCGATGGAATTTCTTGAGGTATTTTTGGAAAAGGAGTTAGAGCCGGTAACAATTCAGGTAAGCTGGATTCTTATGTGTAAAGCCAAGGTACCAAGTCTGACATTTTCTTATCATCAGTGCAAATACCGTGATAATCGTTAAATTTGTCGAGTCGCTAAGATCCATAAAAATCGTATCGCCCCTAGCAAGTATGGAAGTCATATCGACGACTTATACGATCGTCAAATTGTCGACAGTACTCGTATATCGATTATTACAAGTTGTTTGCATTCCACAATGAGTTGAGTGAGCATTTCGCTCTTCTACGATCAAAAGAAGGCCGAGGTCTATTTTTTATTGAATACTAGCTGCGCCGCGCGGTTACACCCGCATGTGCATGGTGATGGATGATGAGTGTTGATGAAAATTATCTTATTTGTTAATTCAGTGCCCCATCTACCTCCAAGCCAAATTTCATCAAAATTGGGCCATCGGTTTGAGCGTAAGAGAATAACAAACATTCATCCATAAATAAAAACATTCACGTTATAATATTAGTAAGATCAAACGCAACTAAACAATATTCCCGTCGCCTGTCGATAAACTATATCGATGTCATTTTCAAAGCTGACAAAACAATCGTTAAAATCGATTAAATAGATGATCTCAAACGTAACTCAACAGTTTCATGCTAGGGTTATCGTTATAATCGTAAAAACTTATCGAATTTGTCTACTAATCGCTTAATTTTGTTACTTGACTTGACACACGATCGATATAGCCAATTTTTTTGAAGTATGATGAATTCAAGACTCAAATTTATCGATCGGTAAGTTCGGTACTTGCACTGCTGTTCAGATATAACGGCCTGAACATTGATACCCTTCAAAGAATGGCCAGGGGCGTTTTTTTACATTTGATACCACAGTCTCATCTGATGGAAAGTGATGACGCGTTCGACGGTGGTACATGCTTGCTTAAAAGGTATTCAATCTGTATTTGAAGACTCCCAGATTGTATATGTCAGGAAATATAGACGCTGGTAGGTTGTTCCATACATCAGCCGTACATTATGATGCTAGATTTGAAGCGCTTCGTGCGTATTTTTGGAATATCGACTATGTATGGATGCCGTGTTCCTGTGTGTCTTGTTATTCGATGAAAGAAAGGAGATGACGGTACAAGATTGTGGAGATCGATCGCACATTCTCCAGAATCCTGTAAAACACCGATAAGCTGGCAACTTTGCGTCTATGTTCGAGGCTTTGAAGTCTAGCCTCCACTAAAGCATCGTCATCCGGGTGGTAGCAATCAGATAAAATACTCGTACTTATTAGGTGCCATTCTGGATCTGTTGGTATTTGTAGGTAATACTGCAGTACCTAGGTCTACCATGAGTTGGCAACATAAATGTCTTCTATAGTCGATACTCGATCTCGGCTTTTGATTGGCGTACTCGTTGTCAATTTTAGTTCTACAATTGGCCGCGAGGTGGCGCTGTTCTTTTTTTATACATTTTTTGCGGCGGTCGCTTTAATTAAATTACTAGAATACTATCCCCATATTTCAGGGAGACATGTATATAGCAGTATACTTACTTAACAGTAAAAAGTATATGTATGTTAATTTATTTTCTCTAAGAATAATAATTATGGTTATTTTAAGTAACATTTAAATAATAAAACATTGATTCAGAGACATTTATTAAATTAGTATCTTTAATATTGCTAATTTTGCCGTGGCGGTGCCGGCTTAGAATAGCACCCCCCCAACTCTACCCGTGGGTGCCGTAGAAAGCGGCTAAGGGATAACAAATCAGAAGGTGGGCAGCAGCACCTTCCCAGTCAAACACACACAAACTGCGCTCGCCAACCCGCCTGCCAAGCGTGGCGAGTATTGGCAAAAACCCCTTATGGATTGGACAAAAAGAACCAGGCCCCCAGTCCCCAGCAGCCCCGCTATTCCTGGCTACGGTAGCGGCCACGGTAACGGTGGGGCAGGGGGTGCTAAGAATCCCCGGCAGACGCCCGGCTACCACCCCCAACGACGACGACTGGCCCTGGTAACACACAACATACGCACGATGAGGACAGACGAGAAGATATATGAGCTGGAAGAAGAAATGAGTAAGCTACACTGGGACATTGTGGGGTTATCTGAAGTCCGTAGAGCGGGTGAGGACACGATAACCCTAAAATCAGGTAACCTACTCTATCACCGGGAGGGCGACCAACAGTCCCAAGGTGGTGTCGGGTTTCTCGTCCACAAGTCCCTTACTAACAACATAGTTAAGATCGATAGCGTTTCCAATAGGGTCGTATACCTAATACTCAGAGTATCCAAACGATATTCGCTGAAGGTCATTCAGGTATACGCACCGACGAAGTCGCACCCGGATGATGAGGTGGAGGATATGTTTGAGGACATTAGTCGGGCCATACATACCTCTGAAACGCACTTTCTAGTTGTTATGGGGGACTTTTTGGAAGTTGGGTAAGAGAAGCGAGGATGAGTCGAAAGTGGGGCAATTTGGCTATGGACAATGGAACCGTAGGGGACAGAGGTTGGCCGACTTCCTGGAGAAAGAGGGACTCTTCATGATGAACTCTTTCTTTCAGAAGCCACCTCACAGGAAATGGACCTGGCTGAGTCCCGATGGTTCCACGAGAAATGAGATTGACTTCATTATGACCACCAAAAGGCAAATATTCACTGATGTCTCCGTGATCAACAGGGTTAAAACCGGTAGTGATTACCGAATGGTAAGAGGCACGGTGAATATTAATGTCAAACTGGAGAGGTCTTGTCTGATGAAGTCTACGCTCCGACCCACTCGTGCCCGTATTCAAGACCCCGAGAGCTTTCAACTTGAGCTATCCAATCGCTTCGATTGCCTTGAGAACATCGCTTCAGTGGACGAGATCAATAACAGGTTAGTAGAAACTGTCCATACAGTGGGTTCCAAGTACTTTAAACCCCACCGTACAGATAGGCCACAGAAACTCTCCAACGATACCCTCAACCTCATGGCTGAACGACGCTCATTGAAATTGCAGTCTTCGAATGATGCTGAAGCATATAGGCTGCTCAATAGACGAATATGGAAGTCCTTGCGACACGACATCCGGATCTTTAATACAAACCGTATTAAAGAGACGATAGAGCGGAAAAAAGGCTCCAAAGTGTTTGCAAGAGACATGTCTATTGGGCAAAGCCAGTTGACGAAGCTGAATAGAGGAGACGGCAGTGTAGCGTCGACCAAAGCGGAAGTGTTAGGAGAGGTCGAGAGTTTCTACGGACAGTTATACACCTCGGTCGCTAAACCTGTTAGCAGCTCGGTCAAAGACCCAAGAGCCAAGCTGACCCGACATTATACCAAAGATATCCCGGACATCAGCCTGTACGAGATTAGAATGGCCTTGAAACAGCTTAAGAACAACAAGGCGCCTGGTGACGACGGTATCACATCTGAGCTTCTGAGAGCGGGTGGAACACCGGTACTTAAAGTCCTTCAGAAGCTCTTTAATACCGTCTTACTCGAAGGTTCAACGCCAGAAGCATGGAACAAAAGCGTGGTGATGCTGTTCTTTAAGTAAGGTGACAACACTTTACTTAAAAATTACAGACCCATCTCGCTTTTGAGCCATGTTTATAAGCTGTTTTCGAAGGTCATAACGAACCGTCTCAGTCGCAGGTTTGATGAATTCCAGCCTCCGGAACAAGCCGGTTTCCGAAAAGGCTATAGTACCATAGACCACATCCACACGCTACGGCAAGTTATACAGAAGACCGAAGAGTATAACTTGCCTCTTTGTCTAGCGTTTGTGGACTATGAGAAAGCCTTTGATTCGATCGAGACGTGGGCAGTGCTTGAGTCTCGTATTGACTATCGGTATATTGAAGTGCTGAAGTGTTTGTACAAAAACGCCTACATGTCAGTCCGAGTACAGGAGCAGAGTTCGAAGGCAATTCCATTGCAAAGAGGCGTGAGACAGGGAGACGTTATATCTCCGAAACTGTTCACCGCTACATTGGAAGACGCCTTCAAGCTTCTGGAATGGCAAGGACTTGGCATCAATATTAACGGCGAATACATCACTCACCTTCGATTTGCCGATGATATTGTAGTCATGGCAGAATCCATGGAAGACCTCAGTACAATGCTCGAAGGCCTCCATCGAGTTTCCCAACGGGTAGGTCTTAAGATGAACATGGACAAGACGAAAATTATGTCTAATGCCCATGTTGTACCTACCCCAATATCAGTTGGGAACTCAGTTCTTGAAGTTGTTGACGAGTACATCTACCTGGGACAGACAGTCAAACTAGGCAGCTCCAACTTCGAGAAAGAGGTCAATCGTCGAATCCAACTCGGCTGGGCAGCGTTCCGGAAACTTCGCGAAGTCTTCTCGTTAAAAATACCTCAGTGCCTCAAGACAAGAGTCTTCGACCAATGTGTGTTACCAGTGATGACTTATGGCACTGAAACGTGATCTCTTACTATGGGCCTCATAGAAAAGCTCAAAGTCGCACAACGAGCTATGGAGAGGGCTATGCTCGGGGTTTCTCTACGTGATCGAATCAGAAATGAGGAGATCCGTAGAAGAACGAAAGTCACCGACATAGCCCAGAAGATTAGCCAGTTGAAGTGGCAGTGGGCAGGGCACATAGCACGCAGAACAGATGGCCGATGGGGCCGAAAAGTTCTGGAGTGGAGACCACGGACCGGCAAGCGCAGCGTAGGTCGTCCACCGACACGGTGGACAGACGACCTGAGGAAGGTCGCAGGACGACGTTGGATGCAGGCCGCTTCCAACCGGTCCTTTTGGAAAATCATGGGGGAGGCCTATGTTCAGCAGTGGACGTCCTACGGCTGAGATGATGATGATGATGATGATCTTTAATATTAAAGGCAACACAAACTTATTTAATTTAAATAATCCACTGATTAGTCTGGGCAGAAAATGGGCAGGGCACGCAGAATAGATGGCCGATGGGGCTGGAAGGTTCTGGAGTGGAGACCAAGGACCGGCAAGCGTAGCGTAGGTCATCCATCGACAAGGTGGACAGACGATCTGATAAAGCTCGCAGGACGACGTTGGATGAAGGCCGCTTCCAATCAGTCCTTTCGGAATTTAGTGGGGGAGGCATATGTTCAGCAGTGGTCGTCCTAGGACCTAGATGATGAAGAATCCACTGATAGTGAATACATAAATAATGTTACCAGTATGTAGATATATTCCCTAGAATGGTTTGAACTAAGATTTGCCTGGAATGGTTAAAAACTCGCTAAGAGAATGGGCCGGGAGGTTCTGGAATGGAGACCACGGACTGGCAAGCGCAGCGTAGGGCGTCCACTGACTGGAAGACGTTGGATGCAGACTGCTTCCAATAGGTTCTTTTGGAAACTATTATGGGGGATGCATTTGTTCAGCAGTGCACGTCCTGCGGCTGAGATGATGATGATTATGATGAAGAGATTTGCAAAAAAATATATATATATATATATTATATAATAATATAATAATAATAAAATATAATAATATATATATATATAGTATATAATAATAAAAATATTTTTTTATCAGTTCTAAAATATAGTATGTAATACCATTATACCATATGATTTTAATTGTATGTGCTTATTTCAGGATTATCAAGAATATGTAAATTTCTATATAGCAAATTCATCTTTAAAGGGACCACGACAAGAGTTTAATGTTATAAATACTTATAGGCAGGCAATGTACGCAAATATGGAAAAGAAGATGGCTCAAGGCAAAGAGAAGAGACACAAATTGATCCAGAACCCTATTGGCGAATAGTAGAACAAACTAGACCAATCAATCAATCATTTATTTATAACGCCAAGTTACAAGTCAATAGGTCTTAAGCAATAATTTGATTTCTACAAATAATAATACCACATAAAAACAATCATGTACAGTCGCCTGCAATAAGATGTATACATTCCGTAATTTTCAAAACTATTAAACAGTAAGTACAACATTTTATAACAATATAGATAAGTATTATTTTTAACAGTAAAATAATATAAATAGCTTCATTTTAGAATATATTTGATGTCCATATTTATAAATAGAATTGCTAAGGCACTTTTGAAAATTGTGAAATGTATACATCTTATTGCAGGCGACTGTACCAAAAAGTACCTACATCGTGAATCATATATAATTATAAATTGAATCATGTCGTAGGTATATTATTCATATTAATAAAAAATATATTAGAATAAAGCAAAATATAATAAAATTATATAACTATTTATATAAATATCAAACAGATGAATTAGTATTGTAATTTAGAGAGAGAGAAGGTAAAAGTGGGGACACATAGACCATTAAAAAATAAGGAATAATTTATATTTTTATAAACAATGCATAGGTCATAATTTGAGGATGATAGGACACACAACGTAGAAGGAATTTACATGGCAAAAAACTCTACCTTCGCTTAAATAAGTTTATCCATGTAATATACGTTACAATTGTCTAATTATCCAAGTTATTTTCCCGATAAGTATAAAATTAATGCATTAGGTATCAGTACAATTTATAGTGAGTATTATAAGCCGTTAACGCCTTCATGTTGGTTTGATTTCATCACATTCTATAAGTAATGATAATCTTTAGTAAGAGTCCAGGGGCCGTAGCACAAACAATTTGCGAAAAAGTATTCGTATCGTAAGCGTCACGCTTCGGTGTACAAACTATGAGTTATCTGTGTCACAGTTGCCCTAGATAAGTGACAGTTTATACTGTTTCACGTGAAGTACACGTTACGTTATACTTACGCAGTTATTCGTGCTAGGCACACATGTTTTTCAATCCCAACGTGTAGTGATGGACGACAATGAGGTTGGGGAGCTTCCACTTATTACGTGAGGTGAGGGGAAGGAGAGAGGGAGGTGGTTGAGCTGAAGTTCACCTAAAGTCACGTGAGTGGTGAGGAGAGGCCACGGTTAATAACATGTAAAAAGTCATAAGACGCGGGTTCGGATCCCGTCCGAGGATGTGAATTATTCTCTCTATAAATTTCAATGTTTGAGATCGCTTAAGTAGGCGTTAGTGCTTTGAAAAGTAATACTATAAAAATCACAAGGGCTGCGATGTCAATACGAAAGTTTAAGTATTTCTAAATAATGCTTCTTTCGGTTGGATAGTACTGTCAAAACTGTTTAATAGATGTCGCTCCCCGCAATACGGTTAGTCAGATTGAGAGTTAAATTTCGATGCTCGGACCAGAACCTCGGTGGCCTAGTTGGTCAATGGCGTCTGACACGGATAGTCAGAAGACGCAGATTCTAATCCCGTCCGAGGATGTGAATTTTTCTCTCTATACATTTCAACATGTAAAAATTACATGATTCGTATTCCGCAAGAAAAAGTGTAAATTTGCGAGAAACCTGAGTTAAATTTAATAAAAAATCGTTTCTCCACTAAAATATGACTCAATCATCCAACTTCAGTTGATACTTCCTGCATAAGTATTTAATTGTTAGCAAGCTTCAACTTTATTTTTTTAAATGAACGGGTTAAATAACAAAACTTCTTATTCAAAATAACGAACAGAAATAAAACTATACTTACTGAAAGTTTTCAGTATAGTTTTAGCATTATTATAGTATTACTTTTTTAAAGCACTAACGCCTGCTTAGCGATCTCATACATTGAAATTTATACAGAGAAAAATTCACATTCAGTTGGATAGTGCTGGCAAAGCTGTTCAATAGATGTCGCTCCGTCCCCGTAAGACGGTTAAACCAGATAGAGAGAATTCGATGCTCGGACCTCGAGCCTCGGTGGTCTAGATGGTCATGGCGTCTGACACGGATAGTCAGAAGACGCAGGTTCGAATCCCGTCCGAGGATGTGAATTTTTCTGTATGAGTTAAATGAAATAAAAAAACGTTTCTCCTCTAAACTATGGCTTAATCATCCAATTCGTGGCCTTAATTAGAATTAATAATCTTGTAGGAATATTCTCTTCTACAGCTTTATTGTTTAAAATAAACGTTTATATAATAAACTGTCTTATCAAAATAACTAACATAAACAAAACTTTAAAATACTTAGCTTCTTAACTAAATATAAAATATCCTAGTCTGATAAACCTCTACCAGCGAGACATTTTTCCACGAAATGCTGGCAACACTGCCAGTATTATGTTATGTTATTTGTTCAAGTTTCTCTCTGTGACTCTAGATTACGTTAGTACTTAGTCTTAAATAGGTACTAGTCTTAACTGGTCTTAAATGCAGAGGTTCACGACATCTCACCTCTTTCCGGGGAGCCTTATTAATTGCCAGAATCGCTAGAATCTCCTCGCGTAATTAGGGATTGCCCCCTAGAAGCCATGACGATACCGTTGATAACCCTACTTCGTCAAGTACCAGTAGATCATAGTCCATAAGAGGTAGAAGTCAAGTACCCGTAGATCATAGTCCTTAAGAGGTAGAAGGATAGAAAATTTGTTGACAATTCAGTGACAAGTTGAACAAGTCGTGCGCTGGATGTTTTTTTATTATAAGGAATTAATCGCCAGAATCGCTAGAATCTCCTCGCGTAATTAAGGAATGCCCCCTAGAAGCCATGACGATACCGTTGATAACCCTACTTCGTCAAGTACCAGTAGATCATAGTCCATAAGAGGTAGAAGTCAAGTACCCGTAGATCATAGTCCTTAAGAGGTAGAAGGATAGAAAATTTGTTGACAATTCAGTGACAAGTTGAACAAGTCGTGCGCTGGATGTTTTTTTATTATAAGGAATTAATCGCCAGAATCGCTAGAATCTCCTCGCGTAATTAAGGAATGCCCTCTAGAAGCCATGACGATACCGTTGATAACCCTACTTCGTCAAGTACCAGTAGATCATAGTCCATAAGAGGTAGAAGTCAAGTACCCGTAGATCATAGTCCTTAAGAGGTAGAAGGATAGAAAATTTGTTGACAATTCAGTGACAAGTTGAACAAGTCGTGCGCTGGATGTTTTTTTATTATAAGGAATTAATCGCCAGAATCGCTAGAATCTCCTCGCGTAATTAAGGAATGCCCTCTAGAAGCCATGACGATACCGTTGATAACCCTACTTCGTCAAGCACCAGTAGATCATAGTCCATAAGAGGTAGAAGTCAAGTACCCGTAGATCATAGTCCTTAAGAGGTAGAAGGATAGAAAATTTGTTGACAATTCAGTGACAAGTTGAACAAGTCGTGCGCTGGATGTTTTTTTATTATAAGGAATTAATCGCCAGAATCGCTAGAATCTCCTCGCGTAATTAAGGAATGCCCTCTAGAAGCCATGACGATACCGTTGGTAACCCTACTTCGTCAAGCACCAGTAGATCATAGTCCATAAGAGGTAGAAGTCAAGTACCCGTAGATCATAGTCCTTAAGAGGTAGAAGGATAGAAAATTTGTTGACAATTCAGTGACAAGTTGAACAAGTCGTGCGCTGGATGTTTTTTTATTATAAGGAATTAATCGCCAGAATCGCTAGAATCTCCTCGCGTAATTAAGGAATGCCCTCTAGAAGCCATGACGATACCGTTGGTAACCCTACTTCGTCAAGCACCAGTAGATCATAGTCCATAAGAGGTAGAAGTCAAGTACCCGTAGATCATAGTCCTTAAGAGGTAGAAGGATAGAAAATTTGTTGACAATTCAGTGACAAGTTGAACAAGTCGTGCGCTGGATGTTTTTTTATTATAAGGAATTAATCGCCAGAATCGCTAGAATCTCCTCGCGTAATTAAGGAATGCCCTCTAGAAGCCATGACGATACCGTTGATAACCCTACTTCGTCAAGTACCAGTAGATCATAGTCCATAAGAGGTAGAAGTCAAGTACCCGTAGATCATAGTCCTTAAGAGGTAGAAGGATAGAAAATTTGTTGACAATTCAGTGACAAGTTGAACAAGTCGTGCGCTGGATGTTTTTTTATTATAAGGAATTAATCGCCAGAATCGCTAGAATCTCCTCGCGTAATTAAGGAATGCCCTCTAGAAGCCATGACGATACCGTTGATAACCCTACTTCGTCAAGTACCAGTAGATCATAGTCCATAAGAGGTAGAAGTCAAGTACCCGTAGATCATAGTCCTTAAGAGGTAGAAGGATAGAAAATTTGTTGACAATTCAGTGACAAGTTGAACAAGTCGTGCGCTGGATGTTTTTTTATTATAAGGAATTAATCGCCAGAATCGCTAGAATCTCCTCGCGTAATTAAGGAATGCCCTCTAGAAGCCATGACGATACCGTTGATAACCCTACTTCGTCAAGCACCAGTAGATCATAGTCCATAAGAGGTAGAAGTCAAGTACCCGTAGATCATAGTCCTTAAGAGGTAGAAGGATAGAAAATTTGTTGACAATTCAGTGACAAGTTGAACAAGTCGTGCGCTGGATGTTTTTTTATTATAAGGAATTAATCGCCAGAATCGCTAGAATCTCCTCGCGTAATTAAGGAATGCCCTCTAGAAGCCATGACGATACCGTTGGTAACCCTACTTCGTCAAGCACCAGTAGATCATAGTCCATAAGAGGTAGAAGTCAAGTACCCGTAGATCATAGTCCTTAAGAGGTAGAAGGATAGAAAATTTGTTGACAATTCAGTGACAAGTTGAACAAGTCGTGCGCTGGATGTTTTTTTATTATAAGGAATTAATCGCCAGAATCGCTAGAATCTCCTCGCGTAATTAAGGAATGCCCTCTAGAAGCCATGACGATACCGTTGATAACCCTACTTCGTCAAGTACCAGTAGATCATAGTCCATAAGAGGTAGAAGTCAAGTACCCGTAGATCATAGTCCTTAAGAGGTAGAAGGATAGAAAATTTGTTGACAATTCAGTGACAAGTTGAACAAGTCGTGCGCTGGATGTTTTTTTATTATAAGGAATTAATCGCCAGAATCGCTAGAATCTCCTCGCGTAATTAAGGAATGCCCTCTAGAAGCCATGACGATACCGTTGGTAACCCTACTTCGTCGAGCACCAGTAGATCATAGTCCATAAGAGGTAGAAGTCAAGTACCCGTAGATCATAGTCCTTAAGAGGTAGAAGGATAGAAAATTTGTTGACAATTCAGTGACAAGTTGAACAAGTCGTGCGCTGGATGTTTTTTTATTATAAGGAATTAATCGCCAGAATCGCTAGAATCTCCTCGCGTAATTAAGGAATGCCCCCTAGAAGCCATGACGATACCGTTGATAACCCTACTTCGTCAAGTACCAGTAGATCATAGTCCATAAGAGGTAGAAGTCAAGTACCCGTAGATCATAGTCCTTAAGAGGTAGAAGGATAGAAAATTTGTTGACAATTCAGTGACAAGTTGAACAAGTCGTGCGCTGGATGTTTTTTTATTATAAGGAATTAATCGCCAGAATCGCTAGAATCTCCTCGCGTAATTAAGGAATGCCCCCTAGAAGCCATGACGATACCGTTGATAACCCTACTTCGTCAAGTACCAGTAGATCATAGTCCATAAGAGGTAGAAGTCAAGTACCCGTAGATCATAGTCCTTAAGAGGTAGAAGGATAGAAAATTTGTTGACAATTCAGTGACAAGTTGAACAAGTCGTGCGCTGGATGTTTTTTTATTATAAGGAATTAATCGCCAGAATCGCTAGAATCTCCTCGCGTAATTAAGGAATGCCCTCTAGAAGCCATGACGATACCGTTGATAACCCTACTTCGTCAAGTACCAGTAGATCATAGTCCATAAGAGGTAGAAGTCAAGTACCCGTAGATCATAGTCCTTAAGAGGTAGAAGGATAGAAAATTTGTTGACAATTCAGTGACAAGTTGAACAAGTCGTGCGCTGGATGTTTTTTTATTATAAGGAATTAATCGCCAGAATCGCTAGAATCTCCTCGCGTAATTAAGGAATGCCCTCTAGAAGCCATGACGATACCGTTGATAACCCTACTTCGTCAAGTACCAGTAGATCATAGTCCATAAGAGGTAGACGTCAAGTACCCGTAGATCATAGTCCTTAAGAGGTAGAAGGATAGAAAATTTGTTGACAATTCAGTGACAAGTTGAACAAGTCGTGCGCTGGATGTTTTTTTATTATAAGGAATTAATCGCCAGAATCGCTAGAATCTCCTCGCGTAATTAAGGAATGCCCTCTAGAAGCCATGACGATACCGTTGGTAACCCTACTTCGTCGAGCACCAGTAGATCATAGTCCATAAGAGGTAGAAGTCAAGTACCCGTAGATCATAGTCCTTAAGAGGTAGAAGGATAGAAAATTTGTTGACAATTCAGTGACAAGTTGAACAAGTCGTGCGCTGGATGTTTTTTTATTATAAGGAATTAATCGCCAGAATCGCTAGAATCTCCTCGCGTAATTAAGGAATGCCCCCTAGAAGCCATGACGATACCGTTGATAACCCTACTTCGTCAAGTACCAGTAGATCATAGTCCATAAGAGGTAGAAGTCAAGTACCCGTAGATCATAGTCCTTAAGAGGTAGAAGGATAGAAAATTTGTTGACAATTCAGTGACAAGTTGAACAAGTCGTGCGCTGGATGTTTTTTTATTATAAGGAATTAATCGCCAGAATCGCTAGAATCTCCTCGCGTAATTAAGGAATGCCCCCTAGAAGCCATGACGATACCGTTGATAACCCTACTTCGTCAAGTACCAGTAGATCATAGTCCATAAGAGGTAGAAGTCAAGTACCCGTAGATCATAGTCCTTAAGAGGTAGAAGGATAGAAAATTTGTTGACAATTCAGTGACAAGTTGAACAAGTCGTGCGCTGGATGTTTTTTTATTATAAGGAATTAATCGCCAGAATCGCTAGAATCTCCTCGCGTAATTAAGGAATGCCCTCTAGAAGCCATGACGATACCGTTGATAACCCTACTTCGTCAAGTACCAGTAGATCATAGTCCATAAGAGGTAGAAGTCAAGTACCCGTAGATCATAGTCCTTAAGAGGTAGAAGGATAGAAAATTTGTTGATAATTCAGTGACAAGTTGAACAAGTCGTGCGCTGGATGTTTTTTTATTATAAGGAATTAATCGCCAGAATCGCTAGAATCTCCTCGCGTAATTAAGGAATGCCCTCTAGAAGCCATGACGATACCGTTGATAACCCTACTTCGTCAAGTACCAGTAGATCATAGTCCATAAGAGGTAGACGTCAAGTACCCGTAGATCATAGTCCTTAAGAGGTAGAAGGATAGAAAATTTGTTGACAATTCAGTGACAAGTTGAACAAGTCGTGCGCTGGATGTTTTTTTATTATAAGGAATTAATCGCCAGAATCGCTAGAATCTCCTCGCGTAATTAAGGAATGCCCTCTAGAAGCCATGACGATACCGTTGATAACCCTACTTCGTCAAGTACCAGTAGATCATAGTCCATAAGAGGTAGAAGTCAAGTACCCGTAGATCATAGTCCTTAAGAGGTAGAAGGATAGAAAATTTGTTGACAATTCAGTGACAAGTTGAACAAGTCGTGCGCTGGATATTTTTTTATTATAAGGAATTAATCGCCAGAATCGCTAGAATCTCCTCGCGTAATTAAGGAATGCCCTCTAGAAGCCATGACGATACCGTTGATAACCCTACTTCGTCAAGTACCAGTAGATCATAGTCCATAAGAGGTAGAAGTCAAGTACCCGTAGATCATAGTCCTTAAGAGGTAGAAGGATAGAAAATTTGTTGACAATTCAGTGACAAGTTGAACAAGTCGTGCGCTGGATGTTTTTTTATTATAAGGAATTAATCGCCAGAATCGCTAGAATCTCCTCGCGTTATTAAGGAATGCCCTCTAGAAGCCATGACGATACCGTTGATAACCCTACTTCGTCAAGTACCAGTAGATCATAGTCCATAAGAGGTAGAAGTCAAGTACCCGTAGATCATAGTCCTTAAGAGGTAGAAGGATAGAAAATTTGTTGACAATTCAGTGACAAGTTGAACAAGTCGTGCGCTGGATGTTTTTTTATTATAAGGAATTAATCGCCAGAATCGCTAGAATCTCCTCGCGTAATTAAGGAATGCCCTCTAGAAGCCATGACGATACCGTTGGTAACCCTACTTCGTCAAGCACCAGTAGATCATAGTCCATAAGAGGTAGAAGTCAAGTACCCGTAGATCATAGTCCTTAAGAGGTAGAAGGATAGAAAATTTGTTGACAATTCAGTGACAAGTTGAACAAGTCGTGCGCTGGATGTTTTTTTATTATAAGGAATTAATCGCCAGAATCGCTAGAATCTCCTCGCGTAATTAAGGAATGCCCTCTAGAAGCCATGACGATACCGTTGGTAACCCTACTTCGTCAAGCACCAGTAGATCATAGTCCATAAGAGGTAGAAGTCAAGTACCCGTAGATCATAGTCCTTAAGAGGTAGAAGGATAGAAAATTTGTTGACAATTCAGTGACAAGTTGAACAAGTCGTGCGCTGGATGTTTTTTTATTATAAGGAATTAATCGCCAGAATCGCTAGAATCTCCTCGCGTAATTAAGGAATGCCCTCTAGAAGCCATGACGATACCGTTGATAACCCTACTTCGTCAAGTACCAGTAGATCATAGTCCATAAGAGGTAGAAGTCAAGTACCCGTAGATCATAGTCCTTAAGAGGTAGAAGGATAGAAAATTTGTTGACAATTCAGTGACAAGTTGAACAAGTCGTGCGCTGGATGTTTTTTTATTATAAGGAATTAATCGCCAGAATCGCTAGAATCTCCTCGCGTAATTAAGGAATGCCCTCTAGAAGCCATGACGATACCGTTGATAACCCTACTTCGTCAAGTACCAGTAGATCATAGTCCATAAGAGGTAGAAGTCAAGTACCCGTAGATCATAGTCCTTAAGAGGTAGAAGGATAGAAAATTTGTTGACAATTCAGTGACAAGTTGAACAAGTCGTGCGCTGGATGTTTTTTTATTATAAGGAATTAATCGCCAGAATCGCTAGAATCTCCTCGCGTAATTAAGGAATGCCCTCTAGAAGCCATGACGATACCGTTGATAACCCTACTTCGTCAAGCACCAGTAGATCATAGTTCATAAGAGGTAGAAGTCAAGTACCCGTAGATCATAGTCCTTAAGAGGTAGAAGGATAGAAAATTTGTTGACAATTCAGTGACAAGTTGAACAAGTCGTGCGCTGGATGTTTTTTTATTATAAGGAATTAATCGCCAGAATCGCTAGAATCTCCTCGCGTAATTAAGGAATGCCCTCTAGAAGCCATGACGATACCGTTGGTAACCCTACTTCGTCAAGCACCAGTAGATCATAGTCCATAAGAGGTAGAAGTCAAGTACCCGTAGATCATAGTCCTTAAGAGGTAGAAGGATAGAAAATTTGTTGACAATTCAGTGACAAGTTGAACAAGTCGTGCGCTGGATGTTTTTTTATTATAAGGAATTAATCGCCAGAATCGCTAGAATCTCCTCGCGTAATTAAGGAATGCCCTCTAGAAGCCATGACGATACCGTTGATAACCCTACTTCGTCAAGTACCAGTAGATCATAGTCCATAAGAGGTAGAAGTCAAGTACCCGTAGATCATAGTCCTTAAGAGGTAGAAGGATAGAAAATTTGTTGACAATTCAGTGACAAGTTGAACAAGTCGTGCGCTGGATGTTTTTTTATTATAAGGAATTAATCGCCAGAATCGCTAGAATCTCCTCGCGTAATTAAGGAATGCCCCCTAGAAGCCATGACGATACCGTTGATAACCCTACTTCGTCAAGTACCAGTAGATCATAGTCCATAAGAGGTAGAAGTCAAGTACCCGTAGATCATAGTCCTTAAGAGGTAGAAGGATAGAAAATTTGTTGACAATTCAGTGACAAGTTGAACAAGTCGTGCGCTGGATGTTTTTTTATTATAAGGAATTAATCGCCAGAATCGCTAGAATCTCCTCGCGTAATTAAGGAATGCCCCCTAGAAGCCATGACGATACCGTTGATAACCCTACTTCGTCAAGTACCAGTAGATCATAGTCCATAAGAGGTAGAAGTCAAGTACCCGTAGATCATAGTCCTTAAGAGGTAGAAGGATAGAAAATTTGTTGACAATTCAGTGACAAGTTGAACAAGTCGTGCGCTGGATGTTTTTTTATTATAAGGAATTAATCGCCAGAATCGCTAGAATCTCCTCGCGTAATTAAGGAATGCCCCCTAGAAGCCATGACGATACCGTTGATAACCCTACTTCGTCAAGTACCAGTAGATCATAGTCCATAAGAGGTAGAAGTCAAGTACCCGTAGATCATAGTCCTTAAGAGGTAGAAGGATAGAAAATTTGTTGACAATTCAGTGACAAGTTGAACAAGTCGTGCGCTGGATGTTTTTTTATTATAAGGAATTAATCGCCAGAATCGCTAGAATCTCCTCGCGTAATTAAGGAATGCCCCCTAGAAGCCATGACGATACCGTTGATAACCCTACTTCGTCAAGTACCAGTAGATCATAGTCCATAAGAGGTAGAAGTCAAGTACCCGTAGATCATAGTCCTTAAGAGGTAGAAGGATAGAAAATTTGTTGACAATTCAGTGACAAGTTGAACAAGTCGTGCGCTGGATGTTTTTTTATTATAAGGAATTAATCGCCAGAATCGCTAGAATCTCCTCGCGTAATTAAGGAATGCCCTCTAGAAGCCATGACGATACCGTTGATAACCCTACTTCGTCAAGCACCAGTAGATCATAGTTCATAAGAGGTAGAAGTCAAGTACCCGTAGATCATAGTCCTTAAGAGGTAGAAGGATAGAAAATTTGTTGACAATTCAGTGACAAGTTGAACAAGTCGTGCGCTGGATGTTTTTTTATTATAAGGAATTAATCGCCAGAATCGCTAGAATCTCCTCGCGTAATTAAGGAATGCCCTCTAGAAGCCATGACGATACCGTTGGTAACCCTACTTCGTCAAGCACCAGTAGATCATAGTCCATAAGAGGTAGAAGTCAAGTACCCGTAGATCATAGTCCTTAAGAGGTAGAAGGATAGAAAATTTGTTGACAATTCAGTGACAAGTTGAACAAGTCGTGCGCTGGATGTTTTTTTATTATAAGGAATTAATCGCCAGAATCGCTAGAATCTCCTCGCGTAATTAAGGAATGCCCTCTAGAAGCCATGACGATACCGTTGATAACCCTACTTCGTCAAGTACCAGTAGATCATAGTCCATAAGAGGTAGAAGTCAAGTACCCGTAGATCATAGTCCTTAAGAGGTAGAAGGATAGAAAATTTGTTGACAATTCAGTGACAAGTTGAACAAGTCGTGCGCTGGATGTTTTTTTATTATAAGGAATTAATCGCCAGAATCGCTAGAATCTCCTCGCGTAATTAAGGAATGCCCCCTAGAAGCCATGACGATACCGTTGATAACCCTACTTCGTCAAGTACCAGTAGATCATAGTCCATAAGAGGTAGAAGTCAAGTACCCGTAGATCATAGTCCTTAAGAGGTAGAAGGATAGAAAATTTGTTGACAATTCAGTGACAAGTTGAACAAGTCGTGCGCTGGATGTTTTTTTATTATAAGGAATTAATCGCCAGAATCGCTAGAATCTCCTCGCGTAATTAAGGAATGCCCCCTAGAAGCCATGACGATACCGTTGATAACCCTACTTCGTCAAGTACCAGTAGATCATAGTCCATAAGAGGTAGAAGTCAAGTACCCGTAGATCATAGTCCTTAAGAGGTAGAAGGATAGAAAATTTGTTGACAATTCAGTGACAAGTTGAACAAGTCGTGCGCTGGATGTTTTTTTATTATAAGGAATTAATCGCCAGAATCGCTAGAATCTCCTCGCGTAATTAAGGAATGCCCCCTAGAAGCCATGACGATACCGTTGATAACCCTACTTCGTCAAGTACCAGTAGATCATAGTCCATAAGAGGTAGAAGTCAAGTACCCGTAGATCATAGTCCTTAAGAGGTAGAAGGATAGAAAATTTGTTGACAATTCAGTGACAAGTTGAACAAGTCGTGCGCTGGATGTTTTTTTATTATAAGGAATTAATCGCCAGAATCGCTAGAATCTCCTCGCGTAATTAAGGAATGCCCCCTAGAAGCCATGACGATACCGTTGATAACCCTACTTCGTCAAGTACCAGTAGATCATAGTCCATAAGAGGTAGAAGTCAAGTACCCGTAGATCATAGTCCTTAAGAGGTAGAAGGATAGAAAATTTGTTGACAATTCAGTGACAAGTTGAACAAGTCGTGCGCTGGATGTTTTTTTATTATAAGGAATTAATCGCCAGAATCGCTAGAATCTCCTCGCGTAATTAAGGAATGCCCTCTAGAAGCCATGACGATACCGTTGATAACCCTACTTCGTCAAGTACCAGTAGATCATAGTCCATAAGAGGTAGAAGTCAAGTACCCGTAGATCATAGTCCTTAAGAGGTAGAAGGATAGAAAATTTGTTGACAATTCAGTGACAAGTTGAACAAGTCGTGCGCTGGATGTTTTTTTATTATAAGGAATTAATCGCCAGAATCGCTAGAATCTCCTCGCGTAATTAAGGAATGCCCTCTAGAAGCCATGACGATACCGTTGATAACCCTACTTCGTCAAGTACCAGTAGATCATAGTCCATAAGAGGTAGACGTCAAGTACCCGTAGATCATAGTCCTTAAGAGGTAGAAGGATAGAAAATTTGTTGACAATTCAGTGACAAGTTGAACAAGTCGTGCGCTGGATGTTTTTTTATTATAAGGAATTAATCGCCAGAATCGCTAGAATCTCCTCGCGTAATTAAGGAATGCCCTCTAGAAGCCATGACGATACCGTTGATAACCCTACTTCGTCAAGCACCAGTAGATCATAGTCCATAAGAGGTAGAAGTCAAGTACCCGTAGATCATAGTCCTTAAGAGGTAGAAGGATAGAAAATTTGTTGACAATTCAGTGACAAGTTGAACAAGTCGTGCGCTGGATGTTTTTTTATTATAAGGAATTAATCGCCAGAATCGCTAGAATCTCCTCGCGTAATTAAGGAATGCCCTCTAGAAGCCATGACGATACCGTTGATAACCCTACTTCGTCAAGTACCAGTAGATCATAGTCCATAAGAGGTAGAAGTCAAGTACCCGTAGATCATAGTCCTTAAGAGGTAGAAGGATAGAAAATTTGTTGACAATTCAGTGACAAGTTGAACAAGTCGTGCGCTGGATGTTTTTTTATTATAAGGAATTAATCGCCAGAATCGCTAGAATCTCCTCGCGTAATTAAGGAATGCCCTCTAGAAGCCATGACGATACCGTTGATAACCCTACTTCGTCAAGTACCAGTAGATCATAGTCCATAAGAGGTAGAAGTCAAGTACCCGTAGATCATAGTCCTTAAGAGGTAGAAGGATAGAAAATTTGTTGACAATTCAGTGACAAGTTGAACAAGTCGTGCGCTGGATGTTTTTTTATTATAAGGAATTAATCGCCAGAATCGCTAGAATCTCCTCGCGTAATTAAGGAATGCCCTCTAGAAGCCATGACGATACCGTTGATAACCCTACTTCGTCAAGCACCAGTAGATCATAGTCCATAAGAGGTAGAAGTCAAGTACCCGTAGATCATAGTCCTTAAGAGGTAGAAGGATAGAAAATTTGTTGACAATTCAGTGACAAGTTGAACAAGTCGTGCGCTGGATGTTTTTTTATTATAAGGAATTAATCGCCAGAATCGCTAGAATCTCCTCGCGTAATTAAGGAATGCCCTCTAGAAGCCATGACGATACCGTTGATAACCCTACTTCGTCAAGTACCAGTAGATCATAGTCCATAAGAGGTAGAAGTCAAGTACCCGTAGATCATAGTCCTTAAGAGGTAGAAGGATAGAAAATTTGTTGACAATTCAGTGACAAGTTGAACAAGTCGTGCGCTGGATGTTTTTTTATTATAAGGAATTAATCGCCAGAATCGCTAGAATCTCCTCGCGTAATTAAGGAATGCCCTCTAGAAGCCATGACGATACCGTTGATAACCCTACTTCGTCAAGTACCAGTAGATCATAGTCCATAAGAGGTAGAAGTCAAGTACCCGTAGATCATAGTCCTTAAGAGGTAGAAGGATAGAAAATTTGTTGACAATTCAGTGACAAGTTGAACAAGTCGTGCGCTGGATGTTTTTTTATTATAAGGAATTAATCGCCAGAATCGCTAGAATCTCCTCGCGTAATTAAGGAATGCCCTCTAGAAGCCATGACGATACCGTTGATAACCCTACTTCGTCAAGTACCAGTAGATCATAGTCCATAAGAGGTAGAAGTCAAGTACCCGTAGATCATAGTCCTTAAGAGGTAGAAGGATAGAAAATTTGTTGACAATTCAGTGACAAGTTGAACAAGTCGTGCGCTGGATGTTTTTTTATTATAAGGAATTAATCGCCAGAATCGCTAGAATCTCCTCGCGTAATTAAGGAATGCCCTCTAGAAGCCATGACGATACCGTTGGTAACCCTACTTCGTCGAGCACCAGTAGATCATAGTCCATAAGAGGTAGAAGTCAAGTACCCGTAGATCATAGTCCTTAAGAGGTAGAAGGATAGAAAATTTGTTGACAATTCAGTGACAAGTTGAACAAGTCGTGCGCTGGATGTTTTTTTATTATAAGGAATTAATCGCCAGAATCGCTAGAATCTCCTCGCGTAATTAAGGAATGCCCCCTAGAAGCCATGACGATACCGTTGATAACCCTACTTCGTCAAGTACCAGTAGATCATAGTCCATAAGAGGTAGAAGTCAAGTACCCGTAGATCATAGTCCTTAAGAGGTAGAAGGATAGAAAATTTGTTGACAATTCAGTGACAAGTTGAACAAGTCGTGCGCTGGGTGTTTTTTTTTATTATAACTAAGCTCCACAGACACCAGATAACTAAAAATTACATGGACCCCATGTAATTTTTAGTTATTTGCGAATTTATTACATCTAAATATAATTTAAAATAAACAACCATACTTATGGGACAGAGGATTTTTATGTTATACTACCTGAGAGGATTGCATAGCTAGTACTTTCCACACTAAAAGATATAACTCTTTTTTTAACATTGTCTGATTTCAGTCATTTTTTTATGTAATGATCACATTGTTTACTATGCCCGTACGTTTTGATTTTTTCAGTATTTAAAAGTGATATAAATTTCCTTTGTTAGAACTTAAAAAAATTAAAATGTACAGGCATAGTAAACAATGTGATGTTACATGAAAAAAATCACTGAAATCCGACAATGTTAAGAGGTAGAAAAGAGTTATTTTTTTTAGCATGGAAAGTACTAGCTATGCAATCCTCTTAAGGGCTATATCACTTCCGAGTTTGCATCAGCATTCAGAGCAGACCTGTCTCCGCAGACAGCACCCGTTCACGGGTGACGCATGTAGCAACCATTGCCTTCCTCAACCATTTGAGGGAAGATGGCGACCCGCCATATGACGCCACCGCCTGCCGACACCTTTTCGTGAGCGTTTCTGCTCTGTATGCTCATACGTACTTTTTGTCAAATTCAGATTAATTTAAATAACTACTACGAACTTATTACGATTCCTTATTGGATTTGTTTTGTAAATTTATTTAATTAGAGATAAGATAAATTGTAAAAAAACAGGGAAAAAAAAAATTAAGGTAAAAAAAAACAAAAAAAAGAGCAATAGAAGAAAAAAAACAAAAAAAAAACAGACCTTTTACTGTTAATTATAAGATTTAGTATTAGATATGTTTAGATATTAAGTATTTGTAAGAAGTTAATAAGGAGCCGTCCATACACGAAAATATTTTATTTCACTTGATCTTGGACTTAATACATTTAAAATGTTTAAAATTTGAGTTTAAAAAAAAAACAAAATTATTATCTTGTATTACCAAGGGCACGGACCTTATGTCTGTGGAACTAGCAGCAACTAAAAAAAAAAATGTTCACTTATTCACTTAGGTCAATTCCCGTATTGCACTGAAGGGCCTCAATTACCACTCCGATTCGATCCCTGATGGTCATTTTGAGGTTGAGATTTTGATTTTGAGGTCTAATATGGTGGTGGATTTTTCATTGGTGTTATTTATTGTCATTAATTGGTGTTTGCAACCATCGCTTTCCTCACGAATCGCCTAATGGCATCGTCATCATCATCGGCTTAGTAAGTGAAATTCCCGAGATAGTGCCGGGAAACTGCAACGACTGCGGGCGGGACGCTATCGCGCCGGATGTTAATACATTTATTTACGTATTCGCTTGCCCATGACAGGTGTAGTGCCACCCAGACCTTCGCAATGTAGTTTTGCGTGAAACTGTACCCTGATACATTGTGATGATACAAGTGATACAAGTGTTCTTTACAAGGCAAGCCTAGATGTGTACCATTATGAACACAAATATGAAAAAAAAATACGATACTATAGAGTTCGTCATGTTCGAATTTCTAATAACTATAATAATAATAATATAATAATAATATGGGACAACACCCACACAAAGGTCTTCAGATCCCAAACTAAGCAGAGCCTGTACTATGGTAACCTGATGACTGATATACATACTTATATACATATACACACCCAGACACAGCTCAAACAGACATGTTCATGCACACAAATGTTTGACCTGTCCGGGGATCGAACCCGGGACCAGCGGCTCAGAAGGCAGGGGTGCTACCAACTGCGCCAACCGGCCTGTCACTTCTAATAACTTGTCACACTAGAGGATAAAACGGACTTTTGCGAGCAGATTTGGCACTATAAACGAAACCTTTCCGAGGTAGTGAGGCGAGTTGTTTTTCTGCATTAATCTGCATTAATAATAATAAAACACATAAATCAACAACTAGTTTATACAAATTTATTATGAATCACATTTTTTTACTTAGCTAAGCCAATGCAATGTAAAAATACCAAAATGTAACAGACAATTTGAGCAATATACTGATAATAAAACGAAACTAAAAATTGAAGTTTTCTTTCAGCTAACTTTTTCACAAACATATTGCAAATTACGACTAGATTATATTATAAGAAAACTAATTGCAAAACATACAATTTTCGAAAATTGTTTCCTTCTTACATAATAAGTGCCTATTTCAAATATTTTCTAATTCATTCTGTTTTATTCCGTAACATGGTATTATTTTAATTATTACTAACAAGATCATACCTTTAGCCATTCCCGATTGAGTGGCTTAATTTCATAACTATATTATGCATTTGTGTGATATTTTCATTTGTAACAAATTGTTCAGCTGTCTTATATAACCATCTACGTTAAATGTACATATTTGTCTTGTGAGTTGTACAACAGAATTAGGTACTGCCATACAGCATGCCCACTCACTTCCCTGCAAAGTTTAAGTCCCCACACCTTAACCCGCAAATCGCGTGTCTATAGGTGCGTTCCGGTAAGCGCCGTCAACGCTCACAACTGTCGCGTTACCGATTGCCGTTCCATTTGGTTCCAATGCTTTTAATGCTCAACCCGTATGGAACACTCACGCGTTCGCGAAATACGCGCCAAATTAACTGTCAAAATTCTAATCAATCTTACACACTTAATTGATATTTTGAGAGTCACAGCTCACAATGACCGATAATACCTTGCATACGCAACTGTTGTGGTCGCGACGTGAGTGATATCGGCCACGTCAACGATATCGGTGACGTATCGAGACTATCAAGCTCGCTTACGATGATCCTGGGCTTGTAAGGGAACGGGTGTGCGTACGACGCGATTGATTTCGGTTCTTAAAGGATCATGACCTTTATGGTAGTATTTTTCCTTTGCAATACGGTTGAACTCGTACATTTGGTATTCCTCAAGTTAATTATATTACCGACTTATCTAAATATGTATAGTCTGTATAAAGTGAGATTTGTATATAAGTCAAGTCACAGTCACATGAAAAAGTCTGTAAATAAGTCACCGCTCTAAGTCACGATCCAGTAAAGTGGTGGCTTAAATCACTAACTTTTTTGGACGATTGTCGAGATGAACACATAATGAACATTGCATGATTTTGTATACTTACTGCCTATATTCGTGCACCTTTACGAACACTTATCAGTTAATAGTCTACCATTAATAATCGTCAAAACACGAGGAAACATAAATCTTGGTTAGTTATACGGCCATTGTAGGTTTTTTCCCGCCATCCCCCTATGTGGAAATTCAGTTTGAGTTACATTTTCCGATCGCGCCACAGCGTAGACGTACGCGATAACACTATCTCAGAGTCATTATAGGTACGCGATAACACTGTCTCAGCGTCATTGTAACTACGTGATAACACTGTCTCAGCGTCATTATAGATACACGGTGACACCGTCTCAGCATCATTGTAGGTACGTGATAACACTGTCTCAGCGTCATTGTAGGTAAACGGCAACACTGTCTCAGCATCATTGCAGGTACGTGATAACACTGTCTCATAACTCATAACTCTGTACAAGACGTAAACAAATAGGTACTAACTCGTTCTTTAAATACCATGATTTTATTGATGCTTATATCATTTATCGTTATTTAAAAAATACTTATAGATCTCAATACGATTTATGAATCTAATTTTTATACCAACGATCACGTGTAGAAATTATCATGAGAGAATGAAGCAAAAAAGCTAAGATGGGAGAAAGCAAGAAACAATCCCAGAACTATGCCTTCAGCTCTGGGAATTAGGTGATATATTATTATCTATCTATGTAATAGCGATGTTTTACCTGCAATTAAAACATTTATTAAACATACTTACCTAATTCGAAACCTAATTATACATGAGAGTAGCGTACTCGACTTCCGTTCCGAACAAGTCATGCTGTGATTGGTCCGCCCGATCTCCTCGCCCAATCAGCGTCGACTCCGCCCCTTCCGCTCCCCTCAAATGTCAACCATCACCCCAGGTAGTGCGCCTAGCGCAACTTTGCTTCATTGGTTTTCTCGTGTTATGCCACCAGGCAGGTATAGAAAGTGTTAGGTTTCGAATTAGGTAAGTATGTTTAATAAATGTTTTAATTGCAGGTAAAACATCGCTATTAAACAACTGTACCGTAATTCGAAACCTAATTATACATGAGAGATGTGTTTGTTATCGCCTGGTGGTGATGGTGACGCCAATGTGATAAATCTTTAATAGGTATTGAATGTTCTGACGCCCAGCGGTCCAGGTTTCATTCACAAAACTTTTGTTGTCTGCGTAAGCATGAATTCTAGGTGTAGGAAAATTAGACTGCTCATTTTAGTACATGAAACGTCCATTATTTGATTTGTCTGCCAAATCACTGCGAACAAAGTAAATAAGGAAGATACGCCCAATTTCTCAATGGAACTGCTTGCAGACTTGAGGCAAGGTCAATTCATCAATACGTTCCACTAATTATGAGTTTTACCAAATTAGTACCTAACCTTGGCACGTGTTGCTGTTCAAGGTTTATTTATGTACTGCTTGCAACCCACCTTTTAACTCTCGTAATCACTCATGATGTTTTGAATGTGGGGCGGAGCCCCGAGCATTCTTGAATGAGTGTAGTATATATATATTTAAATGCCGAGTGCAGTCAGTGTGCTGGACACATTACAACTGTCTGTTTCGTGAGAGTATCTGTTTTAAGACCATAGCAGTGCTAAAGTAGTTTGCAGTTCCGTAACTTAATTCTGGAAAAAAGCTTATAAACTATAATTGTGACATAGAAATAACGATGGCTACTATGTCCCTTGAATTAGGTAGATAAAAACTATTTTCTTCACATATGTTCTGAATAAAATTATTGAATTATTAAGGTATCGCCTTCCAGGTTGGGGGTCGCGGTCGCCTTGGCTAAAATAGTGATTTTAGCTTTAAATATTTATATTTAAGTAGGTATTATTATAATTTCGGCTTAAAAATGCATGAGGTAAGTATTCCAGATTTGTGAATTAAAAATATACTAAGGGTCGTTTTAATAAGATTGGTTTAGAATCTTGCAAGATTAGACCACTTGGGTTTTTGTTGGTTTCCTGGGTAATTATCTCACGAAGAGTGCTATTTTTTCCAAGCTAAACTTTCTCCAAGGAGCAGATAAGCCTAAACATTTTCTTGCATTATAGTCGGTTAGATTTTGATACATTCGTACATCTACGAGTACAAACTTTTTGTATCATTTCTATCGCACGCGACAATGGTTAGTCACCCACACAGGAAGCCGACCAGTCGGTCGGCATTGTTGGGACTCTGGATAGATTTGTAATCGTGAACGGGTAATCCAACGATCTATTTAACAGCCTTCATAAAAAAAAAAAAAAAACGATAACTAGCGGTACCAATGTTTAAAAACAATGAATCGTTTAGAATAAAACATACCTAATAGCATCGGTAACTGAGTAATCGTGAGGTCTAAATCGGGTTGCTAATGCGACGACTGTTTCTCACTGTAATTCAGCGATCAGGAAAATTCCTGTTGATTTGTTTTAAATCGGCTAGTATTTCTTATGGTATGCCGGGGGATAAACCCAACCCTACTCTGAAGTTCCAAGTCAGCCGGTGGGGCGTAACAGTGACCTTGGGAATCTAATCTGTCGATTGTGCAGAAATTGTGGGCACTCGTAAGCTTGGCGAAAGGCAAAAAGATAGGTTTCTTGTTTGCCCCACTTTACAAAAACTGTGTCTGTTAGTTTTGTGGTAGATCACTGTTTGGCAATACCACTCGGAACAGAGCTTCCAAAATAAATAGCTTTTCCATGAGCTGTGAGCTTTGATCTTACTCTAGTTCATAGTAGGTTTTTAAGGATAACTAATCATTTCTGTGTACCTATATTTTGCAACGAATACGAGGATGCGTAAACGAGGTACTCGCATATATTCACGGTTAATACAATAAGGTTTTGCAGTATTAGTAGTATCTGATGCGTCAGAAGGAATTCAAATTATTATTACAATTATCCCCAGCCTTGCTCAGTGTCAGGATTTTTGTGATGCTCGCAACCGCACATGTTTTTGGGGCACTGAGCTAAAGACAGATTGCAAGCAGATATTTTTGAGTCATTCGTATATAAACTAAAATAGTCTAGAAATAGTCATTGTAAATGAACTGAAGGAAACGGTGATTGTTTGAATCGACCGACAAGTGATCCAGGGGAAGATCGACCTTGGCCATCCAGTCTACTCTTAGAGAAAGTAGCACGCAATGCTCGATCCAGTCTTCTCTTGGAGAAACTAGCACGCAATCATGGTTAATCAATCTGAATTTTAAGAGGGCACCGTAGGTACTTGTTCAAGTTTTTCTGATCCCAAAAACGGTCTTGGTGTGCCGTTGCCTTTAAGTCTGAGAATATTGCTAACAGATTAGAAAAGACTGGCTTCCCATTTTTATGACACCTCGAGTGTGCATTTCGTCAACCACTTTCATTTCAATTTAGTTAGATATTTTGCTGTCACGGTCGCTCGACAAAAGCAATGACAATTTCGTGGATAATGGTAAATAGTAGTTACTTATTATGTTTTGAATGTCGAGCGGAGCTCCGAGCATTCTTCGATGCGTTCGGTAGCTCGACAAAAGCAATGACCGTTTCTTTTTGCACGGTATACAGTCACTTATTATGCTTAGAATGCAGAGCGGAGCTCCGAGCATTCTTCGATGTGTTTAGCTTTGTTACGGTAGCTCGACAAAAGCAATGACCGTTTCTTTGTGAACGGTATACAGTCACTTATTATGCTTAGAATGCAGAGCGGAGCTCTTAGCATTCTTCGATGCGTTTAGCTTTGTTACGGTAGCTCGACAAAAGAAATGACGTTTTCTTTTTGAACCGTACACAGTTGTCACTTATTATGCTTATAATGTAGAGCGGAGCTCCGAGCATTCTTCGATGCGCTTAACATTTGTTACGGTCGCTCGACAAATGCAATGATGTTTTGTGGTACACATTATAGTCACTTATTATGCTTACAATGTAGAGCGGAGCTCCGAGCATACTTCGATGAGTTTAACTTTGTTATGGTCGCTGGATAAAAGCAATGACATTTTCTTTTTGAATGGTACACAGTAGCCCCTTATGCTTAGAATGTGAAGCGGAGCTCCAAGCATTCTTCGATGAGTTTAACTTTGCTTAATGACCCTCACGAAGGGCTGCTTGTATGCATATTTTATTATTATCACCTATCTCGATGCAAACTAAGCCTCTTGAGCTTTTTGAATGGTGTACGGAAGCCATTTATTACGTTTAGAATATAGAGCGGAGCCTCAAGACTTTTTCAACGAGTAATTTTTCTTGAGAACCAGTGATTGCAACCTTTTTTGGTAGCTGCCTGGCACGGAAGGGTTTCGAGTCAGAATCTTTTCGTTTTATTTCGTTGCTTCCATATTATGATTTCCTGTCCTATCCCGATGGGATGAGGAGGAATTATGCCTCTTGTCGGGCTGTAAAATTTGTTAGTTACACCGGCAACGCCCTCATGTTAGGGATCGAATATGTTGACCCGGGTTTCAAGCAAAACAGACTCATCTTTGGGTGTGCAGCAGCGACTGCGAACTACAGTTGGCCACTGCAGACATTGGCGTGTGCTGTGTCACTTTCTAGACTGACCTACTTTGACGTAGCAATGTGGTAGGGTAGTGGCAGTTAGCCCGTTCACCATAGGTCCAGGCCAATATTTCGTATGTAGGTTGTTTAACAATTCCATATAGTCCAGGGACTAAAAGACTAAGATATATTCGAAGATAAGCCAAAACGCGACCTGAGAATATATGTTATTCTACCAGCTCTGCCTAAATAACATCGAATTTTTCAGTTTTGCTACTTTACCTGGTGTGAAAGTGCATGAATATATGTAGAAGTTTTCTTTGTACATTTTCGTATTAGAATGTGCTTTAACAGATTTTAGCCAATCTGGTACATTAATCAGTCGATTGCATGTCATCTAAGAAACCATTTAAACTGTTTTAAGTCTGGTTTTGTGGGACTCTTTCACTAACGAGTAAACAACTTCGACTGGTTAAGCAAAGCGTAAAGTAAGCGTAGCGTTTGCTTTCATTATGGGGATCACACCATAGCTAATGAACTCATAACATTGGAGATAGAAGTGTTTGAGTTTTATAGTATTGGACATTATTACAATATTGTTCAAACCTTCTTCAAGTTTCTACATAACCTTTCTTTTCCGGAGGGGAAAATAAAATTATTACACGCTTTAACCATTTGAAAGTTCAATGATTTTAATTTGAGGTGCTCAGTAGGGCTTATTCTCGTTTGATTACCCACACATGTTTGGGTCTGCTCAAATCGCAGTACAAGTCAGAATGACTGTAGCTTAGATTGTAATTTACCACGATTATATTATAGTTGATGAAAAATAGTAAGTGTTACTCACGGTTTGGTGATGAGCCGGAGCTAAACTACGAACCAACACTTGAATCCGATACCGTTGGTAGGTTATCATCTTCTTTTTCCTGTTTTTATCCCGCTTCTTTCATCGTTGGGGCTGGACCAGTATAACTATCAATTTAAAGAATCTAAAATTCAACTGAAACAGTGTGAAACAGTTAAAATATTTCATTTATATCTAGAACCAGCGATAGCACTGGCTATAAATAAAAAAATTATTAGTATTGAAGCGAACGGTAACACCGTTAAAATATTTTTAGTAAGTATATATAATTGCACATGAACTTATTAATTGGTTCAGGACTTTACCTGAACATTCACCAGCATGACGCAGTCAGTAAAGTAAATATTTCGTACTTACGACTGCTCCGGATGAAAATCCAAACGCCAATGAAGCAAAGTTGCGCTAGGCGCACTACCTGGGGTGATGGTTGACATTTGAGGGGAGCGGAAGGGGCGGAGTCGACGCTGATTGGGCGAGGAGATCGGGCGGACCAATCACAGCATGACTTGTTCGGAACGGAAGTCGAGTACGCTACTCTCATGTATAATTAGGTTTCGAATTACGGTACAGTTGTTTAATATTAATAATATCTATGTAATATTTACATTTTATCATATTTTAAGTATCATTTTACATTTCATAACTTTGATATTTTAGTTTAAATATCATATAACTTATCGTATAATTTTATATATTTTATATTATAGGACGAAATAACTACTGAGTTTTTTTATGTAATGAATTTTCTATGTTTCTGTGTTTATGTGGCATGTAGTTTGTCTTATGCTAAAGGTCATCTTTGAATATTCATCTTGAACACATCCAACCCTGGACTGGGTCAAAAGCGTGATATAATGCAGCCTCTTTCTCACTTACTAGAACGTTATATTGCTGTCCCTCTTTCAGTTTGCGAGACGGTCTCTATTTTTTCTGTGGTAGCATGAGAACAATATTAGTTTTTACTTATCTAACTTAATGCTACAATATTAAGGTGCATATACACATGATTTGTTACACGATTTTACAATACAAGACAATACTTAAAACCTAGTAAGTAAATAGATCTACTCTGGTAACATGTCCCGCACACAAATAATCAATTAACAACCACACAATCCGCAGTCCCTGCTGCAACTATAATGACATCGTTCATTTCATCTCTTTTTGCTTCATATAATGTTCTATCTCTATCTCTGTTATATTTAAGGCTTTTAAGTACTCATGGCATACTAGCTGCGCCTCGCGCAGTTTCACCTGGATGATGATAAGACAATTTCATCCAATTCCATACAACTGTTCTATGAATATAATGAATAAAGAATCGCCAATATTATTGATTTTTTTCTACATTATCAGTCCAGAAACGTCATAAATAAAAAACAATACATAAAAAATATGCTAGACACCGTACTCAACTAAGAAAAGTAATTCGTATGGTATAGATAATTGAATTTAGACATTTTGGTAATCATGAGTGACCACTATTAGCATTATAAATGAGTTATATTTATTATTATATATCATTGTATTATAAAAATTAAATATTGAATACCACAGTTTATATGACAGTGGTATCTTCCATAAAAGTTATCTGAATAGTTTTCTACTCTATGCCTTGTCTTCCAGGATACCTTCATTCCGCGCTTACATTTTCATTCATAATTATTCCCTACTAATACTTTCTTATTTGTTTTCCTTTTACAAATTAACATTTGAAATAATTTTTCTCCGCCGTAATTTTCAACGCTGTGAAATTTTCAACTCTTATGAAACCGCAATTTTGTTTACAAGTTGGTTTAGTAATTTATTCTAGGTATCCGGTCCCGTTCAATTATCCTGTCTCTCCGGTTCAATAATTGTAACTCATTTTATAAGCATTTGCTGGTGTCCAATTAAGCTGATGAACTTGGAGTACTTTTATGTCTTCATCGAGAATAAAATATAATTAAGTATCATGAAGCTGGTCTAATTATAATATATAGAACAGCCATTCGAACTCATGAAGTGTACAACACAACCCTACGTGCACCAATTACGTATTTTATAAAAGCTTTCATGAAAAATAAGATTCACATAAAAGCCATTTTACTTGGATACACACAAATATCAGATATCTATAGGTATATACGTAACAAGCAGTAATTATATCACAATTATTATCAATAATGTATATTTTGCTACATTTTATTATCTACACAAGGTTTTAAAGGCCGTATCTGCTTTAATTTAGTTGATTGTCCATCAAATTTGATTTCTACATCAACATCGCTCAAAGGATGTGATATTGTTGATGTAGAATCTGACTTTTTATCCGGAGTCAACGGTGTCACAAATCCACTATCAATTTTGGGCTCATTTTTTGAATTCAGATTTAATGACATACATTTTCTGCTTTGAAATATACTCAAATCATCCATGTACGATGCCGGAGACAGTTTCTCGTCTAATTTCTTCAAGTTCTCATCAAAATCATGTTTCAGTTGCTTCTCGAACAGTCTCTCTTGTCTGATTTGTTCGTGAGTGTTGGCGAAGAAGCCAGAATTCTTTTTACCTAATTCTTTCAAAGATTCACTCAACTCGTTTTTAGTGATACAGTTGAAAGACTCAGTCCTTTTATTTGGAGAGTTATGTTCCGATTTGAGCTCTTTTAGTGACTCTGTAATTTCATTCGTTTCTTCTTTCAATGGTTTCAAGTTTGCTATAAGACCGGAATGAACTGATTGTGATTTCTTCATTATGAATACTTTTCTTTCACGTTCCGGCGATTCTTTATTGTTATTATCAGAGATTTTAGCGAAAAGATTGGGACTACTCAATCCGGTTTTTGGAATACGTTTTTCATCTTCGTCTGTTGCGAATTTATTTGCGAACAGTTTTGAGCTAAAGGAGAGGCGTTTGCTATGATTTTGAACGATTCTTTTTATTTCTACGGGTAGATCTTGTTTGTGGTGAGCTGATATGTATCGGCTTAAGAGCGTTATTTGTTGTTCCATTGATTTGTTTATCGCATCGAGACGGATTTGGTTGGTTTGGAATTTTGTTATGGAGTCCATTGCAGACTGAAAAAAAAGCAGGTCATTATTATAATATGTTACTTATTAAAATGTATGAAAAAAACATAAAGCGCAAATAATTGTATTAAGTACTAGTTTGTGCCTGCAACTTCATCCACATTTTGTCCCTCGCGAAGAAGAAAATTGGAATTACTAATTTTTTTAAAAGAGTTTTGAAATTGTTAAGATCGTGATAATTTTAGTACTTCCTATATCATTACCGAATAGTGTTACTGTAAAATATGTAGCTGTAGTATACTCTACATGTAGACGCTTTTTGTATCAAAAGCGTCTATTAACACAATTGAACTAAATAAATTATTCATGGAGTATAAGATGAAAGTCCTTGAGTAAACAATATTTTTGACTTGTCTCTCAAGCAATGTGTTTTATTATATCTACAATAGCGCCCCCAAACAGCATTAATATTTTTGGCATCCGGCCATTGCCATTGTGAAGATCTAAGTAAACAATAAGCAAAGCACCTTCTCGCATTAGTATTGTTAGTGTTGACAGAACCAATTGAATACAGTCTATTACTATATATTATTGTAAATTACGGATGAATTGATTGTAATATCTTATGTATAATAGTAAATGAACACAGTTAAATGCTTTATAATACTTTTTTGCAAGAATATATAGAAAAAAAAACAAACACTGATGTCATAATTTCAGTGCAATGAGAGGTATTCTTACTTATGTTAAAATATTTATGTAAAAATCAGAACCAGTAGCATCTATAATATTGATAAAATACTGATAAATGTTAACAATGTCGCAGAATTTTTAAGATATGATTATTTTATTAATTTGCCCCATGAATTTAATAAGTGTTATATAAAAATAGGATGAACAAAAAATAAGAAGGACGAAAATTTAGAGCTGCAAATTTTAAAGGTTACTCACGTCTAATTCCTCAGTCATTCTAATCTTGTCTGTAGTAAGATGTCGATTTTCTTCAGTGAGAGCGGCAACGCGAGGCATTTCTTCGCGTAGCACTGCATATTCTACTGCATAGTCGTTGAGTTGACGGGCGATGTCTAGAGAAATGACCTGTAAGAAAGTTGTCACCAAATTCAGTTTTACTCAAAAATTATGTAAAAGTGTCAGTTTTGCGCCTGGTGGAAAGCACCAAGCTTTATTATTACAAATGTCATGGACAGGCCAGCCAGAACTTAACATACGTTATGTCTTCAGTTTTTTGTGGGATTGAATTGCACTCAACCCGAGCTATTGATTTTTGTGTCTCGTTGGCCCTGTGATTTCATTTACTATATTACTTACTTTGCAAATCATATATAAGGTATCAGTTAATTAGTGCACAAAATTCAACAGGGTGGTTTGGAATCGATAACTGGTCATGAAAGTAAAAGAAAAAAATGACGTCTTTTTAATTATTATGAACCCAAATTCGCCGCTCCACATCAGAGCCATAGTGCGACTGAACGCACGATCCGACGCACCGCTACATCGGCGAATAGATAGCAGTAAATCCGCGAGACATACCAACCCGCTTAGAATAGGTACAAATTGCGGACGATGACCCGCCCGGGCCAGCCGTCGTTCAGGCATAGACATCAGCTGCATAAACATTCGCGTGTAAATAGGTTCGTACGTCGTTGTACCTATTCTAAGTGGGTAGGTATGTCTCGCGTAGTCACTGTTGTCTATTTCTGTGATGTAGCGTGTACTTTTTATATATTAGTTAACTAATTTAAAATAACATATTATTATATATAATTTAGTTTTAATATAGCAGTATCTGCAGGAACCTCATATTGAGTGAAGGCCTCCTCCATAGATTAGCAATAAGCCCATTCACACATGCCAAGAAGATATATTTATATAACTATCCAGTAATCTTTCTGCAAGTTTGCCATGCAACATTTACAGTTTTTAGTAGCACAAAGCGTGCGCGAAAAGTACTTGTATAGTAATCAAGTGAAAAACGCGCCGAGCTTAGACATACAAAGTATGAGTGATACTCTTGTATATTATTTATCCTTTTGAATAGTAAACATTCCGATATGGATAGGAATGATAGTTGGTACAGAATTCAATTGATTTACTTTACCGCTGTGTCCACGTTACATATACAGGGTGTTTGGTAGAGGGACCGACAAACCAAATGAGCGTGTTCGGGGGCCCACTTGGAGAATACAAGTTGGCCAAAAAAATCCCCGACACCCCAATTTTTTGTAACTAAATCAGTTAGTTAGCTCTGTTTTGTATCCAATTTTGCTTTGCGAGGCCTGAAGGTGTATTAGAGACCAAATTCAACTAAAAACATCCGGTTTAAAACAAATTTTACAAATGTTATGGTGGTAAATAGGTACAATTTCGGAGAAAAAGGGAAAAATCACAAAAAAAGTTAAACATATTGGGGGGTCGGGGATTTTTTTTGGCCAACTTGTGTTCTCCAAGTGGTCCCCCGAACACGCTCATTTGGTTTGTCGGTCCCTCTACCAAACAACCTGTATACAAATTTGCTTACTGGTACATACTACAGGGGGATTCCATGCTCAAAAGCTATATGTTTTGGTTAGTTTCTACCCGTACCTACTCATTCTTAACCTTTGTCAATATACACATTTTGTGTAAAACTGTGTCTTTCTCGTTGTTTGTTTATTTCTAACTCTTTCTATTTTACTACTTTCGTTTGTTAAAGGTCAATACCATCATTGAACTTACCTTTTTCATAATTTTCCTATACGTATGGGGGGTCATGTCTGGTATCTTGTGTTTGAGGTACTCAGCAGCCTCCTCGCAGCTTTCGCACATCATCAGGCCATCTTTGTGGGCTGAGAGTATGGCGAGCGAGATGGAAAATATCACGTCAAATGACTCGAGGAATAAGAGATCTGTGAAAAAGAGATAGAATGTATTGTAAATAAGTCTTTTTTAAACTTTATACAAGATTTCTAAAATGAACTAACTAGATAATAATCTGTGGTCCGTGATATTTCCTCTTAAGGGGTTTAACTTACCTATTAAATATAATCTGCACCATGAATGGTTTGAAGTCGCAAGTGAATCGAAAAATTCACCAGTAATTTTCAAACTTATATAAATTGATGTTTTAACGAAGACTTTGTCTATATTCATACCTATTATTATAAGGAGGATAGATTTGTTTGAATTGAATAGGCTCCAAAACTACAAAACTGATTCTAAAAATCCTTTCACCATTAGAATCTACACTATCTCTGATGAACATCGGCTTTTTTTGCTTTGATTCATCATCATCATCATCTTCATTCAGCACTACGCGGGTGAAACCGCGGAGCGCAGTTAGTTTGATATTTTTTTTTATAAGTAAAGATTTTCTCATCAAGTGTGGCTCGTACACAGATATTATTAAGTATGTATTTGCTCGTATACTACTAAGCATAACGACTGTTCATTACTGGTAACAATGATAAAGTTATGCGCTATTTTTTTTTACCAAAAAGTGGAACTTTAACACTAAAAAGTGTGAAATAATTTGTTGAAGTCGGTTCCGTGATAGTTCCAAAGTACATATCACAATACTGTGCCCATAGTACCGTCTGATCCATTTTTTGGGGGAAAATTTGTTCACCCTTTTTAGTAACCCTTGCTACTCATGGTATCAATTGTAATTCCTTGTCAATAAGGATATCATCAAGATGAATTAAGCAAAAAACTATTCAGTTATTGAAGTGTAACTCAAAAACCGCTTAACTGAATTTGATTAAATATATAATATGGGAGCACCTCAAAAGTATACTTTTTCAGATAAGTAATAAAATAATTATGAGAATCGCTTCACAAAGGGGGGAGAAATTGGTGAACGTGCATAAAAAAAATTGTGATTTATAGAGAGAAAAGTTCACATCCTCGGACGGGATTCAGACCCGCGTCTTCTGACTCTCCGTGTCAGACGCCATTGACCAACTAGGCCACCGAGGTTCGGGTCCGAGCATCGAATTTTAACTCTCTATCTGACTTTAACCGTCTTACGGAGACGGAGCGACATCTATTGAACAATCTTGACAGTACTATCCAACCGAAAGAACCATTATTTATATAAATAATACATTATAACATATATAAAGTAATAAAATATACCTATATAAAATAAGTCAAACATTTAACCTCTTCTTTTATGAAGTCGGTTATACATAAAATATAAGATGCTTTAGATTTTTACTAAGGAACATTAGTAGACCTCACAAGTAGACTTACCAAAGACCCTAACGACGAAACCCAATGGGAACTGGCTGGTGAATATAGTCAGCATCCATGGGGCTGCGTATAATGCTGGCGATATGTCCAGTTCTTCCAGTTTATTGTGGAGCTCTGGTTCGTGGTCGCGGAGCAAACGGGACAGCTGGTAGAGCTGGAAAAATAAATTTGAATTTCAAGGTCTCAAATAACTTATCACTATAGTCACCGCGTTACCAACTGAGTCGTAGGGCCATAAACGTCAATAGGGATAGGAATTTGCAACGCGTGCTAACATGTTATCGATAATCCGCTACCTGCATTCGAACCTCATTAGCGCTCACTTATTGCTAGCTTCTGATTGGTCGTAACATCACGCCACCGCGCTGCCGTCATGGCAAAGTTGTTGTTTTGCTATAAGTATTTGTGACTTGTGATTTCATTCATGGCAACTCTTGTCAAGTCTCGTCGTTCACAGTGAATAGTTTATTTTCTAACGTAGAGCTCAAGAGGTTACAAGGTGATGTTAGCCCTCAAACTCGGATAATGATTCATAACGTATTTCTGTTTTTAAATGAAATTAAAAGTGACCCCAAAAAACTAGATTCAATGAATTTCAATAAGCCACGTCAACGCCACGTTATTTTACATTAATAACAAACGGCCCTTTTCAGGGCCAAAATACTATCTACTATGCTTCTATCTGATTTTATTCTTATCGATATGCGTCTATAACCATCTTACGTACATCACTATGCGGCTCCATAAGACCCACAAGTGCGAGCGAGATAGACATAGTGAGATGATTTATGGCCGCACGACTCAGTTGGTAACGCGGTGACTATAGCAACCCGTGTTTAGTATAGGCACATAATTAAGCGAACTATTTATGGGTCAGACAGAATCTTTATTTTGATAAAACTCTTGCAGTTTCGATCAATCACTTATTAAATACTAAGGCCTACTGTCCACGGACGCGTAGCTTCATAGACGCGTTTTCGCCATTGTACGCTTGATGTACGCCTGCTTGCAGCTTCAATAAAAAACTATGAACTCTGGCGACGGAGTGGCAACGTCGCGCTCGCATCACTGCATGCAGTACCTCTACCATGAGTTTTCAATATAAATGTCATCTACAGTCGATACTCGATCTCGACGACCGATTAAGCTTGTGATTGGCGTCCTGCCAATTTTAGTTCTACAATTGAACGCAAGGTAGCCCTGTTCTTTTTCTCATACGAGTACGTGTTTTTGCGGCAGTCGATATCGAGCATCGATTGATGTCAATGTTGTAAGCTCATGGTAGACCTACCTTCATTTCGCCGACCGTAACGCTGTCAAACGCCGGACGTACATCGAGTGAATGCACGTACTATTTATTTTTGTAAAGTTAACGGGAACGCCTGTGATTTTTTTCCAAATATTAAAAAAAAACATTCATGTTTTCTTCTTCTTAAAGTGCCTCTCCAACTAGTGGAGGTTGGCGATCAGTGTGGCACAGTCCTTCTTGTTTTGGTTCGGCGGAACAACTCAGACGCCTCTGATATTTCAGTCCACTCCTGGATATTCCGCAACCACGACTTCTTCCTTCTCCCCACCTTTCTTTTTCCATGTTTGTACAACAATAATTTTGCTGAATATGCTAGAAAAGATTTAACTGAAAAGGTTTGAAGTGAGATGGCGAATAGAAAACAATGAGCCAGTAATATGCCAAAAGAACGTTCTCGACGTCCAACGGGATTATTCTCACAAATGATTGAAAATAATATAATAGCGTATAATACGTGGAAAGGGTTCTGTACGCTGGGCTGTTCAAGCTGCACGGCGTATTTTGAAGCGTCTCAGACGCTACTCGTCCGTGGATAGTAGGCCTTATTTTTTTGCTTCTTGGGTAAATAAACTTACTTGAACTTGTAAAGCACTCATGTCAGGCAGATATTGTTTTCTTAATCCTCTTCTGAACATCAGGTGTCGCAGTAAAATGAACGCTTCTGCTTCTTCCATCTGTGAAACAAAAAGTAAATACATAATTTCAGAAATTAATCACAAATTTTTGTGAGTGAGTGGAATGGATTAACGGATTTAAGTAAAATTCGGAATTATCTTTTTCTACGAGTACATTAGCATCACAATAAGGAATATGATCGATTGGCAACAAACAATTTTTCGAGTTGATTAATTGTTATTCAAAATTTATGGGAAAACTTTTCGTCAATTTCTTATACTCAAACCTCACGTGGCTCCATGGAGTATTTTGATCCATATAATATAAAATTGGATCAATAGGCATTCAAAAATACTTTGAAATTTTATATTTTTTTTTCCATGACTGTAGATTTTCCCCAAAATTTGTGAATGCAGTTGAGAATATTACCAAAATGTATGAAAGGAAGGAATAATAAAACAGTAATGAATTCCTGTAACTATGACGGTTAAGGTACTTACTATGCTATCTCAAAGAAAAATCCTGTATAGTACTTTAGCCCTATTTATTTTACAGTAAATTTAAGTTTGATAAAACACGTTTCCAGCATGCACGCAAAATTTTTTACATTTTAAAAATTCTAATTTTATTAATTATAAAATGTGTAAAATTGTCGACAGTTTTATTCGATTTTTATTCACTGTAAGTACATCACATAACAGATTTTCTGTGAAAGACCGTTAAGGTGATCATTTACTTATAATGTAACATTTTAAATTCGATTTTGAGCATTGCATTACAATACTGCCTCTCTCTGACTTGACGATCATTCAATTGTAATGTTTTAAGTTGTGTTACAAGTTATATCGAAATATTATTCATTGTATCATCAAGTTGCGCACTGTAATGCTCGGTGCTTTTCCCTCACCGACGTAATGCTCGAATCTGTAACATTACTGTTTGCGCACTGTATTGCTCGATTCTACTCCCTCACTGATGTAATGCTTAACTCAGTAACGTCATCATCATCATCATCAGCCAGTATCAGACCACTGCTAGACATAGGCCTCTCCTAATGCACGCCACTGAGCCCAATCTTCGGCTTTTCTCATCCAGCTGCTACCAGCCACTTTGCGTATATCGTCGCTCCACCTAGCCGGAGGACGTCCTACACTACGTTTGCCGAGTCGCGTTCTCCACTCAAACACGTCTACCCCAACGGTTATCGGTTCTTCGGCTAATATGACCAGCCCATTGCCACTTCAGTTTGCTAATTCTTTGGGCTATGTCGGTTACCTTGGTTCTCTGTCGGATCACTTCATTTCTGATACGATCCTTCAGAGAACATAAACGTTTGTAACGTTATATTATAGGCAAATTCTCGAATTGAGGGAGCACCTTTATGGTTGAGAGCTCAGAGGTAAGGTCGGACTCGTTTAAGGTTGGGCAGACATACGGACAAAATAGGGCATTATAGGTAAGATCTTATGTCGTATCTTATCTTATCGGCAGGGCTATTATGTATCTCAGTTGCTAACAAATGTTGATTGAAATCTTGAAAAATGGCGGCGTTATGTCAGTTTTGGCAACTCCAGTAAGCAAAAATGTTAGTAATTTGACAAAGCTGACAAAAGTGACATAGAGTGGCAATTTTTTCAAATTTCAATCCACATTTGTTAGTAACTGAGATACATAATAGCCCAGCGGGTCTCGTAGGATACGGAAAGTGGATAATGTCACTTACATGCAGCAACAAGATTCCAGCGACAAAACTCAACCCCTGACAGTATCCAACGTCAGGATCAAGCAAGGAATACGCCTTCAGGATGTTGTAGAGCGCCAACTGTCCAGGGCCTAGGGCTGATGCGAAATAGGAGTGCTTTGGGAAGGTACGACCTGTGGAAGAGAACATTTGAATTGCGGTTTTTTTTAATTTACGTTTTAAATGGTTTCATTGGCGTAATGCTATTTTCTTAAAGTGCTCAATATTTTTTTTATGTGATAACTTCTTATGGGAGCGTAAACCGATTCGTTACGTAACGTGTTACGGCGCCGTCTGTCTGGCTTCCCTTTCTCTCACGCATCCTCGCTCACTCTAACCCACAGCGCTAGACTAGTGTTTGTTATTACTTATGTCGTGCATCCCGAGATGAACATACTGACGATGTATACTGTGCACTTCCTTTCCACCACTCATGGGTGATCAGGGTATCTGAGGTTCATTACCCACTAAAAAAATCTCCCCGTGAGCAGTCCTCCGCCAAAGAGACGAAGTCAGGTCTCGCGAGCATTTACCGTAGGCCTGGATTAATCTTAACCAGGTCCCCGGGCTAAAGGGTGTAACAGGGGTGATCTATCAGCCCGTTCGAAAAAAAAAACCTCCCAGACGCTGTAAATGCCGGTAGAGGCAAGCAGCAGTTAGCCCGTTCGAAACAAAAGATGATCTTGCTAATCAAGGCTACACCGTAGATATGTGGGAGCAGACGGATCCTACTGCAGTGACCCCACGACTATAAAAGTTGTCTACTTGCCCCTTCTAAGTTAAGTTTTATCTATAAGTTCCATATGAGAATGATTCCAAAGAGGAATTTGTTTTAGTAGCTTTCTTGTTTACTTTTCCGGCTGCATACAGTATTCATCAGGCCTGGCTTCATAATTACTACATTATTATATGTAGTTTAATTTACAATATGCATTTGGAAATTTAAAATTAATCTATTGCCTTATGATTTCAAAAATATCTGGGTCTTTCGTTTAGGAGTAACCTCCTCGAACATGATAAAAAATATAAAATTTATTCAAATCACTAGCTTAAGCCACGACTTTTTCTGCTCATCGGAAACCCTCGAAAACTCACTCACACACATACACTCCTTTTTCACACACACGAACTCTCGCGTGATAAAGCATAATTACCTCGACCTCGAAGTATTTATTTACCTCGACGTTTCGATCAAGTTGCATTGATCGTGGTCACGAGCGGACTGTCAAAGAGCATATTGCAGCTGTAAAAAACCGCCAAATAAATAAATCTGCGATCGCTGAACATCTGCTCGAGTCAGGACCTAATCACTGGATTGAACTTCACGACCCCAAAATCCTCTCTACGGAGCGTCACTATTACTCGATAATGGTACGTGAAGCGGTTGAGATTAAAAAACACCGTAACTTCAACCGGGAGGATGGTTTCAAACTGGCGGCAACATGGAATCCAGTGATTAAAGTGTTCCCGTCGCGATTTATCCTCAGAAAAATCTGTCGATATCGTTAGTGTTGTGTGTCGGGACAATGACTTTTTATAACAACTGTTGGGGGTATATTAAAAAGTATCTCCATACTTCAAGACAGTGACACCCGCCTCTTCAGTCCGCTCGTGACCACGATCAATGCAACTTGATCGAAACGTCGAGGTAAATAAATACTATTACTAACGCGATTAAGCCCCGTTAATATAATATAACTATAATCGATATTAGCGCGATAACAGTCGGTCCCTTTCACCGTGAGCGTGATTACGATGGCCCACGCTACGTCATCGATGACGTCTTAACTGCCGCCATATTGACGATTACATGAACCATGTTCTACACCATAATCGTCGTGAGCGCTCTGTCAAAAGTGACAGGTGTTTGTTTATTTCTACAAGGTCTTTACTGGTGTCTCTTGTTTTTGATGTAAAAGTTGTAAAAGTCGGTCCATCCATTCCACTATTTCTTTTTAATCCACACACCACATAGTTAACCTTCACACTATGCACGTTATTTTTATGAATTTGTTTTTCGCGCGCAACTGGTTCGTTATTGCTACAACTCTGGTCCGATTTATCAACACGCTTACAGTGCCACGAGCTGTCAAAATCGCGATGTTTGTCTCGGACCGGCTTTGGTAGACGTTAGCACTGTGAGCAAAAATATCGCGATACGGACTGCAGTGTACTATGTGCCATGTTAGCACAATAACGACTCTCCGATAAGACAGACTAAAAGCTTTAATTATATTTTCGCGAATCAAATTCATGTTTTTAAGAGATAATCGGGACTTTTTCGTGCACAGATAATTTATCAAAACATAGATAACTAACCTCGACGTTTTGATCGAGTTACATCTACGGTGGTCACCTGGAGAAGGCGGTCTGCATCTTGAGGGGCGGGTGTTTTATTCAACTATTCAACCCACATTTGATGTGAGCTATGAACTAAACAGTCAATGTCGAAATACAATACTTACGTTAGTCAAAATTATTTTTTGATAAATAATCTCTGCCTGAAAAAGTCCCGATATTGGTGTCGATTCTGTAAGCATTTTCTTAACTAAAATTCTAAACTTATGGCACTCATTTTGTTTAGGCTAAAATCCAAATTAGTGCAACACTTCCGAATGACAGCACTAAAATTAGATATTTCTCTTCAATTGTGGGCATATTTTAGACAGTTTAGTCGTCACGTAACTTGGTGTTCGCTAAACTAACCTAATATAACCCAAAATTGAATAGAATAATCCTATTCTAAGTGTTAAATGATTTTGGATTTTATTGTTAACAGAATAAGGACCACCATTATACATTTGTAGTTCGGTAGTTTAGTTTAGTATTTTGAACAAGTGAATCGCTACCATTCTCTTAAAAACATACTAAAAGCATTCGTAACATTATTTACTTAAGTACTTATATATTATGTATTCTCTTACCAAGGTCGATTAGTATGGCGTGTTGGTGTTTGGTAAGTCCAGCCAGAAGGGTGCGGTAGGGGGTTGAATAATAGGGGTGTGCTCGGGTATCGGGCGGTGGGGCGCGAAAAGACGCCTGCTCCGCGAGGAAATACCATACTGCGCCTCTTGACATTCGGGGTACACCTGGAAAAGAAATAAATAATATTTAAGGCGCGCTCGTACCCTGATTAAAGAAAAAGCAGAATTTTTAAAACCCTAGAGTAACGAAACAGATCGCTAGTATATTATGAAAAAAATACAAAGGTTAGAAAAGAGTAATAACCGAATAGAATTCATAAATATAACTCTCTTTCAGCAGAAAAAAATCCTGAATACGTCCACAAAAATAAACTTTCACGTCCAAACTCTCAGAATTTTCAGCGATAACACTATATTTTTTTTAGGTAATACTTAGCCAACGTATAGTACTAAAGTAATAACCAGCAGTTTTTTCATATGTGTTAGTATGTATCGAAAAATATAAAGAAAACGTACAAAATTAACGCATTTTCGCATTACATCGCCCAATCTAACAAGCGATTTTCAACCTTACGTAAAGCAACGTAAATTATTTTAAAATTGGGTTTGGACCGCGTCTTAAGTAAGCATTGAAAAAAATTAAGAACAGAAAAGAATTAGACACAACAATACTGGCGATATACAAATGCTACGTAAGATACTAGTTAGAACTACCTTGAAGCTCTAAAGATAGATAGACAACACTTTAATGAGACGCCATATTGATTTATGACTTAATATTAGAAAATAAAATAAAAACAATGCTTAAAACTAGGTGCAGCAATGGGCGGTCTTATCGCTTAGAGCGATCACTTCCAGATAACCCATTCGCAGAGGAATATAGGTAGAGATTAAGGTTAATTACAGGTAAGGTAGGTAGTTTTAAAAATAAATATTTGGCAGGTACCGTCCGAAGTACCTAAGAAATTAGAATATACGCTTTCAAAACTCACATTATTAACATATATTACGGCAATTTATCCCCGTTAATTAGCAGAGTCAGAATGGTTTTGATGTAATATTTGCAGCGTTGTTTCGTAGCCTAATGAAATAGTAGGTAGCTCCTTGAAAAAGAAACAAACCTAGATATGCATATTAATTTATGATTTATATTATTAGTATATATATATATTATAGGTTGTATGAGCTTTAGACCTCGCGAGTATTTCTTTCGTCGTCAGAGCTTAAACTGAATAAATATTCACCACGAACCTTAAAAAAATATGCCTACTAAAATGACAAGATTCACAGTAGGCATTGCCTGATGTTAGTAATCCTGCACAAGAAAATAGTCAAAATCAATGCCACCTGATTATGAAAAAAATGGAATATCCTGAATTACCACCACTAGGATATTAGAAACCTAAAAAAATATTTTACATCTCTCATATTCGGTAAGTAGGTCCTTATTACCCCCAAATGGGGCTTGTAGGTGACCAATTAGCGCTCTAGGGTAATAATGTAATTAGAAAACCCCTAGGGCGGTTTACATCTCTTATATTCGGTAAGTAGATCCTTATTACCCCCAAATGGGGCTTGTTGACCAATTAGCGCTCTAGGGTAGTTGGAAAAGCCCTAGGGCGGTAAATAATTTAAAAAAAACTTCACTGTTTCAAAAAGTTCGCGTACATCTAACCATCATACTGGCAAGACATCATGCATTCAGCCCAATGACAAAAGATGTCGCTTCGCTATTCAGCCTTGTCTTCGTATGAGTATAATAGTCATCAATTTTATTTTTGTAATGCCGGTTTTTTCTACTTACTTCACAATCGAGATGTAAAGCAGAGTAGTTAGCTCGGGTGTAAGCATCAATTGCACCCTCGAACTATGCCTTACAGCCCTTGGCTACTAATCTACTATTATTTTGAAAAAAATCCTAACACTGAATAGATTCTATTCTATTGATAAATATAATGAGAACCTGCTCACAAAATTTCCCGAGAATCGATTGAGAAATGTAGAGAGACCTGTAGAGAGAACAGCCGTTCATCCAGACATCTGGACATACAAAAGCATTAATGCCCAAGCTATTGCAGAGACGTTTCGCTCTCGCTCGGTCACTTGAAGGTAACATATATTTTTGAGTGAATCGCCTATATAAGCGACGCGCGGGACGAACAGAATTTTAAGATTTCCTTGTAAAGCTACAGAATTCTGGGAATGGCTCCTGGGATGCTGTAAAATAGATTACACTTCTAGGTATACATCAAAATACCTAGGAACTGCGTGAAATTTGATAATTGTATTCTAATTAAATCTTGGATAAGAACGGTCATGAGTAGCGTCTATCAGGTGTGTTTTGGATCTGTCTAATTGTATGGATGCCGGCGAAATTACACGCACATGAGATTTAACACATCTTACAAGTAGAATAGTACAAACGTTTCCCGTGGTATGTATGGGGGAGGCTTATCTTCTTATGTCTGGTTCAGCAGTAGACGTCCTACAGCGAAGATGATGATGCTGATGAGATTTAACAACTTAATGTTTCAGGGTTACGAGCGCAGGCTGTTGTCAATTGTGACGGTATGCATTTACTCTGTAACATCAGGTGGGTCACGTGCTTGTTCCGTTTCCTATTAAAAAACTTTGTAGGTATAGCCGAGTATCTGGACCAGATTGTGGCCTTCTGGTCACGAGTCAGTCTTATGTCTAGTGCGATACCACCTTAGCTGAACTAAGTTAGATAATGGTTATTCGCTAGAAAAAGTCAACTTCTAGTTTAGTATTAGTTCATTACCTTGCATTACAGCTTGAGTAAGCATGTGCCTGTCGACCTTTGCCATTGGTTGCGAGGTGTCCTTTTTCAAAAGGGAGTCCCACATCAAAACAACACCTGGGTCGCATACCCCTAATTCTGTGTACTCTAACTTTATTCGACGAACGGCTGATGATTCTTCTCTCTCTGTAATAAGAAGAAACAACAAAAATAAGTTTCATTTGAAATTTAGATTTGAAAACATTACATTTCCAAATTTAGGTTTAGACTTCAAAGTCAAAACTATTCATTCACGTGAATATAGTGTGTAGGTATTAAGCAGATGATAATATTTCAATTACCAAACCACCAAACCAAAAAAAAATAGAAGCCCTCGTAGCGGAGCTTGACTTGGCGATCTTAATCGATCAACAAGTTAAGCAACACTTGCTGCGGTCAGGAGTTGGATGGTTGTGTGCTAGTGGCATTATTCAACTGAGCTGCTTCGGAGGGTACGTTAAGCCGTCGGTCTCGGTTGTTTGTTTTAGTACAACAGTCATTAGGCTATGTCGAAGGCCTTCGGGTGGCCTGAAAACTTCGACATGGGTTGGCCACTAACATGTCCACCAAGCCGCAGTGAGCCCGCGTAGTGGAATATGGCCCAACTCCTCTCTCTGAGAGGAAGGCTCGAGTCTCAGCAGTGGAAACAAAATGGGCTGATAATGATTTTGATATATAATATAGAATTTAATGTGGGGGACGCTCTTCTTGAGTTATAATATACGGCAGTAGTGGACTGTATAGACGTGTCGTAAGAACGTCCGCCCACCGTTGTTGTGCTGGGATTGCGAGAACGTAGTCGAAGAAAACGCGGTACTGTAGTATACGTCGTTGGTGCGTGGGTGTTCCGAGGAGAGATTCTTCCCTACTTGAGGCCTTTTAGTGGTTTACTAGCGTAGATCGAGTGCTAGATCGAGTGCAAATTCTGCCGCATAGCAGTCCTATATATCTGTGAATTTACCGTTGGGTAACACGTTGTCTACTCACATCGTATCGAAGCGGTCTCCAACCAATCAGAGCGCGTATGTGCCCTGCTAGAACGGGCGAATATTTTAGACGGGGACAAAACATAGTTTTTGAATCTCGTCTCTGATTGGTTGGCGCCTGTCTAGCGCGTGACCATTTTCGATCCTAATTGTTTTACGAAATGCCTAGTTTTTTTATTATATCTTTCTAGTGCCTAACAATGTACCTACTTGCCTGCCGCCTCAAGTTAGGTCTCATTATGGCCTATCTCAATACTCCTCGAAATGAAGCACACACCAAACGAATGTCTTTATTTTCCTAAATTAAGTTACAACATCCGTATAACTTATAACGTATGCTTAGGTTTATTTAGTTCCTAGGCTATACGGCTGTACCTATATTCACAAATTATACGTCTAAACCTAGCTGACTATTTCTACGACTTATGGAAACATAATTTAACGTTACATGTGTAAAGATAGTGGAGTTATGATACAAATACGGTAACAAGAGCGTACAAACTACGCAGCTATCTATAAACATTAAAAGAGTTAAGCTCTTCAAAGAAAAATGTACTTACGAATTTCAATGCTTATTATAAACTAAGTATAAACACACATAATTATATAAATTATAATGAAGTTAACGTCTCTCAAGCACTCGCACTATAGTTTATCCACTTATTATTCATTATAACACGTACATATATGTACACATACGTGGGTCGTCCTGCGCACATAATAATATGTACATTATTGTATTGTATGCACGAATATAGGCCGTCCCGAACATCCTCCCGCCGTGTTGAGTCCGCCTGGACTCTACAACTTGGCTGGAGGGACGCCTGGATCAGTGGGGATCACGACGAGCTTCTTAGTCGGCCGGCGCAGGATTCCACCTTTCGTTCTCACGTCCACGACTCGTACTATGCCATCGGGTCCGGGGTAGGTGGCGGTGACGACCCCGCGCGGCCAGGTGTTCCGCGGCAGGTTGCTGTCCACGATCAGCACGACGTCGCCTTCTTTCAGCGGGGGGCCCTTGCCGTGAGGCTCCCGCCGGTGTTGGAGGTCAGGCAGGTACTCTCGGAGCCAGCGGCTCCAGAAGATGTCAGCGAGGCGCTGGGACGCGCGCCAGTGGGTGCGACCGATCAGATCGCCGTCGTTGAACGCACCGGGTGTTGGCACGCGGGCGGAACCGCCGAGTAGAAAGTGATTCGGCGTGATGGCTTCAGGGTCGTCGGGGTGAACAGAGACGTGAGTGAGCGGTCTGCTATTCACCGTGTACTCTGCTTCCGCGAGCAGAGTGGCCAGTACTTCGTCCGTCGGGTGACGGTCTTGATGCGTCGCGGCGAGTGCAGTCTTCACAGAGCGGACCAGTCTTTCCCAGGCCCCTGCCATGAAAGGTGATCCCGGCGGCAAATATTTCCAAGTGATCTGTCTTCGTTCGGCTTCTTCTTGTACGGCTTCGTCAGCGGCGCGACGCATTTCTTTGTTCGCTGCGTGGAGATTCGTGCCGTTGTCGGACCAGATTTCTGTGGGGCATCCACGACGTGAAAACATACGACGGAGTGCCATCACAGCTGAGTCTGCGTTAAGTGACGCAGCGAGCTCGAGGTGGACGGCGCGAGTGGTCAGACACGTGAAGATGGCCACATAGCGCTTCTGGATGCTGCGGCCACTGGAGGTCAACACGGGCCCGAAATAGTCCAGACCAGTAAAGGTAAATGGTCGTCTGTGGTGAGCCAAGCGACACGATGGGTGGTTTCCTGTTGGCGGCTGTGTCGGTGAGTTTCTTCGTATTCGACAGGGAATGCAGCTGTGGATGATAATCCTTGTCACAGGGCGTAGACGAAGAATCCAGAAGTGCTGTCGGCACTCATTGATGGTCGTCTCGACTCCGGCGTGGTGTAGTTGACGATGTACGTTTTCTATTATAAGGCGCACGCTGTGTAGATTTCCGTCTAACACGGGTGGCGCTTTCATTGCGTCGGTGACGTCATTTGTCTTTTCTATACGGCTCTTGATACGTACGATGCCGTCTTTGTATGAAAGAGACAGCGGCCTTAGGCGGCTGCTCGGTGATATGGTGTCGCCCCTCTGTAGAGCGATAATCTCTTCGGCGAAGGCTTCTCCTTGTGAAGCCTTTATTATTAATACTTCGGCGCGACGCAGCGTTGATGCGTCGAGTGGTTTGTAACGTCGCGACGCCGAAGTATATATCTGCGTCGTTTCTATATTTTTCTTATGCGTCTTCGGAGCCCGTTTCCATAGAGGGTCCTTTTCTTTATTTTTCTTGTTTCTTTTGTAGTGTATACGTTCTCGATCAGGACGACAGAGGTCAATGAACTGTAGAGTTCGTGCTGTAGCGCGGAGATATCGCTCCCACTTTGAAAATCGCTCGGCGTTAGGGATGGCTTGTGTGAAGTTCGGCTTATGCATTCTAACGATAACGCATTTTTCTTCCCCTGTCGGCTCGCTCACTTTGACCTTTTCGACCGGCCATGTGTCTTCGTGTTGTCGCAGGAAGTCAGGCCCGGTGAACCAGCGATGATGACAAGTGAAGTTATGTGGTACGTTCCGTGTGGCGTCATCTGCGCTGTTTAACGCTGAGGGCAGCCAATGCCATTCTTGTACTGATGTGTACTCTTCTATGGCTGCGATGCGGTGAGCGACAAATGGCTTATATGATCGTGAGCCGGTCTTTACCCAGGTGATGACTGTTTTGCTGTCCGACCAGAAGAATTTCTTGTCTGGCTTCCTGTCATGTTCTTCTATGACTGCGGCAGCCATCCTTGCTCCCATGACAGCGGCTTGTAGTTCAAGGCGTGGTATCGAAGTTAGCTTCAAAGGTGCGACTCTTGCCTTCGCGGTGACGAGCGTTGTGACAATTTCTCCACTAGGCGTAATAGCGCGCCAGTAGAGCGCACTAGAGTAAGCGGCTTCGCTGGCATCTACCAGTGTGTGTAGCTGAAGTGAGATGCAGTCGCTGTAGTGCAGATAGCAGCGAGGTAAGACGATGCGATGAAGATTGCGCAGGTGGCCCATCCATTCTTGCCATTGGTCGGCGAGGTCGGTGTCGATACGTTCGTCCCAGCCTGTCCCTCGGCGCCAGAGCTCTTGTAATATTTGTTTCGCTCGCACTGTGACGGGTGAAGCGAAACCGAGAGGATCGTAGATTGACATAACGATCTTAAGCGCTTCCCTCTTCGTTGGTGCGTCGCGTTGGAGTACTTTTTCGGGTACTCGCGCTAAATCTAGGTTAAAGGCGAGTTCGTCGGCGCTCGGCCTCCATACAAGGCCAAGAACGCGCTCGACGTTGCTGCTCTCGGAGATAGCGACTGTTGATGGGGTTTCGGTTTCATTGGCGAGTTCACGTAGAGCTTCAGGTGAGTTGGACGTCCATTTCTTTAACTCGTAGTGGCCTTTGCGATGGATTTTCTTGACTTCCTTGGCTATTTTCACTGCTCGTTCGACAGTTTCGTAACTGTCTAAGTAGTCATCGACATAATGTTTTCTGACGATTGCTGATGCGGCTTCGGGTAGAGTCTCTGCGTACTGTTGAGCGTTCTTGTCCTTGACGTAGATGGCGATCGATGGCGAACACGTAGCTCCGAATATGAGTGATGTCATGCGATACTCGGTGGGCGAGTCGTCAGTGTTTTCGCGCCACAAGTACCGCAGTGCATCTCTGTCTTCGGGGCGCACTTTGACTTGCATGAACATTTCGGAGATGTCGGCTGATACGGCGATAGCGTGCTGACGAAAGCGCATCAGCACTCCAGGTAGAGATTGAAGAAGGTCAGGCCCGGTGAGTAGGAAGTCATTAAGGCTCTTCCCGTTCGTCTTAGCGGCGGCGTCGTGCACGATCCGCGTCTTCTCTGGTTTCATAGGGTTGATGACGGCGAAGTGAGGCAGATACCACGTTTTTCCTAGTGTCTTCGTTGGCGGAGCGAGCTCGGCGTAGCCCTTCTCTACTACGGAGTTCATCTGCTCATGGTACTTCTTGGCGAGTACTGTGTCTTTCTTCAATTTCTTCTCGATTGAGTTAAGTCGTTTTACGGCGGCTTCATAGTTATACGGCATTTGCGGGGTATCTTCTTTCCATAGTAATGCAGTTTCATAGTGTCCGTCTTCTAAGTGCTTCGTATTTTTCTCCAGAATCTCGAGTGCTCGTAATTCTGGATCGCTTCGTGGTGTATTCGGCTGGATCATGAGGTTTTCCATAGCAAAGTGATGCTTCAATTGTTCGTCCATATGTTCCTCTTGATCGTACGAAGTTGATACGAAGTTGACGCGCTGTCCTAGTGCGCGTGTATGTGCTCCGTGAAGTACCCAACCGAGCGGTGTCAAAGATGCTACCGGTTGGTCTTTACGTCCTCTTCTCGTTTCTTCGGCTAGGAGAAGGTGCCAGTTATCTTGCCCAATTAAGAGTCTCGGCACCGCACTGTTGGTGATAAGATCCCCTGTCAAGTCGTCAAGGTGTGGGCAGGAACGCAGGTCAGCTTCTTCGATCTTCTGTGGTGATAGCTTCAACTCCTCTATAGTACGTGCGACGATGCGGTGACGTCTATGAGTCCGTCCTTGTAGGGTGACCGAAACTCTACGTGACCGCTTTGAAGATAGCTTTGTGTCGGCGATCGCTTCAATGTTCAAAGGGTCGACGCGTCCTCGTGCGCCGACCTCTTCTGCCAGTGATGTCTCAAGTAGAGTGACAGTTGAGCCGTCGTCCAACAACGCCCAGGTGTCCACTTCTCCCGCCGGTCCCGAGATACGTACAGGCGCGATTTTCAAGTACGCCTGCGCCCTCTTCTTCATCCATGAACTTGTGACTACTTGTTTTTCTTCAGTGTTCGGCGGTGTCTTCAAGTGATGAAGTAACTTGTGATGATAATATCTGCAGTCTTCAATAGTGCATTTCTTCGTCTTGCAATAATGTTTCTGGTTACGGAAGCGTAGGCAGCGAAAACATAGACGTAGCTTCTTGGCGATGTCCCATCTCTCGTTTATTGTTGCGTCAATGAATCGCTTGCATGTAGCGACGGAGTGGCCGGTATTCTCGCACGACAGGCATTGGTCAGCTGGGCGCTCCTGTGAGGTGAACGTCCGCTGTTGTTGGCGCTTCTGTTGTGGCTGTTGTTGCTTCTCGTTGACGATGTTCTCCGGCTGAGCGAAAGGGCTGCAGAGGTCTGCCTCTCGCTGTAGAAAACGTGCGAGCTTCAGTAGGTCGGGCTCTTCTCCAGGCTGGCTTGCGGCGAAGTCGAACCATCTGTATCGCAGCGTAGATGGTAATTTCTCTGACGTCATCTTCGTGATTTCGGGATTGTAAAGGTAGTAGATCTTGTTGAGAGCCTTCAGTGCTGCTACGATATTGGTGACACGACTGGCAAAGATGCAGATGTCTCGAGGTGTGTCAGCTGGCTTCGCGAGGTTCCGCAGGCGGTCCAATTCAGCTGAGGCAATAGCATCTGGTCTTCCAAAGCGCGACTCCAAGGCGTGCATGATGTTTTCCGGCTGAGTATGTTGGACGAGGAGGTTGTCTACGGCTTCTCTTGCTCTTCCTTTGAGGTTTCTTCGTAGTCTTGAAGTATTCTCTGTTTCGCTGAAGAAGCGAGCGGTTTCGTTGTATGCGGCTTTGAAACATAGCCACTCTTGATGGTTGCCGTTGAATAATGGCAAGTCCGTGGCTTGACGTGATGCGTATGGCTGTAGTTGTGACTGTCTAGCCGCCAGTGTGATAGCGGCGGCTAGTTCGGCGATATCCCCTCTCGGCGAAGACAGTGGCTGAAGAGCGACGGCAGTGTTCGGCCTCGGCGCAGGAATTCCTGGAGGCACGATGATGGCTTCTGGTAGTGGCGCAGGTGGACGTCGATCTTCATTAGAAGGTGGTTGCGGTGGCGGTGTCGATGCAGTAGCAGGCAGCGCTCGGTCTCTCTGAAGCGGCTGCTGATTTTTCCTTGGTGAATCTTGATGTGCTTGATCGACTATAGCGAGTATGTGCGTCTCGCTATTATGCAACCAGTTGTCCACACGTTGCGCTGTTTCTCCGTCGCTGAATGCAGTACGTGCGTCTTCTTCCATTTGTTCGGCTTCTATGGCGGCTTCAGCTTCTAGTACGGCGATACGGGCTGCGGTGAGTTCCACTTGAAGGCGCGCATGTTCTTCACGTGCGCGGGCGAGTTGTAGAATTTGCGTGAAGCGTTGACTGCACGATTGCGTGCCCATTCGGCGACTGTTCGACATCGGAGCAGGTTGTGCGGCAATGGGTTGTGGTGCGTCAGGCGCTCGGGCCGATGACGCGGTGGCAGGCGCTGCGGCGTTTGACGGCGCAGGCAGTGAAGTCACGACGGCAGGTGTCGTGATGGCGGTGTATGCCCCTCCGTAGGGCATGGTGACGATGGGCGGTGCGGCTAGCAGCGGCACGCCGTGATAAGTGGTGTACGGCTCCGTGACGTGTGCACCCGCGGCAGGTGGGGCTGCAGACGTCGCGGTGGTGGCGATGCTGGGAGCGTAGTGGGCTGGAGCGGTGGCACGGGACGTCGCGTCGGCGTCGGCAGTGGTCGGCGCGGCGTGCCCGACCGCGGCAGCTGGCCTTCTTCGGTCCACGGCGCTGATGGCGGGCGTGGACTGTGGCAATGGTGACGATGGAGACGAGAACACGGCGACTCCCTCCGTAGTTGTCGTCTCGGCACTCGATCTGACTTCGGTGGTGACGCTGGCAGTAGGATCTTCCTCGTAGATCTTCCGTCTTCTTCCCCCGCACGAACGCGTCACCGGCATGATGTCTTCTTTCTTCGAAATTGATATTTTCTATTCCCGTTGAATTTAGTTCTTGAAGGACCACGATGTCTTCTATTCCCGTTGCATTCGGCTTTCGAAGGACCACGATGTCTTCTATTCCCGTTGCATTCGGCTTTCGAAGGACCACGATGTGGGGGACGCTCTTCTTGAGTTATAATATACGGCAGTAGTGGACTGTATAGACGTGTCGTAAGAACGTCCGCCCACCGTTGTTGTGCTGGGATTGCGAGAACGTAGTCGAAGAAAACGCGGTACTGTAGTATACGTCGTTGGTGCGTGGGTGTTCCGAGGAGAGATTCTTCCCTACTTGAGGCCTTTTAGTGGTTTACTAGCGTAGATCGAGTGCTAGATCGAGTGCAAATTCTGCCGCATAGCAGTCCTATATATCTGTGAATTTACCGTTGGGTAACACGTTGTCTACTCACATCGTATCGAAGCGGTCTCCAACCAATCAGAGCGCGTATGTGCCCTGCTAGAACGGGCGAATATTTTAGACGGGGACAAAACATAGTTTTTGAATCTCGTCTCTGATTGGTTGGCGCCTGTCTAGCGCGTGACCATTTTCGATCCTAATTGTTTTACGAAATGCCTAGTTTTTTTATTATATCTTTCTAGTGCCTAACAATGTACCTACTTGCCTGCCGCCTCAAGTTAGGTCTCATTATGGCCTATCTCAATACTCCTCGAAATGAAGCACACACCAAACGAATGTCTTTATTTTCCTAAATTAAGTTACAACATCCGTATAACTTATAACGTATGCTTAGGTTTATTTAGTTCCTAGGCTATACGGCTGTACCTATATTCACAAATTATACGTCTAAACCTAGCTGACTATTTCTACGACTTATGGAAACATAATTTAACGTTACATGTGTAAAGATAGTGGAGTTATGATACAAATACGGTAACAAGAGCGTACAAACTACGCAGCTATCTATAAACATTAAAAGAGTTAAGCTCTTCAAAGAAAAATGTACTTACGAATTTCAATGCTTATTATAAACTAAGTATAAACACACATAATTATATAAATTATAATGAAGTTAACGTCTCTCAAGCACTCGCACTATAGTTTATCCACTTATTATTCATTATAACACGTACATATATGTACACATACGTGGGTCGTCCTGCGCACATAATAATATGTACATTATTGTATTGTATGCACGAATATAGGCCGTCCCGAACATTTAATATATAAAAACTACAGGGAATCTGTTTTATTTGTCAGTTATCTCGTCGCCATTCTCAAATTTTAGTAGGGCGCGACATTAAACCTAAATCGATAAAACTACCAGATGATATTCGTAGGTATATATAATTGGTCACGTCATTAATGGGGGAACACAAAATGGCGATGCAGCAATGCACAAAGCCTGGTACCGACATAAAAAAGAAATTAAAAAATCATAGAATATATAATCTACATAACTATGTTTCAGACTAGAATAAAATTTCCAATTGAAAAAACAAATTTACTTATCTTTTTTCTAATTTTAGTGAGAACAATTTCGCAATCCCGGGAATTCTGACAATGCGTACCAGAAGACCCGAGGTTACGTAAATTGTGGGTTCAAAACCACAAATCCCATTTGAGGATATCTTGAGTTACGTGTGTCGAGACCCAGATCGAGTTCCAAGTGACTTTTGTGTCACCAGAAAACGTGAATGAAACAGGATAGACTGTTTCGTCTGCTCATAACAATACCTACCCGCAGATACTGCAGTTTACTCGTGAACATGGCGCACAACTGTGCCGAAATATCGAGAGCTCACAATAAATACAATACATGGTAAATATCCCGTTTCTAAAGTTAATTCTACCATAAGTAATAATAATCCAGTTACCTTTTAATCTCGCGTTCTCTCTCTCCATCCTGACGAGTAGAACAGTCTGTTCTATGGCCATCTTCCACAACTGCTTTAGTTGTTCTTTGCTGCGCTTCCCTTTCTGCACTGGAGGTTTCCCGAGAAGGTTGGATGATATTTCACCTGTTATTTACATATAATTAGAATGCGTACTTAATAAACTTCAACAAATTAAATATCACGCTCATACATTTCAACTCTTATGCCTGTTTGGTAAAATGTCCATCTGGTTAATTTGGTTTGGTTCGAATACTAAGTCTTCAAAATAAGTTCAAATAGTAAGTCAGTGCCTCAAGACAATAGTCTTCGACCAATGTGTGTTACCAGTGATGACTTATGGCAGTGAAACGTGGTCTCTTACACAGTTACTTAAAGTCGCTCAACGAGCTATGGAAAGGGCTATGCTCGGGGTTTCTCTACGTGATCGAATCAGAAATGAGGAGATCCGTAGACGAACCTAAAGTCACCGACATAGCCCAGAAGATTAGCCAGTTGAAGTGGCAGTGGGCAGGGCACATAGCACGCAGAACAGATGGCCGATGGGACCGGAAGATTCTGGAGTGGAGAGCACGGCGGCAAGCGCAGCGTAGGTCGTCCATCAACAAGGTGGACTGACGACCTGATGAAGATCCCTTCCAACCGGTCCTTTTGGAAAATTATGGGGGATGGCTATTATCAGCAGTGGACATCCTACGGCTGAGATGAAATGAAATGACATATTTATCCCGAGCCATTGAGGGTAACCTTGAGGGATCGTAAGGATTTTCTTCTAAGCATACGATGTTACGAAAAATACATTGCCTTTGAGTTTTTCCTATGAAAACACAAAGAGGAAAAAGTATGTGTCCTATGAAAACATAATGGTTTTGTTGTATGTTTCTGCAGAAGAAAAACAAGCAATGAGTCATGTGTTTACCTTCTTCTTCTCCAGGATGTAGTACTTTCTGGTAGATGGCATGTCTCCAAGTATAGTCTGGTTCTGCACCGCCTTCAGTTGGGGCCGGTCGATTATCGCTTACTTGTAGGAAACTGCGAATAATAACGTCACATTAATATTATAATTCTGAAATTTTGGATGAACTGCGGATAAAAACGTCACATTAATATTATAACTCTGAAATTTTGGATGAACTGCGGATAAAAACGTCACATTAATATTAAAATTCCGAAATTTTGGATGAACTGAGGATAAAAACGTCACATTAATATTATAATTCCGAAATTTTGAATGAACTGCGGATAAAAACGTCACATTAATATTATAATTCTGAAATTTTGAGTGAACTGCGGATAAAAACGTCACATTAATATTAAAATTCCGAAATTTTGGATGAACTGCGGATAAAAACGTCACATTAATATAATAATTCCGAAATTTTGAATGAACTGCGGATAAAAACGTCACATTAATATTATAATTCTGAAGTTTTGGATGAACTGCGGATAAAAACGTCACATTAATATTATAATTCTGAAATTTTGGATGAACTGCGGATAAAAACGTCACATTAATATTATAATTCCGAAATTTTGCATGAACTGCGGATAAAAACGTCACATTAATATTATAATTCCGAAATTTTGAATGAACTGCGGATAAAAACGTCACATTAATATTATAATTCCGAAATTTTGGATGAACTACGGATAAAAACGTCACATTACTCCGTCCAATCAGCAAACCTGATGCGGACAGGTTAATATTATAATTCCGAAATTCTGGATGGATGTTTGTTACTCAATCACGACCAAACGGATGGAGAATGATCAAGATCATCATCAAATCACCACGCGAATAAGATGACGAACCGGAGCTAGTAAATAACATAGGTTAAAAATATAGAAAATATTATAATATTATATATATATTAAAAATATTATAAATAATACGGAGTTCTCTGGGTGATATTACTAAGTCACTAAAATTGTCCTAATTTTCGAATTGTGTCATTCTTGCTAATGAAGAATGAATAAAATTTAAGAAATATTATGTTTAATGATTCAATGGTTTTTGAACTAGTTCCAAATGTTTCATAGTTGTTTTTTTTATTACCCGAAAAGTAACCACGCTCGAAATACATTTAAGTGAAAGCTTTTAATTTAAATATAATATATAAAAATGAACCCCTATTTCTCCTGGTCACGCTATAACTTGAGAACTACTTTACCGATTTCTTTAAAGTTTTTAATTGTTTTCTAATACTACATAGGTCTTACATTAAAAAAATCCAGAAAAGATGGGAGGGTATGGCGAGGCCGAAGGCCGTCTCTACTATGCGAAGTCGCGGGCAGTCGCTAGTATTCTCAAATTTAATAAGACAGCGTTATAGTGCACCTACTACAGTCTCGTACCATGACGCTAAAACAGGGTTATCACTGTGTTATAACGCTGAGACAGCGTTTATTGCTTACTACGTAACTCACGAACCATAAAGGTGAGACGGCGTTTATTGCTTAATACGTTCGCTTACGATTGATAATGCTTAGACAGCGTAATCACTTACTACGGAACTCACAAAGCATAACGCTAAGACAGCGTTATGGCTTACTACGTAACTCACGAACCTTAAATCTGAGACAGCGTTATGGCTTACTACGTAAGTCACGAACCATAAAGCTGAGACAGCGTTTATTGCTTACTACGTTAGCTCACGATTGATAATGCTTAGACAGCGTAATCACTTACTACGGAACTTACAAAGCATAACGCTAAGACAGCGTTATGGCTAACTACGTAACTCACGAACCTTAAATCTGAGACAGCGTTATGGCTTACTACGTAAGTCACGAACCATAAAGCTGAGACAGCGTTTATTGCTTACTACGTAAGTCACGATTGATAATGCTTAGACAGCGTAATTACTTACTACGGAACTCACAAAGCATAACGCTAAGACAGCGTTATGGCTTACTACGTAACTCACGAACCTTAAAGCTGAGACAGCGTTATGGCTTACTACGTTAGCTCACGATTGATAATGCTTAGACAGCGTAATCACTTACTACGGAACTCACAAAGTATAACGCTAAGACAGCGTTATGGCTTACTACGTAATTCACGAACCATAAAGCTGAGACAGCGTTTATTGCTTACGCGTCTCAGTGTAATATGTGTGTATTGTACCTGAGTTCCGTAGTAAGCGATAATACTGTCTCAGTTTTACGATTCGTGAGTCAACGTAGTATAGGACTAACGCATCATAGGATGTAAGTGGCGCCTAATGAGCTCCCACATTGAACAGCGGCGTGGGGTGGAGAATAATTATTTCGTACTATATTTAAATTCTAAGTACTATTGTATTATGTTATTATTATTTGACATATTTCACGGGTTTCACCCGGTCCTTTACATAGGTATAAGTGGGGCTGTAGCCAACATTTAGGGGCCTGTTTGGTATAAATATACAATGTAGGAAAAAAACAGCAACATTTTGGATGGATGGTTACATTGTATATCTATTACAAAAATGGATAAAATGGCATGGCTATTGATATGTACTTATTAGTGGTACGGGAGATAGTGGGCTATGGACGAGACTACGGCACCTGCCATATTCAGTCTCATTTAAAAAAAATATTATTATTGTTATTATTTTATAAGTGTTGTATTACTGTTGCCTCGATAGCTCAGTGGTTGCAGTATATTGAAAAACATAAGAAATTTTCCCCAAAAAGATAACTGTTGCGCGCACTCACCGCTTGTAGTAATATTGAAGTTCCTGATGATCCCGGGATTCTAATGGTAATTTTAGTTCCATCCACTTGGTCACATAGACGCACACACAGTTATATAGTTTTTGTGTATGGTTTTATGTAGATTTTTGTAAATTAACAGCCGCCGGCGTTCTCAACTTTTATTTGGAGTGTGTCTCTGGCAGATCGCAGAGGGCACTTGCGAGCGCACAAGATGGATTTGGCAGGCAATCTGAACGTTCGTGTCGTGTCCCTACAATTACTATTATATAATTTGGGAAGGATAAAAAATGCTTCAGGCATTTTTACTTACATGTCCATCATAGGCGAATTGACAGGAAGCGCATCTTCCCTATTTTCGTCTATTGGTTGTTCTTCTTCTTCCTCTTCTTTTTCTTCTTGAGTAGGGGTCATTGCATGTTTCGGTGATATAGATACTGTAAAAATAAATATTTTCAAAACACTAGATAGAAAGAGGTTTAGCTGTGTGCTTTTCAAACGTGCTTATTTAATTAAAACCAGTGACGTAAAGCCGATTTTGCTCACGAAGTTAAATAATATTTTTTTAAGGCCTATTTAGACCTGAGCGTTATTCGCTACCGCTGTGGGTAGCGAAAAATACCACGCGGAACTTGATGGGTAAATAGTATGAGGTTCCATAACTGCAGCGAAACTTGTACAGCCTAGTGAGGCGGTGTTTTCTCTTGTTTGGCGAAACTAGTTCGCCGCCCCGCTAACCTTTGCCAACGAATATCTCTACCGCGCGCGGTAGCGATATACGTTTTGGTGTGAACAGTGAAATTAACGCATACCCTTTCGGATTTCTCTATCGCTCGCGGTAGCGAATAACGCCCAGGTTTGAATAGGCCTTAACTCAGTTAAAACAAACAATATTTTTATATCTCTATGCAACTGGTTTACGCAACGTTTATTAATAAAGGCCTTAGAGAATTCTCTGAGAGCAAACACCGTTGCATCTTTGAAAACATCCATGAAATAAATGACGAGATGACAAGAAACGTTGGAACCTTGTGTACAAGGGCGACGTCTCAAAGTATTTGACATCGGTGAGCTCGTCGACGAGCGCAACGACGAATCATGAGAAATCACACGGCTGACCATGAAGTTACATAGTGGTCAAATGCTAGTCGATCTATTTTGAAATCAATAGGCACAAAATGTTATAAACATTTTGGCATTTTTTCATCAAAACAAAGTAGGTACTATTTAATAATATCTTACCATTCTCTACGCTGATGACAGCTGGTGATAGAGACTTGCTCCTGGTTTCCTGTGCGTGCAGCAGTTCCGGCTCTGCTCCTGTGGTAGCAGATTCTGTCGGGGCAGAGGGAAGAGGGGAAGCTTCCTAAAAGGAATAAATTTGTATCACAAACGCAAGCTTGCAGAAGTAATCGCACCATCCAGTATAAATAATTTATGTTTTTAAACGAACAAGTGACGAGAAAAGTCGTATGTTTGCCTGATGGTCAGAATGCTGGCCATGATAGTTAATCGAACTAATAATAATCGGAAGGGCCTGTCTATAGTATGGACCACATCCGGTGGTCGTTACCTAGGAGTGTTTGAAACGCCCGCGTCGCTGACGTCTCGCTTAGCCTGATGTGGTTGAAACTATATTCGGACCTATCCGATTATTATGACGTGAGTAATCCCGCATTTTTCAGTAAAAATGAGTGAAAATAACCTTAGTTTTATAACAAAACAAGTACAATTTGAAAAATTTAATACCGACTTCCATTCTATTAAGTTATTGAAGGATATCTCAAAAATTACTAGACTGAATTTGATAAATGGCACCACACGAGAAGCATCAGCTTTCAAACAAAAAAGAGTTTTGAGAATCGGTTCACCCAGTCGAAAGTTATGAGGTAACAAATATAAACAAAAAATAAAAAAAAACATACAGTCGAATTGAGTACCTCCTCCTTTTTTTGGAAGTCGGTAGAAAATAGTTATAAACCCTTAACTTACACCTGAAGTTTTGCCGTGCACTGCTGCCAGCGTCACCCCAGACGTTTAATTGCCTCATTCGGCTAGTTATTCTTGACACAGTGTCCTTCACACCCTATCAGAGTAATGAATACTATCAGCTAAGTATGTTCCCATTGCTGAAACTCTAGCCTTACTCTCGCAGAATGGACTTGGGCCATAATCCACCAAGTTAGCGTAAAGCTGGATAGGCTAGTGGCCAACCCTTGTCGATGTTTACAGGCCGTCTGAAGGCCTTCGACATGGCCTAACTTTTGTTCTAAGACAAACTCAGTTGAACAATGCCACTAGCATACACGAATCCAACTCCTGACCGCAGCAAGCGTTGCTTCACTTGTTGACCGGTTATCGCCAAGTCAAGCTCCGTTGCGAGCGTTTCCTTCATCCATCACAGCAACGCTAGCGTACTATAACCATGGTATAACTATAGCTTGACGGTGCTATAGTGCGTTAGCATTCCATTTGCAGTGGTATCTTTTACCCTACACTAACAAAACGCAAGAGACGCCCTACCACTTAGTGAGGACCACAGACATGTGCCATTATTAGTAAATTATTGAGATCTTTCACCTTTTTAACAATGCTCTGCCCTAAATCGTCGCGGCTGGCCCGCCGTCGCAACAAATCAAGTCCACGCTTGGCCTTCATTATAATAGTGCTTCCACCTAAGTACTGATTTAAAAACTCGGACCTGTTGGAAAAAAATATATGTTAGGTTACAGTAAAAGAAAAGAGATTCCAAACGTAACACAGTTCAAAAACGCTTGACAATTACTCCCATTTTTTGGAGTACCTATCATAACAATGGAGCGTTTTGTAATTTTTGCCTTTATTATATATAACAATAATCATTCAATGATACCCACGTGAAGGCGAGTTTAAATAACTGTAGTGCAAGTACCTTAACAGTCATTAAGTTTGTCGAATCACTAAGATCGATAAATTTAAAGAATCGGACCCTAGAAAGTATGGAAGTCATATCGACGACTTATACGATCGTCAAATTGTCGACAATATATCGATTATTACGAATTGTTTGCTTTCCACAATGCGTCCTCGTATTATTTGAAGATTTCTACGAGCATTTCGCTCTTCTACGATCAAAAGAAGGCTGAAGTCTATTTTTTTATTGAATACCAGCTGCTCCTCGCGGTTACAACCGCATGGTGATGGATGACGACGATGTTGATGGAAATTATCCTATGTGTAAATTCAGAACTCCATCTACCTCCATGCCAAAGTTCATCAAAATTTGAGCCGTTTGGAAAGAGAATAACAAATATAATATTCATCCATAAATACAACCCTTCGCGTTTTTAATATTAGTAAGATCAAATGCAACTAAAAAATATCACGTCGCCTGTCGATAAGCTATATCGAGGTCGTTTTCAAAGCTGACAAAACAATCGTTAAAATCGATTAAATAGACGATCTCAAACGTAATTTAACAGTTCCATGCTAGGTTACCGTTATAATCGTAAAAACTTATCGAATTTAACTACCGATCGATTAATTTTGTTACTTGCTTGCAATGATCGACAAAAGATCGATATTCAAAATTCAAATTTATCGATCGCTATGTTCGGTACTTGCACTGCTGAAGAAATAGTACTGTAGTATAGTGAAGTTAGATTTTGAAGGATTTGGATGAAGGGATTTTGTCCACAAAATGATCAAATGTATCTTGTTGGACTATAAAACCTTTTTACGTTACCTATTTTCAGCAGTGTCGTGGACATGCCTGGTTTGTTTCGCTTCACAATGGGCTCTCAGAAGCATCATGAGGAACGAATTGTGTTCGCTGGTCTGTAAAAATACGAAAATTTACTTATTAATTTATTACTTTTAAAACCATACAAAAAATAAGCACACCAAAAACCACAAAGATTTGTCCGGTACATCAGTTGAGTTTGTTCACAACTCACATATAGACAAAATTTAAAGAAGCTATGTTTAAACATAAAGTTAGATATAATATGGTTGACAGGCCGGTTGGCGCAGTTGGTAGCACCCCTGCCTTCTGAGCTGCTGGTCCCGGGTTCGATCCCCGGACAGGTCAAACATTTGTGTGCATGAACATGTCTGTTTGATCTGTGTCTGGGTGTGTACATGTATATAAGTATGTGTATCAGACATCAGGTTACCATAGTACAGGCTCTGCCTAGTTTGGGACCTGAAGACCTTTGTGTGGATGTTGTCCCATATTATTATTATTATAAAGTTATTATAAAAGTCAAGGCAATAATCAAAGTTGCCGTGGTGTGCCAGCTTATAATAGGAGCTCCCCCAAACTCCTCCCGTGGGTGCCGAATAAGGCGGCTAAAAAATAGCATCAATAAGGTAGGCAGCAGCCCCGACCCTTGTAAGTAAAAGTTAAACAATAGCCCTTATCGAAGTTTGCAGTCTAAAAAAAAGATCTTCAACATCATCCAGGATGGACGGCTTAACTCTTACAAATCTGATGACGGTAATGTTATAAAAAGTATTTTGTTTAAAGCTTAACTAGAATGCAGAGTGATTAGGAAATACGCAGATATTTATCAAAAAATATCATTAGCGTCCAATCACGCAACCAAGTAGACAGGAGCAAGCTTTACTTTCGACAAACGACATCGATCACCCCGCGCAATGTTTGTCCCTGCAGATACCGCGTAACATTGACGTCTATGTTCAGTTTCAATTACATTGTATGATCGCGTCACAGCGTAGGCACGCGATAGTAGATAGAGATAGAGATAGAGAGAGTCATTGCAGGTACATGGTGACACTATATCAGCGTTATTGCAGGAGCAAGGTAACACTGTCTCAGCGTCATTGTAGGGAAGGTGATAACGCTGTCTCAGCGTTATTGCAGGTACAAGGTAACGCTGTCTCAGCATCATTGCAGGTACGTGATAACACTATCTCAGCGCCATTGCAGGTACAAGGTAACGCTGTCTCAGCATCATTATAGGTATATGAGTTACGATAACGTTGTGTTACGATTTCAAATCGACTTCTATCCATGGGTAATCTGGGGTGTAGTTATGTTGTGTGCATGCTGGAAATATTGCAGAGAGACAGTGTGTATATAAGTTTAAATAATTATGTATATTACGAACCTCATACATATGATTCGTCCCCCCTTGATACTTCATGATGATAAGATCCTGCTCCTCATCCGGTAACTGCTCGATGCGACGGAGTATGAAAGCATGGGTTTTCTTATCATTCATACCTAAAAATAAATTTTTACATGTAACCTGCGTCTTTAAAGAAGCATATTTATATAGTAAATATGGCAATATTTTGAAAACGAGATTGCATTTGAGGGTAGACACCCACTGAAAAACCAGTAGAAGTGTTGGAGAAATCAAATGTCGACGAACCGATCCTGATTAATGACTTATGATAACAGATGTTGAGCAATATGTATGAGCTCACTAGTTCTGAAATATTAGGATCAGCCACTAAAATATTTGGCAAGCCGCAGTGGGTTCCAAAGTAGTGAGTCGGCAATTCCTCCCAGATTAAAAGAGGTAAATAAAATAAACATCTCAAACGTAAACGTTAGAAAATCCATATACATCATGTAATTATTTCAGCATGCTCAAATGATGTTAACGTACCTTCAACATCATGGCAGAGCCGATGATACCACAGTATTGGACAGAGTTCGCAAGTCATGTTTGGTGACTTGTCTCTTGATTTTTTTAGCAGTTCTGCGTGAGCCACGAACGCTTGTTTAATTGCTGTAAATATTTAAAACTTTGAACATTAAATGTTTATCGGAAGCGGGTCTTCATAATCAACTCCGATTGTTTCAAAAGGTCCTCTGAATTTTGAAATAAATTCTGAATGTTAGAAAAGTACTCAGATAGGGAGCTTATTGGTATACAAAGATTACACAGTTTGAATGAATATTAAAAAAGTAAGTTTTGAGAATCAATTGGTGAAAGCTTTATTTCAATATAAGTAGAAAAGGCGGAAGTAATACTTACTATGGACGTTATTTCAAAAATTCAGGGGGGATTTTTTGGCGACTCTACATTTTAAAAGTCAAGATATGCATATAGAAAAATAAGTGTTAATTAAGGCTGGCCTACTGTGTGTTTTGTGTATATGTAAGCACATAATGCATTTGAAAATAAATAAAAAGCAGGAGGTTCTCTATATTCGGCAAAAGTGTTTTTTTCTGTGTTTGTTAAGTGCCCCGCAGACGGTCATTCAGTCATTCAAATTGTCAAGTTTTACGTCATTGATGTACCAAATGATCGTTTAGATAGGCAATTGAAGCCATTGTCATTCGCGACTACGTGATTGAACGCGAATAAATGTGCGAGTTGGTAGCCGGCTATACGTTGCAACAGTAGACGGATGGAAGTTTTGATGGAAGCCCGTTGTCATTCGCGAATGACGTAATCAATTGAATGTCTCGTTGTGCAATTGACAGATTTCGGTCATTCGCACACTAGTCTACAAACATTGCGGATTTGAATTCGACATAATGGTTCGTCTACCTTTCGTATACTGGCCAGAAAATCAATGTGGGCGTGCAATTGAGGCATCGTATGAAGCTCCATCATTCGCACCTTCAATTGAAACCGTCAATGACGTAAAAATTGACAATTGCGTATGACCGTCTTCAGGGCACTTTACACGATTACTCTGCCAATTATGTGTTGATTTTGATGATTATTTTTTTGGTTGGTAGTTCTTACTTCAAAGGAGGCCCAATATACATTTTATCAAGAATTTAGCATCACATAACACAGGCCATACATATTTAGAATATACCTACAAAAGACGAATTCTAGGACACAGATGACATTTTAATTTGTGATTCGCATCAGCAAAAGTTTCGACGAGGAATAAAAAAATAAAACATAAACATAATTCGTAAGCTTTTCTACTTTTTAGTTTAAGTTACTTCTTAACGGTGTAGTCTAGAAGTCGGTTTATGTTATTGAATAAATATCTGCCTTTTATATTTATTATAATAGAAAGAACTTACCAGTAACGACTTCATTTGCAACGGAATCACTCTCACATTGGAACACATAGCAAGCATAGGTGTCATTTGTTTCTCGACAGACAAAACCAAAATGCTCCTGTTAAAAAGAATATTTCTTTACTTATTATGTTCTTAATGCGAAATTTCACGAGTTTGTAGGTGTGTTTATTACTTCTTCATGCTGTCATACTCGGCGAATTTAGATGTATTTTGGTACAGAGATAGCAATTTTAATACAAAGGTTCTTTATCCTTATTCAAATGGTACTTCTCAAGAATCAAGTCAATATTTTTTAGATACTATGTAATAAAACTTACTCTAAAATCGTTGTCTATTTAGTTAAATTACATAGATCGTACAAGAGGGATTCATATTTGTTTTAACATTATGTTATAATACTTGTCAATTTAGTACATAACACACTAAAATAATATTAAAATACAGTGTTTGCTGCCACCGCAGGTAACTCACTACACGAGCATATAAAATAAAATGTATCGTGTTCATCGGCGATCAATGGTGAAGAACGAGGAAGAATGTTTTAATGCCAATATTGGGTATAAATATAGTACCTTTTGAGTTTTGTTGTTATTAATTATATAAATTAGGTTGAAAAACTGTTCGAGCGTGGATCTCATCTTTACTTTGGTTACGTATTTTGTTAGCATACTAAACAGGACTATAATATCTATTATCTACATACATACGCTAATATTATAATGAAAAAATGTTTGAGTGTTTGTAGTGTATAAACTCAAAACCTACTTAAACGATTTTGAAATGCCTTTCACCATTAGAAAGTTCTGAAGTTCCATATAAAACGAACAAAACAAAAATTAGGTAGTTATATATACGCACATATAGAGATAAATAAGTAACAGAAATGAAAACAACCTTGTCTACCTATTATGCATATATATATTCGACATTGAGATACGGCATTATTCTATGGGGTAACAGCGTTGATGCACATGATCTTTTTATTTCACAGAAGAAATGTATTCGAATCATTTATAACATAAAAAGCCCTGACAGCTGTAAACCTTACTTCATTAAACAAAAAATACTTACTTTGACATGCATATACATCCTTGAGATATGCAAATTTGTAAAAAAAATACCCTAACTTCTTTGACAAAAAATCTGACCAACCGCGACGTTACGAAACTAGATACAAACATAATTTAATACTTCCTGCTTCGGTATTAAAATCACATAGCTCTGGTCCTACCATCATGGCTGTTAAAATATATAACAAAATCCCAGACAATTTGAAGGTAGAAGAGAATGACAGGTGTTTTGAAAATAACTTAGACATTTTAAATAAATGAATGTTATTATGACTTGGATGAATTTTTTAAGCGTTAATTATAAAATATTTGAATATTTTTTAATGATTGTAAATAGATTAACATGAATTATGTAAATGTGCTAATAAGACAAATTGGTCCGCTTCAACTCATATTGCCATACCCTTTCAGGGTCATGTGATACTTAGTTACTAAATTGTAAGATCCTTGTTACACATTGGCAATAAATATTGAATATGAATATGAAAGTTACATTATTCCTGAGAGACATACGATTTTTAATGTCTCATCGTCATTGTCTATCACCACGCGGATTAAACCGCGGAACGCTAGTATATGATTAGAGCTTTTAGTCCAGTGACACAGCTTTTAAAAACATAAACTTTTTGGTGTCAACGTTACCACGTCCTCTAGGTAATATGAAGTAGAAAATTGTTTGAAAAGATACTATGGTACATTCTTACCTTGTTCAGTCTACCCAAGACGCAGCTAGCAACATCTTTGAAATCTCTTTGGAGAAGTATTTGTTTTCTATCGGGACTTATCAAACGTAGTTCAGAGCGACCAATCTGCAAGTATTTTATTGTCGCATAATTATTACTTAATTATTAAGGAATTTGGTAGATAAACCCTCACTGTGTTGCTACTTTATTATCATCAGACTCCAGTTTTTACCTACCGTCTCCTTCAAAACGGACCAACCAATCCATGATAAGCACACTCAAGAATGTTTGTCACACCGTTGGATTGCTCTCAATTCAGATACGTAAGCTCATGGGTAAAATTTTATTAATCAAACAACAAAGGACTTTATCCAGTATTTTTTTTTTATTAATATTAGAAAATTACGAAACAGGCAACTCAAATGCCTAATGGCAGGAAACATGCTCAGCAACAACATCTTCTAGCGCTACTTAATTAAGTTGGTCTTCAGCATGGCACTTTGAGTCATTGGTTTTGACTTAATTTTCTAGACATTTTATGTAAGAGACCAACATGCACAATTTGCTATTTTGAATACTTAAGCGCAAATTTTTAATTACCGCGCTTAAAAATCACGAAATTTTGTGAGCGGGCAAATGGTGGGCGAATGTGAAGTCGTAAGTGACTTCATTGCCGGACTTACAGTGCTATTGCTCTTGCATGAAATCGCAGTGAGCTTCGTAGACTTCATTTCAAATTTGACATTTGTCTATGTCACAATGATCAGATTTGCTTGCTTTGTTTACCTACCAGTCCGATTCCATTAGCACGCTAACAGCGCTGTGAGTGACTAAATTGCGCTTTTTAATATTTGACCAAGGAGATAGACGTCAGCACCATAAGGAATGAAAGCGAATAACGGACCGCGGCATTTGTCAGTCTCTATTTTTAATTGCATTAAAATAATTAATACTCATTTCCAAACTTTTATCGATTCTCAGCCATATTTTCGCCACGGCAAAAACCTGTTACTTGAATTTCGATGAAGTAATGGTAAACAGTAAAATGGCTTTATACTAGAAACTAGACTTTAGGCTCTCACTTATGGTGGGTTTCTGAGGTTCTTTCTTATATGATATAGTTAATCTATTTATTAAAATTGTTTGACGTCTTATTTCATTGATAAGTCAGTTAAGACATGACATAACTTAAACGAATGAATGTTTAAATACCTCAGAAACCCGGCATTAGTAAAAGCAAATTACCTTACCTGAAACAGCATGGTCCTGTTCTGCTCACCAATTAATTGAGCTAAAGGAGTTTTATTATTAATAGTGCCGATAGATGCAGATCTTTCTCTCAAGAACGGTTTATTTTCAGGCATTCTCTTCACGTCACTATCATTATTTGTCTTTGGTTTTCTTATTATCTCTTCAAAGTTAATTTTCTTTGGAACTTCGCCTGCTATCGTTGTATCTTTGGTTATTTCTTCTGTCACAAATCCTTTACTTTTTTCTACAATTTGCGACATAAATGTGTCTTTCTTTGATTGTTTCTGAAGTGTAGATACATTATCTTCTTGTTTTATTTCTAAGCTACTCTTGGACTCAGTTTTTATAAAGGGATTATGAGCGTTTACTATGACTTCACTGCTAACAGATTTAGTAGCGTCTTCATAAAACTGAGTAATACTATTAGCCGTTTCTGATATAATACTTTTTACGTCAGCATTTGTCTTATTTCTCAGATAATTCTTTTCGTCGTCTTCTGTTACAGTCCCCAAATTAACGAAAGGAACGTTTAGTATTAAAACGGATGGTTCTAAAGGAATATTAGTTGGGCGTTGTATACTTTTTTTTACTTCTCTATCTATTGAATGCACAGTTTCGACCTTCTCTTTTTCTGTATTAGGAATAGTCTTTTCTATTCTTTCTTTTGTAAACATATCAAATTCATCTTCGACTTCTTTACAGTCTGGCGATTTGTCTATAAGTGTATCTATGCTTTTCCAAGTGTTATTGTTTGGTTGTAAAGGGGTAGTACTGGGCGATAAGTTGTTTTGATTATATATTTTATTGCCCTCATTTATATCGTTCTTTTTGTCGTCAAGGTTTTCACGAGAATTGCTACTGTAAAGTGATGTCTGGAAATAATACAAAGATTTAAAATACCTTTAAGTGACTTAAATTTAATAGTAGTATTGTTTAGACAACTTGTTATACGTTAGTCTAATTATCATTGACCAAGGTGTAATAGATGAACTCTTGCTAATAACATAGAATATGTAATGGGTAATATAAAAAATAAATACCCCAGTAGACGAGAGCAAGCTGTGGCGTCGTCTCAATGCTTTCTCCGCTTGATGCTGAGCGAATTTAGTCAGTGCGTCATCTATTAGAGACTCTGGTACTCTTCGCTGTGAAATGCGAACTTTTCCTATGTACAGAACCTGGAAACATTAAATATGGAACATTAGAATCATGCGTTGGGCCCGTCGGGACTGAGCTGGGTTATATAAATTTAACCGCAATATTTCGGCAGGCATATAACAGAGATGGCAAGAGCCATCTTTGTTATCAACCTTCACTTTTATAATACATATTATAATAAGCTGCAGCAGTGTATACCAGACCGATGGTTAATAGTTTGAAATAAAAATCATATCTCCTGTTATATCCTCGACGTAATCGCACCGCCCATAATAGCACAATCAGAAATATGTACCTAATGTACCACTACAAGACTAGATAAACATAGTAGTATGAATTGAATTCAAATGTTCATTTACCTCTTCGCTAATTATTCTAAATATACACCTACTATTATCTGCCGGGCCATTATGTGTCTCAGTTGCTAACAAATGTTGATTTAAATCTTGATAAATGGCGGCTCTATGTCAGTTCTGGCAACTCCAGTAAGCAAAAATGTTTGTTATTTGAAAAGTGACATAGAGCCGCCAAATTTTGTTTTTTTTCTATCAACATTTGTTAGCAAATAACAACTAACTTTGAACACAAAAATAGTCTTGCAACCCTACGCGGCGATTTTGCCAGCATTCTGGCCATATTTTCAATCATCGTGCGGCTTGTAGCCGTTTTTTCTACTTTTATTTTATAAAATTGCATTTACGACTGTATACATACATGTAAGTATAAATTCCAACCATCCAAAATTATAAACATATATCTTATATAAGCTCTATCTTATATCTCACCTCAAAGAAATGAGAGTCTGAAGGCGAGAGATCGGCGGACAACGAAGTGAGAGCTGATGCATTGCTGTTGCTTCGTACAAGTGCTGAAGCAGGTTCTGTTGTCCTGAAACGATGTATTTGATTCATAAGAATACAACCAATGATTTTGTTTGTAGTTGATGTAACTTTGATGTTACAGTTCGAATCAGAATGAAAGTGAAATTACTTGCAAGGAGATTTTTCTCATTTCTATGATTATTCTTAGACTAATCTTCGACTACTCCTTCATCATCTCATTCAATCATTTGATGCTATGTGATGATGCGATTGAAGATGGACAAATGCAGTTATAAGGATCAATCCAAAAAGCTGATAATTCGGCATTTGACAGGATGTCGATGTGTGATTCCAATGCGAAGTGAATCACTGCAAATCTTATACAATATGGTGCGTGGCTTAAACCACTATTATATTGTTTGCCTGGGCTACCTATTCCAAACAACCAATGTTCCTAAACAATACTATATTTTTTTTTATGTGGTAGGTTGCTAAACGAGTAGGCAGTGTTATATAATGTTGTTAATATGTTGAGGGTATGCAACACTTTTGTTTGGTGTACCGACAAGGAGAAATAAATGTCAGTCGTAATCCAGCAAGCCGTTGTTTCATTACAGGCAGCACACCTGATGGTAAGTGATTGCCATCGCTCACGGATACGCATCCGCAATACCACAGGTCCCGAGGATGCGTTGCCGCTTTTGAGAAAAGCTTTTACTGTAACTCTAGAGTTTAGTGGATGAAATAATCACCCAGTTGTTTAGCATAGCTTCTGGCTGTTTACATTACTGATATCTAGTTAACTTTCCCTGCTCAGCAGCAGACAGACAGCAGACTCTCAATAGTCCATGTACCCAACACGTATATGTTTTATATTTATATAAGGTGATGAGCAGAAAAAGTCGAATGTATCTAATCATATCAATAACGGAAACGGCCAGTATGCAAGGTTTGACTGTATAGTTAAAATTCAAATAGATCTCCGTGAAGAAAGGAATAAATAAGGAATCTCCGTGCGCTTCGCAATCTAACGAAGGCGCGGGCGAGTCAGCTAGTAGAGTATAAGATAATTATTTGTTTACGAAACAATTGATTGTCATGTTGTATGAGTCGGGAATTAATCCCGACTTAGCATATGATAGGCTTATCTTATATCTATCAAAACGTAAAAAAATCTCTAACAAAGTTAATGTTAAATTAAAACAAAACAAAGCCAAAAAGACAACTATACAAAAAAAACAAGGAAAAAAAAGTAACCGAAAAAACAAAGAAACTTCAAGCTCAACCCTAAAAACGAAAGAGTATTTTTACAGACAATTTATGATGCCTACCATTAGGAAGAAGTACTTTTTTTGTATTGTCATTAATTGGCCGAAGCGTACTCGTATCTGCTTTAACTGGCCAAATTGATATTTATCTGTCCGTATATTTATTAGGTTGTATACAATGTACATAGATATACGGATAGACGGAAACTTTTAAAAATGCTCTTGCGGTACTATACACGAAATGCCTGCTAGAATCGAGAGTGCCGCAGGCCTGGGATAATGCCGTCATCATACTTCTTCACAAGAAGGGGGACATAAAAAGACTCGACAACTATAGGCCTATTAGTCTTTTGTCGCACCTGTATAAACTTTTCACGCGCATCTTGGTAAATAGGTTAAAAAATAAATTAGATGCCTATCAACCGCGAGAACAGGCTGGATTCAGGAGCGGCTATAGTACAGTTGACCACCTACAAACGCTCAAAACGCTTATCGAAAAATGTAACGAATATCAGAAGCCAATTATCATAACATTCGTTGACTATGAAAAGGCGTTTGACTCCATTGAAACCTGGGCAGTCGAAAACGCACTTGCAGATTGTAGGATAGACGAGCGTTACATATCTCTGATAAAGCACCTCCAGAGTCATGCTACATCATGTGTCAATTTGCACAAAAAGACTGAGAAATTCCATCTGGACAGAGGAGTTCGCCAAGGAGATACTTTCCCCAAAGCTATTTAATGCAGCACTCGAAAACGTATTCAAAAAACTTGACTGGGAGAGTAAAGGCATAAGTATCGACGGGGAAAGCTTAAGCAACTTGAGATTTGCAGACGACCTGGCACTTTTCTCCGAGAGTATAGAAGAGATGTTGGTCATGTTTGAGGAGCTACAAGAAGAGTCAGCTAAAGTGGGTCTCAGGATTAATACTGAGAAAACTAAAATCATGACCAACTTACCAACAGCGCTCTACCAACTGCCTGTAGAGGTCGTATCGGAATATACCTACCTTGGACATAACATCACGCTGGGTGGCCTGAACCAAACCGCAGAAGTCGAGAGACGTATTGCCCGAGCCTGGGCGGCTTTCGGCGCAAATGGTTATATTTTGCGTAGCAAGCTGTCCATAGGTCTCAAAAGAAAAGTGTTCGAGCAGTGTGTGCTGCCTGTATTTACTTATGGAGCCGAGACTATGACCCTGACTGAACACTCCGCAGAAAGATTCCGTGTTGCGCAGCGAGCGATGGAGAGAGCAATGCTTGGTATCTCCATACGTGACCGGAAAACTAACGAGTGGATACGCTCGAAAACCAAAGTCAGGGACGTGGTCATGGACATAGCGAAGCGCAAGTGGCGATGGGCAGGACATATTGCGCGAATGGACCACCAACGATGGACTCGGAGGTTGCTGGAGTGGAGACCGCGACTACACACAAGACCCCGAGGAAGACCACCTAAAAGATGAAAAGATGACATCAGACGTCACGCAGGTCCTGATTGGATGATAAAAGCTCAAGACCGTAGAGACTGGAGGAGATTGGAGGAGGCCTACATCCAGAAATGGATATGAACATGCCGCTATTGATAGATACAATGTACGTCTTCCTGTAAAGGTCTATTTACCGACCAATTTTGATAAAATTTAGTGCACACATTAAGTTACTGACTTTAAAGAGGAATTACTAATATGAGCATAATATTGGTCATATGGGGTTTGCTTAAAAAGGGCGTTATTAAAGTCCTTAGAGGTTGGCAGCGCGTTGACAACGCTCATGGTGTTAAAAACGTCTATAAGTGACCACCAACCACTAACCAATAAAAAATAGATCATGTTATTTCTGAAATAACAGGTTGTGAAGTACCTACCTACTTCGAAAAATTGCCGCTGATAAGACTATGTGCTTGCGAGGTCAACTGTACGCAGAACTACTAGTAATTCCAAAAAAACTTACAGATTAGAATTGCAGTTTCCTGGCAAGGAAACGGCGGAGCTGGCCCAGGGTGGATGCTCAGTGCTGTTCTGGTTGCAGAATCCAATATTACGCGTCACAGATGCCCCCAAGGATCCCGTGGACCCCAAGGGGCTGGCGGCACCTGAAGTCGGCTCACGCATTTGGGTGAAAAGATCTGTCACCTGTAACGAATAAAGTCAACAGTTAAATCCAGTGTCTATTACAATTAACGGAGCAAGAGCACGAGTGAAGCATCTCTGCAATAGATTGGACAAAATGCTTTCGTATGTCTGGATGTCCGTATTATTGGAGACACTGAAGTAACTCAATACCAAAAACCCCTACAAATGCGTAGAACTATAAGCGTTTTTTACCAGTTGTTTCATGGCGAATGTTCTGAAGAGCTCTTTAATCTTATTCCTTCCTCACCATTCCGATCCCGAACTACTCGTTCCGGCCTAGCATTGCATCCATATACTGTTCAAAACTTCTTACCACTAAACAAAGTTTGGCAGTTCCTACCTCTGTCGTGTAAGTAAATTGTGGAATGCTTTGCCGGCGCACGTACGAGTATTACTTTGCGGCTATGACCCTGGGTCTTTCAAGCGGGACGTGAAAAAGCATCTGTCAGGTCATCGTGGGGGTGGCGATTAGTGCAGCATACGGCTGCACTAATGGTCATTGCTTCTTGATTCCATCTTCGCTTTTCATCAGGCGGGAGAGAGTCACTTTGATGAACCACTATTAAAAATGTCCGGCTGTTCTCTACAGGTCGCATTTCTGATTGATTGATTAGCATTCTGATTCCGCATCGCATTCATGATAATTTGAATGATCCAATTCTGATTTCTTTTATAACTGTGAATTGCCCAAAAAATCGGTACCTATATGTCTCTAGTATGGATCTGCGATAACTATATCGCGGGCTGTCTTTTACCGATAATTTTATCTTATTGACAATCTATGGTTGCACTGCTGGTTCGATATATAGATTCGATCATACACACACAAGTTTGCGATCACTTTGAAAAATCGAAATCTTTTTTGTAACGGCAGATTATGTTCTGATTTTTTCGTCTTTACAAAGTATTTTTAAATCCAGACCGACGTGTCCACGTCTGATAAACCAGGAGACCGTGAAAGGCATAGAACTGCCACTGTAACAGTTCAGCAAGGTGGGAAATCGGTGTCTATTTAGTATTGGTATTATAATTGGAGCTAGAACGCCTTTGATCCTGTATCAAGGCTTCATCACAGCAGACACGTATAGAGCAGTTGCTATTGATGGAATTGTCAGACCATTCCGAGTAAACCATGGGCACCAATTTGTACTGGTCGATGATAATGCGCCCGCCCATCGAGCTCAACAAGTCAATGCTGCTCTCCGAGAATACGACATCACAAGGTGAGACTGGCCTGCCGGCTCGCCTGACTTAAGCCCAATAGAACACGCGTGGGATGCTCTTAAGCGAGCTGTTTGGAACCGTCAGCCACGTCATCAGACAGTGCCAGAGCTCAGGGAAGCCGCTATTTAATAATGGAACAGGTTACCCCAAGAAATGCTGGATAACTTGGTTCTCAGCATGCCCAGGAGGATCGCCGCATGTGTTCGAACCAGAGGAGGAGTTATATTATATTGAATACAAATCTTTTATTAATAAATTGCTTATTAAGTTCAATTTATAAAAATATATCAGCTTATGCTAGTGATCACAAACTTTTTTAATGTGTGTTCTCTCTAAAGCTTATTATGAATTTAACCTATGAGATGTAGTAGACCAAGTTTCAAGGCTGCCATACCTGTTCATTGTACAGTTTAAAAATAGTGAAACAATACGCAATCTTATTTTTGTAGTAGCATTACATTATTTCCCGATGTGCGATTCATTTTACTAGGTGGTAGGTGGTAGTAATGTCTAACTGGGTAGGTATCACCGCATTGCCAGATATTCAACTTCCAAGTAAAATGAAGGACACTGTAGCGAAATTACTAGACGATATAGTATAAGTCAGGGTGACGTTGCTCCACAACTCGCTAAACAGTGCGATTATCTAAGAGCAAACATCGTTGCATCCTTGACAACATCCGTGAAACAAATGTCGAGATGACAAGAAACGTTGGATAAACGACCCTGTGTCGTAATATATAATAAACGACCGTGTGTATAAGGCCAATATCTCGTAAAGTATTTGACATCGGTGAGCTCGTCGACGAGCCCATCGTAGAATCATTAGAGAATCACACGGCTGTACTGTGCTGTACAACGTTGCGCAGATCTTTAAAGCTTAAGACGCTGTCAGGTCAGCGCTTGGCTACGTTAAACTTCCTTTACTTGAAATCAAGCAAGCGCATCTCGTAAAGACGTACAAAATTTAAAAAAAAATGTACACTCTATAAAAATAATCCGTCAATGTATATGTGTATTGAAAATTGCTATTTTATGATGTGTTTCATGACAAATACAATAGTGAATTACGAGAAAAACTGTTTTAAAGGTGAACCAAAGTGGTATATTTGAGTTTTTTTAATGTACTTTAGTATGTTAAAGTACGTTTCCGTCAATGTGTACCTACTGAGAAGTCTTAGAAATGTCATATTTTTTTTTGTTTTAAATAAATCACTGCTTATGAGATAAACTGCTTTAAAAACGCTCATTTTTATCGACGTCATGATATGACAGCACCTTAACCATCTAGGTCACTCTGAAACGGAAATGGGCAAGTTTCATCATCATCATCATCTCAGCCGTAGGACGTCCACTGCTGAACTTAGGCCTCCTCCATGATTTTCCAAAAGGACCGGTTGGAAGCGGCCTGCATCTAACGTCGTCCTGCGACCTTAATCAGGTCGTCTGTCCACCGTGTCGCTGGACGACCTACGCTGCGCTTGCCGGTCCGTGGTCTCCACTCCAGAACCTTTCGGCCCATGGACAAGTTTGAATTGTTTAAATTAGTTTTAAAAAGTCCGAAATGTTTACTAAAATGACTGACTAAATTCTAGAAATAGGTATCATCAACGCATTCACTCAAATAGTCCCAAGTGGTCTTTGCACTATATTCCAAGGTCACTATTAACAGAACACACAATTTCAATTCATCACGGACTTCGACCATCGAATACATAAACAGAACAAGGCCACATAATAAACAGGAGTTACTTTGTAAGCGAAGCTGCCAAACAAAATGATGTAAAACGCAAACACATTCGTAATACAGCGCATCGAAATGTAGTTATTGCATCTGAGAAATTTCACTGATGTTAAAATAGAATCAACGTTCAACAATGGTGTCTGAAAATCCGATGTACGTACGATTCAATAAACAAAGGACCGAAAAGAAAGCGGGTCGTCTATAAAAGCGATAAATATCTCAATTTTAGAGTGAAAAATTCACATCTACGGACAAGATTTAAACCTTTGTCTTCAAATAAAACCTCTGTCGGTTGGATAATGCTGTCAAGCTTTTCAAGTTACTAAACGACGTTAAAACCAGATAGAGAGTTAAAATTCAATGCTCGGACCTTGATGGCCTAGTTGGTCATGGCGTATGACACGGATTGTTTGTCGGAAGACGCAGGTTCAAATCCCGCCGGATGTCAATTTTTAATCAAAAAACTGCAATGGTCAAATACAAAGTTAAAATTCGGACGTCGTGCCTCGGTGGTCATGGAGTCTATCAAGGATTGTCCGAAGTAGCGGGTTGGAACCCCGTCCGAGAATGTGAATTATTCTTTCTAAAATTTTGTATTTACAATGTTTGGTATCGCTAAACAGGCGTTAGTGCTATAAAAATCATATTATTAAAGAAATGCAATACATTTTAAAATATTTTTCTTTTTGGAATGACCATTTTCACTACATTTCGTAAAATGTTTTACGATATCAAATTTTCACACATTTTAGTGTATTGTATTGGTTTGGCACGTTTAACAGTTCGCAGTGGAAACAAAATAGTCATATTCGACCCATAGCCGGGGAAAAGTGATAACATTGAGATAATCTTTTATTTGCAGAAAACATGAGTTTTATACACACACATAGTTTGTATAAAGATGTAGTTTGTCATAACATTAAAGCTCGTCATGTTTTGCCCATATAGGCGTACAAATGTGTTGAGAGATGGCAAATAAAACAATACAAGAAAATTTATCTATAAATACAAGTCAAATAATAGTTGAATAATTAAATATTAATACATAAGAATGTCAGGAAGTAAAAACAGTCATACTCGTAATTAATAGAATAGTGTCATTTCAATTCATGGAATGTCATAATTTCACAAATACTAGGTGCTCAGTTAAAATTCTTATTAGCTAAAAAATCACTTACACTATAATAACATTTTGTCAGTAATATTTTTTTAAGTTTAGTTTTGAATAAATTTGTACTTAAGTCCTTCATTGAAGTCGGTATTCTATTATAAATAGCGGGTCCCATACAAAAAATGCTATTACTCATAAGAGCCTTTTTTGCCGTGTGCATGCTGAGTTTATAGTTGTCACGTCTGTTACGCTTAACTTTCTCAGACAGTAAGGGAAAATAATGCGGATTTGATTTTACAAATGAAGCTACATCTAAAACATAGAGTGACGGAAGTGCCAGGATTTTATGTTCAATAAATTTCGGTCTACAGCTGTCAGTTGTTTGGAGTCCAAACAGAGAAAAATCGGATTCTGACCTAAGATGAATTAGTTCATACACGGTCGAATTGTAATTACATGAGGTGAGTTTGTAAGACTTACGTTAAATTCTGCTTACCTAAGCAAAAAATTACAAAATGATTTATTCGATTTTACTAGACACAAACTATTGAATGTAACATACCGTAAGGCACTTTCTGAATAGAACTTACTACTGCTAAATAAGCCGCCTATGTTAAAAACCTTACGAGTGTGAAATTGGCGAAAATCATAGTAGTTACAGCAGTATTCGCCTTATGAAAAGGTTTTTAATTATTTAGTACTATGAAATACGCTTGCAATAAAAACTAAAGAAACGTTAACTTAAATTAGGAGGCGACGACGACGTAGACATGGCATGTGTGGCATTTACTAACAAGACATGTAGCATTTACTAACAGCTTTACGCTAAGGAGCTAACCACAGATCACAGAAACAAGAGACATAATGAAAAGGGGGCGGTGTCGCAGCAATATGCCCAAAAACAGAACACATTGCTCGCGGCAGTTCGCAACTTTTGTACTATGTGACTGAACGCCGGTCGCAATATTGCATGTAAACAGTTTACAATACTTGCTCTGTTACAAATATTCAAAAGTTAGGTTTTAATAACGCAATGGATAATGAAGTTATTGAAGCTAACAGAATACGTTGAATCGCGGAATGGGCTTCATTTTGAGATTTGAATCCCATTCTGGCCGAAACCTTACAAGCCTAATGGCTGGAACCATCGATGGGAATGAGTAATGAAGTGGCATTTTATTCTCATTCAAGTTAGACAATAAGGCGGCTGGTTTTGGTTTACAGCGCACGGATTGGCATCTTATATAGATCTCTATAGTGCTAATCGTATAGTGTAGGTAAAACAGCTCTATCTACAAACATACGTTACTATTGCTGTAGTTGCTACTGCATTTATACGCTATAGCTTATTTGGTTCTGGCCTTGGCTGAGAAAGTACTTTTGTGATTGTTATAGTAGGTATTACTTTTTAAAGCACTAAAGTCTGCTTTAGCGATCTCAAACATTGAAATTTATAGAGAAAAATTAACATCCTGACTTCTGACCTGAATCCTGACCTGATTAGAGCCCGCGTCTTCTGACTCTCCGTGTCAGACGATGACCAACTAGGCCACCTAAGCTCAGGTCCGAGCATCGAATTTTAACTCTCTATCTGACCTTAACCGTCTTACGGGGACGGAGCGACATCTATTGAACAGCTTTGACAGTACTATCCAAGTGGTCTAGTTGGTCAATGGCGTCTGACACGGAGAGTCAGAAGATGCGGGCCCGAATCCCGTCCGAGGATGTGAATTTTTTCTCTCTATAAATTTCAATACTTTTGTGATGTTTGTTCTCTCTCGGGTCTTAGGTGTTTTAATGTGATAACAATGTGACCATCCCTTGCGACACAGGAACCCCTAATAGAGAAGTATGAATTTGTTAAAAATAAAAATTCGACGTTGGATTTTCGTCCAGGCAGCATTTTTTTTCCTTTTTTGGGCATTTCCGTGATTAGATTAAGGTCGTGTTGATTATATACTCGTAATATTATTCCCCCTCTACCTGCTGAGCAGTTACGCCAAAGTTTTGAGACATATCGATTTGGAGCAATTCTACTATTTCACAAAGTTCTGCAGAAGTAAGAATTTGTTAAAAATAACACTGCGACGTTGGATTTTCGTCCAGGCAGCATTGTTCTTCCTTTTCTGAGCATTTCCGTGATAAGATTAAGGTCGTGTTGATTATATACTCGTAATATTATTCCCCCTCTACCTGCTGAGCAGTTACGCCAAAGTTTTGAGACATATCGATTTGGAGCAATTCTACTATTTCACAAAGTTCAACAATATCCCTCTGCAACTGAGTTCGACTCGTTCAACTCCTGTTAACGTTCGATCATTACCCAAAAAGTCATTCTATTATTTCTGGGAGACAAATTGGAACGTATAATAACGTAGGTAAATGCTACTACACATATGTATGTATATATGTGTAATAACAAAAAACTAATCTAATATACACGCGATTGCATACAATTCGAATAAAGTGATCTATACCGGGTTACTGGTAATCAATTAGCATCCTGTTAAGGGCATATTCTATACATCTAAACAAACAACTTTTGTTCTAGAACTTTTCCCAAATCTAAACAAATTTCCCAAAAAACAAAAATTTAGTTTTTGTGATTCTCTCTTACACTTCATAACTCTACATCGCATCCACTTCATTCATCTACGTGTAGCCATGCATGTAGTTAACAGCGCGTCGTAGCGTAGCACAGCTACGACGACCTTGACTTGCGCGGGTGACGCGTCGCCGGCCGGGGCTTGTCGGCATTGCGCGCGCGCTTTTTACATAGTATTAATTATGTTTAGACCGGTCAAATTTATTTGTTAAGTATGGAAGAAAAAAAATACGATATTTTAAAAGTCGTAGAACAGAAGATGTTTGCTTTGATGTACAGAATATGCTCTTAAAAGGATGCTAATTGATTACCAGTATCCCTGTATATTAACCCTTTGCCTACCGTAGACGGGGAAGGGTTTAACCCGATGACTCGTGATTCGCCATATTTGGCCAATAACAATACAATAGATTTCGCATCAACCTACTTTTTCAGGAACTGCAACGTGTGTGGTTAATAACGCTTACGATTATGAGTTAGTGTCGCGTTCATGATCAAGTTAGCAGAATATAAAGTTTTGATCGACCGCTGGCTTCAATAGAAACGTAACTGCAGCTGGACTGTTTTTCAGTACAAGAATAAGAAAACCTACATAAGTAATCGTTCAGCTACGGTTCGAATGCAGTTGGAGGAACATTTGGTTAGTAAAATTGGCCCCTGACTGTGTACTATATAATACTATAATGGCCCTAAGCCTGCACGCGATCAGGCCACGTTCCCGAAATGATTTTTTATGTAAGTAAACCAAATTGGATGAGTCATTTTTACCATATTGTATTGATTGCTATTTGAAGCAACGACATCTCAGGGATAAAAACGCCCCTAGATCTGGGAGTTCTAGGTAGGTAATGGTGTAGGTGCATTATCCTATTTTGATGCTTGATTGTGAAACCATATAGATAATATCTCAGAGAATTACAATGACAAACTGTAAAGTTCTGGTAATACGGTCATGCTTAATTCATCTAAAAATAACGTCTACAAATTCATACTCTGACTTACTTATTATATACCAGTGAGCTTTTTTTATGATAATGGGCGCAACGAGCAAGTCATTCGCATAATGATAAGCATCACGCAGCCTAGTACCATTCAGAAGTTTTGATCAGTTCAAAACTTCTGCTCAAAGCTAACCTTAATAATAATTACTTATTATTAATTACGTAAATCAGTGACATTCTGTGGAATGGGCCCTGTACAATATATATACTAATGACCTGCCTAATAGTGGTGGTGTACTACCAAACCAACCAGGGAAATAAAATTGGACCAATTCTTTTAACTTGCTATATTAAATAATATGCAAACATCGCATGTGCTTCTTAAATTTAAATTTCCGCCGTCTATAATTACATGGGTACCGTAAGTGAACGAAACGCTTGCGCGATGCAACTTTTTGTGACTCGTTTACAAGCGCCATCTAGCGAAACTGTTTGGAATTACTACTAATTAATTAACTAGATGGTCACCAAACTACACTTGAGTTAATTCTATGCTTAATTAGACGGCCCATTTCTTTATCGAAAAGACAAATCAATAGAAGTGCGATAAATTGATTTTGATACACTTAAATATTAACACGACTTGTCTTTCGCACGTCTCTATATAAATTCAAGTTGCGATGACATTCAACTAGAAACTTGTCTCAAATAGGTTCATAAAAACCCATACCGGTGTTCTATAGGTCTTTGGATGCTCATACAACTCTCAAATCATTCCCAAAACAGGTTAGGTCAACAGCAAACTAGCTTCTCAGTGACAAATACTGTCAATGCCATAATATTGACCTCTGAACGTTGAGATAATATCTTCAAGAGATGTATTGGCATGCTATGCTAGACCAATTACCTCCCAGAGTTTATTGAATAGAGCACATGAAATAAAAACCAAGTTTGCTGTAAAAATGTGTATTTGTGACAAGACAATACGGTGAACAAACATTCCGATTTTTTTATATAGCAGCCCAATCTAGCTATTATTTGTCTGTCACGCAACTGTCAAGTGTGCACTTCGACACGATAAACGTGAAAAGAGTAAATTAGCAGCAATTTATTCAATTTTTTTATTTAATAGCACACACGCGATTTCAATTCGTTGGACGCTCTTTAATGCAAAAACTCAATGTGGGTGAAAGGATGCTTTTGACAATGTTGAAGGCATATATGCTTCGAAAATTCCACTTTCGCCAAGTTGTCCCATGTCACCAATGGCTAACAAGATGCTTGCTGCTGCTTCGTGCACTATATCCATATAAGGTTAACTTAGTAATATAGTCTTAAGGCAAAGTGGAAGAGACCAGACATTTTAGATGGTAAACCACGCGATAGAATGACCACATCAAGTCAGCTGTCAAGTCACAGATAGGATGAGATGGCGAGATATTGTCAAGCATCCAACAAGAAGAACGATCGTATAACCGATTAACAAACCAACTTTTGGCAATAAAAAAAACTCATGCTTGCAATGGAGGTTTTAAATATTTGTCAATAAAAATGCATTCCATTACATCTCTAAGATATTACCTTGATGGTCCGAAGTAGAATTATGGGCATTATTACCAAGACGTGTTTCGAACCAAGGTCCTAATCAGTGAAACAAACAAACGTACAAGGCGTAAGGCATTTTGATTAGCATCTTATTTTATTGTCCTTGACTTTTTGAACTGTTTTGATTGTGTGGGATGAAAGTGTTATTGAGAAGCATTGTGGTAATGAAGTATCATCAGCCTGATACGATTCCAGTATTTGGTACTACTCAGGGGGTCGATTCCACTAAATAAATTGCAATCGAACGATAGCTGAACGGTGAATTTATACGTTTTCTTCTCACCGGTCTACTCGCCTATAACAATGGAGTTTTTATTGTGTCTTGTGTGTTATACTGTTAAAAAAAAAACAGGTACAAAAAGTAAAAGACCCGACTGCTGCTGGAATCTGCGGCTGCCCGTACTCCGGTCGACTTCTCTGCCTTTTGCCAGTTGCTGCATCACCCACACCATCGCGTCGAGGACTACAACTGCTAATCTGAGTTAAGTCTCCGTAACAAGGGAGTCTATCACATAATCTGTCTGTACTCACGACCTAGCTCTGGGATTAATAAACGTCTAGAACTACTACTGTTTTTATGCTAATCTCCTAGCCGCTCTAGGCAGGTAGGTTACATAGGCGAATGTAATCTACATGCCTAGAGCGGCTAGGAGATTAGCATAAAAACAGTAGTAGTTCTAGACGTTTATTAATCCCAGAGCTAGGTCGTGAGTACAGACAGATTATGTGATAGACTCCCTTGTTACGGAGACTTAACTCAGATTAGCAGTTGTAGTCCTCGACGCGATGGTGTGGGTGATGCAGAAACGTAACTGCAGCTGTTTGTGAAGATTTCTTATTTTTGTACTGTAAAACAGTCCAGCTGCATTTACGTTTCTGATGACGTCAGCGATCGATCAAAACTTTACATTTTGTTAACTCGATTGATCGTGTACGCGACAGAAACTCTTATTCGTATATAGTAGCTTTTAGTGCATATCATTCTTAAACTAATAATATTATAGAGGCAAGATTTGAATTTTTCTATGTTTGTAACGAATAAACGGCCTAGTAGACTCGTAAGCTACTGGACTGATTTTGAAAAATTCGGAATCGAATTGTAGTTGCAGCGGGATAGATTGTTGAACGTTGTGAATCGTCCTCCTCTCGAGGGAAAGTAGGTATTTTTGTATGAGTAAGAAAACTATAACGAGTTTGTCCATAAATATTCTTTAAGAACAGCTACAACTAGCGTGATATATACAGGAAATTTTCGTATTTTTAAACACAAATCAAGAAAATTACTCTAGACTCCGGAAGCCATGTAATTTTTTTTAAATTTTTCTACCGATTCAAAAAAAGGAGGACGTACTCAAATCGACTGTATTTTTATTAATGTTTGTTACCTCATAACTTTCGATTGGGTGAACCGATTCTTAAAATTCTTTTTTTGTTTGAAATCTGGTGCTTCCCGTGTGGTCCCATTTAATTCACCCATTTCATCAAATTAGGTCTAGTACTTTTTGAGTTACACTCCAATAACTGAATAGAATGGAAGTTGGTATTAAATTTTTCAAATTGTACTTGTCTTGTTTGTTAGACATTTTAAATATAATGCTATATCTTATCATACACAGGGGTGGGGGGAGGCACAGAAAACCTTACATTTTTTTCTTTGTTACAACACAGAAAAGAAAAGAACAGATAAACATCAACCTAAAGTATAACAATATAGTAGGTATTATAGTTAATGAATACCTACAGACGTATTGTGGTTGAAAACAAAACAGACACACGCACACAATTACATGCTGTAAGTGAGACGATAACGAACTGGACACACATGTGATGCTTATTGTTTGAGCTAAATACTTTTGAAAATATACATGAGTATTCTATTTGAGTCTTTTATCGCAGCGCCGCCATTTTGTCTCGAAGTAGTAGAATGCAAACACTGTTGCCACTAGACTAGGTATAAAATGCACCGACTGTATCAAGTGACACTACTGACGGGCAATTCCACTAACTAAATTGCAATAGAACCGTAGCTGAACGGTGACTTTATATGTTTTTAACCGTCTTCAAAATAGGAGGATTACTTGGAGGATAAAACAACTTGGGACTGATCACTCCAGGATCTATCTACTCACCCTGGGGCTGGAGGTTGCCCTCTCCAAAACCGAGGCCCTGTTGTTCCACGGGCCTCGAGGAGGACCCCCTCCGGGAACGCGGGTTATTTTGGATGGGGTCCTGGTCCCGGTTGGAGCCCAGATGAAATATCTGGGCCTCAACCTGGACGGACGGTGGGCTTTTAGAAGCCATTTTTCACAACTGGCCCCAAGAGTTGTAGGAGCTGCAGCTGCTTTAGGTAGGCTGCTGCCCAATGTGGGTGGCCCGAATGCCAACTGCCGTCGGCTATACTCCGGAGTGATCCGGAGCGACGCGACTCTACTGCGACGTCCGCAACGGGTCATCGCGACGAGGGCGATACGCGGGTACCGGACGGTGTCCTGCCAGTGATCCCCCCTGGGAGCTCAAAGCGGAGATCCTCGCTGAAGTATATCACTTCGTGGCGGCGAGGAGATCCCGTGGAGACGCTCCAGTGTGGGAGGAGGTTACACGTATGCGCTTGCAGGCGCGGGCTGCCTTGTTGCGGCGGTGGACGGAGGACCTGGCTCCACCAGTCCCTGGGCAGTGGACGGTGGAGGCCATCCGCCCGGTCCTCCAGATATGGGTGAGGCGGCGATTCGGTTGGTGCAGGTGCTTTCCGGACATGGATGTTTCGGAAAGTACGTGCACCAAATCGCGAGACGGGAGGCGACCCCAGCCTGCCACGAGTGTGGGGCGCCGGAGGATACGGCGCAACACACGCTGGAAGTGTGTGCTGCATGGGGCCCGCAGCGGCACACGCTTTCGGCGGAAATAGGCAGAGATCTCTCCCTGCCGAGCGTGGTGATCTCCATGCTCAGCAGCGAGAGAGCGTGGCAGGCGGTGGCCACCTTCTGCGAAGCGGTGATGACGCAGAAGGAGGCCGCGGAGCGGATCAGGGAGAACGATGTTCGAGCAGACCCGCTCCGGCGCAGACAGCCGGGGGAACGGAGGAGACGGTTTGCTCGTTTCCTCCCTCCTCCGTAGTGGGGTCACTGGCGAATAGTCGGGGGACTCTTCGCCGGTTTGCACGGCACGGCCCTTTGCACCTCTAGGTGGTGACCTTGGTGAGCAAGGTCATCCCTTCACAGGCGCTGAGGCCCGGTTAAGATCAATCCGGGCCTACCGCTGGGGCGAGATGGTGACTGCCAGCGCGACCCTGTCTCGTTCCACCTTGGCGGAGGACTGCTCACGGGGGGGTTTTAGTGGGTCTGAGCCCCACACGCCCCCTTCCGTCACCCCCGTGGCGGAAGGGACGTGCACAGCATTTCCCCCCCAAAAAAAAAAAAAAAAGGATCTATCTACTCGTGTACTAAGATGTCAAAGTGTAGCGTGTCTTGCCCTACTAATACCATTATTATGTTCTCTTTTGTAAGATTGGAACACACTGGAGCTAAAATTTGTAGTGCCTAAGTAAAAACATCTATATAAAAAGAATGGCCCCGAGTTACTTGCCGCTTCTTCTCGGTAGGCTCTATATATTTTGGAACGCGGTGGTAGTCTTTAAAGTACATTATAATGATTGCTCTCTTTGATGCCTAAATTGAATAAATGATTTTGACTTTGAGGTTATATGTTCGTATGTATTTTTTTATGTGTATGTTAGCCGATTTCTCCATTATTTTTGGACCGAGTCTCGAGATTCTTTGGTAGCACATAGCACGCAGAACAGATGGCCAATGGGGCCGAAAGGTTCTGGAGTGGAGACCACGGACCAGCAAGCGCAGCGTAGGTCATCCACACGGTGGACAGGCGACTTGTGGACTTGACTTCTTGTTTTTTTAAAAATGGCTGCGAGCCAAATTTGTCGCTGAAATGTATATATTGAGTGTAAATTCGATCACGCTGTAGGCCACGTTGCGTGTATAGTGTGTAGCATCTACGCTGAAGTTGGAATACAGCTGGCAGCCGACTTGAAGATCGAAGATACGTGCAGGAGCCTTAAGGTTTGTCGGTTTAGCCCATCCTCAGTTCCTTGCCCCCGCCTCTATCTCCCTCTCCTAACAGAACCGACTACCGGACACTACGCTCGGACATCAGGAGTGATATGAGTACGCTTATTGATATTTGATAAGTTAGGTTAGGGCTACTTGTGAAGACTTCTTAGGCCTAACTGTTTTGTTCTAAGCTCCTTGTTATCGACGACAATACGGTGGGACTCTTGATAAGCAACCGTTCCGCAGATAACAAATATAATACTTTCTACTTTCTACTTTCTACTAAAGTCTGCGGAACCCCCCCATTTGAATTGCGCTCCGTACCGAACAACCGTAGTCTTGCAGCACTGGTTTTTTAATGTCATTCGCCCAGGAATTTTATATGCAATGATGCCTTTACACCGATCTCTATTACTTCGCGGTAGAATACCTAGAACTAAGGTGGTACCAACCAAGATGGGCCTTTGTTCAAGAGGCCTACTAATTTAAAACAACTGAACAAAACAAAAAAACAAAAACAACGTTTTGTGCTCTCAATATTTCGTCACAGTTGCATGCGCCAAATTTCTGTTCAAAAAATGTAATACATGTTATATATCCCGTTTCTTACCTTCCCGTTAACTTTTTACTTCTCGGTGGAGACTTTTATAGAATCTCTTATTCTATATTAGATAAGGACTAAACTTTTTTAATCTCTTGTGGCAACTCTACGATCAAACATGTAGGATATCTAAATATGATCATGACACGAAACTTCAAAGAAAAGAGAGAGGAGAAAAGTTTCAAGTCGACACCTATAATAGGTGTCGACTTGAAACTTTTCTCCTTTTATGACAGTCTGTTCAAAGTTACAAAACATTTCGTTCTATTTCTGTATCTTATTGAGATAGAACATTTGTATAAATTTTACATAAAAATGTTTCTCCCGTTGCCTGTAAAAACTATGCGTACTTACATCCAAAAAAGTGCTAATATTGCGCATACATAAATAAATTTAGTGTATAAACATTTTTATACCTCTTGTTTGTAACAAATTTTATCAGATCCAATGCATTCCACCGGTATAAATTTGCTTTTAGTTGGTCAAACTATTCAAGAGTAATATTTTTTATCTGAACTTGTATGCATAGTTTGGAAAGAAACAGAAAGAAGTAGACATTGGATGGGTTAGTGGTACTTTTATTTTAATCATTGTTCGCAAAATCTTGGGTACAAAGTTGCGAAGATGTCATAGAAGATACTTATAATGACTAGGTACTGCTAGTGACTGGCTGACGGATTCATCAATACAAGCCTAAACCGATTATGCACTACGTCAGTTGATGTTTTTGATAGTGTAACCATCCACTAATGAAATTTTTGGTAATTAGAACCACACACCAACAAGGGGATGAATTAAATTTACTCCTGTGGATCCATTGCAAGCAAATCTATGCAAGTGTGGGTCAGCTAGTTTATTGTAGCCTTCATAAGATATTCGGATTTGTGTGCCCTTTTTGTTCTCTATTTTTTTCCAATTAACTCTCCCTTGAAGCGCCAAATGAAGGATTTTTGGAAATTACGACCCACAAAGGGATGAGTTAAATTTACTCCTGTGGATCCATGCAAGCGAATCTATGCGAGTGTGGGTCAGCTAGTTTATTGTAGCCTTCATTAGATATTCGGATTTGTGTGCCTTTTACGTTCTCTATTTTTTTTCAATTAACTCTCCCTTGAAGCGCCAAATGAAGGATTTTTGGAAATTACGACCCACAAAGGGATGAGTTCAATTTACTCCTGTGGATCCATGCAAGCGAATATATGCGAGTGTGGGTCAGCTAGTTTATTGTAGCCTTCATTAGATATTCGGATTTGTGTGCCTTTTACGTTCTATTACTACGTATTTTTTTCCAATTAACTCTCCCTTGAAGCGCCAAATGAAGGATTTTTGGAAATTTCCACCCACAAGGGGATGAATTAAATTTAGCGCTCGTAGATGAGCTCGTCTTGGCAACTTAACCGATCAACAAGTTAAGCAACACTTGCTGTGGTCAGGACTTGGATGGGTGTGTGCTAGTGGCATTGTTCAACTGAGCGCTTCTGTGCTTCGGAGGCCACGTTAAGTCGTCGGTCCCGGTTGTTTGTCTTAGGACAACAGTCGTTAGGCTATGTCGAAGGCCTTCGCGTGGCCTGAAAACTTCGACATGGGTTTACCATTTATCCACCAAGCCGCACTGGTGAATTATGGCACAACTCCTCTCTCTGAGAGGAAGGCTCGACTCCCAGCAGTGGGAACATAACAGACTGATTATGATTTATGATGAATTCTCGCTCGTTTTCTTTTTCCTCTAACTGGTTTTTTATAGGAGTGCTCGTAAGAATAGTTGATATTTTCTTCCTGATATTGCGTTTTGATATTTTTGGAGGAATAATAGGCAATTCAATGATCTCAGATAGGGAAACTGCATGCGTGCTTGTATCATCTGACCCATGTTTTTCTGACTGTTGCAGCTCATTATCCAGAGGGTAGAGGGGATGATGCGTCATTAATTAGTAAGATTGCAAAACATAATATAATTAAATTAAAGTAGGAAGCTCAGGACAGTTATTACATATGCCAAACATTCTATATACCCCCTCCCCATATACCACTCCTAACACACACCTCTCCCCAGCACACACCTCTCCCCCACACATACACACTCTTACCAGATGTTTTATATTGATTGCCGACGTGTCAGAGTGAGATCCGAAGAATGGACGAACGGGGGGATTCATTATTTATCTGCCAAACAATAATTTTCATTACTTTCCTTCTTCCTACTCTAATTACGCGTGGAGGCGATAAGTGATGCACTGACGTCCAATGCAACCCTGATTGGGCTGTTTTGTTACTTTTTAATTAGATAATATTTATCAAATCTGCTTGGGAATTCGATTATTATTTTTACAACCTTCTTTAAGACTGTTCGAAATTTCTGGCCAGATTAATGACTAAGCATCCTGTTTACGCTTAGAACAAAAGATTTCGACGTCAGTGTACGTCGACGGATGAATTGAATAGCCCGTAGACTCGCCAATTGCTGTATTTCTCAAAAATCATACTTCTTTTCCGGGAATTGCAAGATGTCTGGTTAAAGGCGAGCAACGTCTGGCTAAGTAATTAAGTATAATATCCACACCTACCCATATTTACCATTTCAATAAACAGCCATTTTATAGAGTTTAACACTTAACGCGACGCAGAAAATTTATGCACGATGCGTTTTGTATACATAGTATTGTTGTAGGAGTATATTGTGGACTTTTATGTTTGTATTTAATAATTTAAGTTTATAAATCTTATTAGATTAAAGCTTTTCATTCTAAAATTAACATGGTGATTCAAAAACAATAATTTACATTTTTTTACTAAAAAATAATTTAATGTTAAAATAGAACAATGTTCATAAGTAAACGCAAACTTTTTAGTAAAAAACAAACAATGACTGGCGGGATTTCACATTCAATTGCGACAATTGTGTTTTAATTTACCGCGTGAACATAGATCATCACAAAAAATCAGTTCAAGCGGATCTTATTCAGAAAAATAGATGACACTCCTCCTGGTTTAAAAGCTGAGACCGAATTAGCAAAAATATTCTTTCATTTTTGAGAAAGGCATTATACAAGTCTGAACCAGTAAGAAAGCCATCCTGGCCTCGTATATAACTTACACGTGGCCAGGAAGGCTTACTTACTGGATTCTGCAGTAATGTACTATTTATAGAATTTTATTCGGTTTGTAAAATATTGCTATCTCATAATTTATGAGATATATATATATAAATAGAATAGAATAGAATAGACTTTATTTATGGCAAAACACATACAAAAACATTTCGTAGTAACGCATAAATCCAAACAATAATCACAAAACACAATAAAATAAATGATTTTTGCAGCCTTCTGCCTTCTGCGGCTCCAACTCAACATAGTGCTGATCGTAAACAACCAGCGAAGGTCTTCCGTTGAGGTAGGTGACGTCACGCATGGTTACACATAGTACTTACTATAATATATATAAGAAGAAGTTAAATTATAATGAAAGATATAATAGAATAAAATATACAGTGACATAATAAGTGTTATAATTGTTATAATTGTTCAAGGTGAGAACTAAAATTATTTATATATATAATATATAATATATTATATATATATATATATATATATATATCTCCTCCCTCCTATAACCATGTTATAATGGCTAAACTCTAATCTGTGTTTGATACTGTTTTTTGTTTAATTTTTTTAATGTTTAATGTTTTTTTTTCCAAACAGATCTAAAGAGCATGACCTACTGTCCAGTAAGTAAATTACATACTTACTTACTGGACATTAGGAGATTCCATATTTAAAATCTCGCTTCTTACTGCACAATTGTGAATAAGTCTCCGGTAGAGTTCACTTTCTGGATACTTTTTAGAGATGTTATGGCAGTACCATTTTTGAGAAAACTTAATTACTGTCGTCTTAATTACAAATGATTTTTACCACAAACATGGCAACTAAATGTCCTATTTCACAACCAGCGGTTGAACAAAACAAGGAACTATCAACATTATTTCGAGTGAATCAATTCAATGAATCGATGTGGTTTTGGTACAAATACATAAAAGTCGATGTAATATTAGGTAATATATCAACAGACCGGTAAAACGATTACGTTCGAGCGACGACGAATTTCAATAAGAAAAAAACCGGTAGCAAATAAGTCTAACGCTCGTATTTATTTTTAACTGACTTTAATAAAAGGAGGAGGTTTCTCAATTATATTAATATATATATTTGCTTCTACTGATGACTGTATTTGATGAAAAATGGTGATGATAATGATGAAAACCCTTTATCCTACTTTAGTCACCGAGATTATAATGTATCTGACCGTGCTTCAGTGCGTAGAGTTCTTCTATACTAAATTTCATGAAGGTTCGATCATCCGCTTATGGGGATCCCAATAATCTATCTATGTGGATGTGGAGTGTTCCTTACTGCGGTTAGAAATTTGACATAACGTCCATACAAATAGTGTCAAATATCTATCTCTAGTAGGGTAAACCGGCGATAGGCAGGTTATTGGCACCGGCCATTAGTTATGAAAAGGTAACTAACACACAGGCGGACTAACTTTTTACTATTGTAGATAATTGTTTTATGTTTTCGATAATTAAATAACGACGTTGACACTAGAAAAAACCAGTCATGTACGTAAGTTCATACCGGATCTTAAATCAATGACTCATTATCATTAATTCGCGCGCCTGCTAGCTGTTGCTGGTGGTGCCTTATATGAACCATTTAAACATATTGATGTAGATAACAATACTTTCTGAATAGCCCCACCCCTACGACTAGGTGCCACTAGCCAGGAGGTCTATTCTACTATTTCGAAACGTTTAACAATCTCTCTGTTTGCAATTGCAGTCCGACTCCGGTTGTCATTCGATAATGACCCAAATAGCTATTCTACTATTCTATAGACAAATTGGAACGTAAAGTAACGTGAACGTAACGTATACGATACTCTATAATAAAAATATAATAGACACAACCATACCAATAATCAGTTAGGTAGTCACTTTCATGATCTATCAAGTGAGCATAATATAAACATAAAGTTTTGATCGATCGTTGACGTCAACAGAATCGTAACTGCAGCTGGACTGTTGTTCAATAGCAGAATAACAACGTTTAATTGATCTACGGTTCGATTGCAGTTGGAACAGATTTAGTTAGCGGAGTCGGCCCCCTGGGCCCTCATTTACCATTAGGCCTAGTATTTGTCTCACTTGATGGTAAGTTAAAATGCGGTCGAAGGTTGTAATATAATAGACCTAGAGTAGCAACTGGCTTTAAAGGACAACTGCTTATATGTATTTGAAAATATAATGTATGTTCGTAAAAAAATACATAAATATACGTTAAATATCAACACACTTTTAATACCAGAAATACAAATAGGATAGCTGTACCTAGTTTTAGACTTGCGAAGACTAATAAGTCATTCCTAGGAAATTGTGTGCGTTTTTACAATAAAATCCCAACACACATAACTGAGCTCACAGAGGGCAAATTCAAGTTGACTTTAAAAAACGTTTTTATAAAAAAAGCTTACTATAAAGTTTGACATTATATAGAAGATAAAGATGCTTGGAATACTCCACTTCTGGCAAGCTGTCACTCTGCCACCCATAAAATGTAATATTTGTAGTACCTAAGTAGAAACATTGTGAACATCTATATAAAAAGAATGGCCCCGAGTTTCTTGCCGCTTCTTCTCGGTGGGCTCTATATATTTTGGAACGCGGCGGTAGAGTCTTTAAAGTGCATTATAATGAATAGTTGACGTTCATAAGTGCGTCTTTGATGCCTAAATTGAATAAATGATTTTGACTTTGACTTTGACTGCTGGAACACACTGCTGGGTGCATTGTAAAATATTTTCTAACTTGAGGGTGGAAACTAAATAGACGAACATAGAAGTGCCCTACCACCAGGGTTGGGTGGTATTAGAATTACTTTTTATTAAAATACAAATACGTATTTAGTATTTGTATTTCAATTACTTCCTTAAAATTTAATTTGTAATTTGTATTTCAAATACCCGACGCCGAGGTATTTTGTAATTAGTATTTCAAATACTTGAGGTTTCAAAATAAATTTTAATATTAAAATGCACTTAACCTTTATTTTGCGATTGTGAAGGACCAGTAAACATATTGTTTTCTTTAGCAGCAGCAACAAGAGGCTGTTTTCTGACAGTTTATTTAAAAATCTAGTGTTCATGAAAGAAAACTCTGGTTTTACTGATTAATTTGATTGATTGATTTCAATTACTTCCTTAAAATTTAATTTGTAATTTGTATTTCAAATACCCGACGCCGAGGTATTTTGTAATTAGTATTTCAAATACTTGAGGTTTCAAAATAAATTTTAATATTAAAATGCACTTAACCTTTATTTTGCGATTGTGAGGGACCAGTAAACATATTGTTTTCTTTAGCAGCAGCAACAAGAGGCTGTTTTCTGACAGTTTATTTAAAAATCTAGTTCATGAAAGAAAACTCTGGTTTTACTGATTAATTTCTTATTATAATTAATATTCTTATTAAAATCTTGTTTTCTTCTACTAAAAGTTTGCCTTTTTAACAAACACCTAACCATTGAGTTACAAAAGAAAATCTTTAATCACAAAGCATACCATCTTCGTTACTTTACAAAAGGACATGTTTCAAACGAAACCCTAATGAACTCTATGTATCAGCCACTAAGAGTAAGCTTCATAACGAACCCAAATTAAAGACTGTTGTCCTAACTACCACGACCAGCCAACAAATTGACTCAACCACCATGCAAATTGACCCGACCAACACGCAAATTGACCCGATCAACACGCAAATTGACCTGACGAACAAACTTGACATATCTATATGTTTTTTAACAGACTTCCAAAACAAAAGGAGGAGGTTTTCAAGTCGACACTTACATTTATTTTTTTATGTATACGCATAACTTTTATACAGTAGTCACATATTGATAAATCTTCGTTCGTGTCTTTGCTCTAATTCTTTTCTTTGATACTTCCGAGGTGGTCCCATTTAAATTTGTTTAAATTGGGTTAAGTGGTTATTGAGTTAGGTATCATCCAAATAACTGAAAAGTATTTCGCCTATTTTGATGATATCGCAATTGACGGTGAATGACAATCGATTCCGTAAGTAGCAATCGTGATAATAGGTGCTTTTGAATACATATCATGGTACCGACTTTAACAGGTTATTTCACACTTTTCAGTGTTGAAGTCAGTTCCATTTTTCGCTAAACATTTTATTCATTCTTTCGTGTGACGAGACGAATGCGCTTATTATGTTAAATACTACGACTGCACATGGCAGATGCAATGCCACCCAAAGCGTAGAACTAAATTTCTGATTAAATTTGTCATTACCATAAAAAAACTTTTCTAAGCTTCTAAGAAGTTGAGCTAAGCTAAGAAGAATGGCTGTATTCCATCGTCGTCTTCCACCGTGTCGGTGGACGACCTACGCTGTGCTTGCCGTACGTGGTCTCCACTCCACAACCTTTCGTCCCCATCGGCCATCTTTTCTGCGTGCTATGTACTCAGCCCACAGCCACATTAACTGGCTCCTCTATTGCGCTGTAGGTGACTTTCGTTCTTCTACAGATCTCTTCATTTCTGATTCGATCACGTAGAGAAACCCCGAGCATAGCCCTCTCCTTAGCTCGTTGTGCGACTTTGAGCTTACTTATGAGTTTTTATAGTATTACTTTTAAAACACTAATGCTTGCTTAAGCGATCTCAAACATTGAAATTTATAGAGAGAAAAATTAACATCCTCGGACGGGATTCGAACCCGCGTCTTCTGACTCTCCGTGTCAGACGCCATTGACCAACTAGGCCACTGAGGTTCGGGTCCGAGCATTTACTTTTAACTCTCTATCTGACTTTAACCGTCTTACGGGGACGGAGCGACATCTATTGAACAGCTTTGACTGTACTATCCAACCTCACTTACTTATGAGGCCCATATTAAGACCACGTTTCAGTGCCATATGTCATCACTGGTAATACACATTGGTCGAAGACTATTGTCTTGAGGCACTGAGACATTTTTGACGAGAAGAGTTCGCGATGTTCCAGAACGCTGACCAGCCGAGTTCGATTCGACGATTGACCTCTTTCTCGAAGTTGGACCTGCCTAGTTTGAGCTGTTTATCCAATAAGGTGATTTACGCGTGACGCCAACCCAATATCTCACCAAAAGTTATAAATTGTTCAAAGATGGCATATAGAAAATGATCGTAGGTCGTCTTCTGATCTCTAATGTAGTAGAAAATTAAAATCACCTTTAGCACAAACATGCCATCAACGGCGTACGTCACATAGTATTAACGTCCTATGGTATTAGAATAAACACATGTTTTTGTGTAAACACGTGTACAATATGATAGGAGACAAACGTGGGCAATGACGTGGGCAAATTGTAATTGACGTGGGCAAATCGTAATTATGTATTGTGAAGGGACGTCTTTACAATGTTACTTCGTGCGGAAAGTGGTTATCAGTTCAGTGATTTGTCTAAACTCTCATGTCAATGTTATAATATAGGTAACACCCACATACCATTTATATAATGAATATATTGTATAGAAGAATTATTTTCCTCCCAGTCGATATATACAATCGATAAATTGCCAGTTAATATTGGAGTACCGCACTAATTTACACGTGCCAGTGAATAAAAGAGACGGCGTTATCTACAACTGCAAATAACAGTACGGGATGGCAAAAGAGATCAACGCGTTCCCATATTTTTTTATTTTTGAGTCACTGTTTAATTACTTCATTTGTGTATTTTGTTTTCTTCCAATAATTAATAAACTAAAATTATCTGTGAAATTTAATTCCATCCTTTGCATACCTGGATGAATACCTGTTTTTTCGGTACCACATTACTGAATAATAAGGCATAATTGAATTTGTTTTAAATTTTTTTCATCCGCTTGTTCTCCACGCTCAGTCAAACTGGTACTGACGTGTTGGTTCGATACGTTAGCTTTTTATTGTCATAGTCTTGGCAGCTGAGGGGAAGCCGTATGAGCAGTCAAGTGGTTATATGGTCTGTGGTAACACCTTACACGGATGGCGGGAAAAATAAAAATGACTATCTTTGAGTTTGTCTGTTTCTAGATTTGTCTTGTTTGGTTGGTTAGACCAAATAGGAGTGATTTAGAACACAATACGTTACAACAGGACAAATTGTGCCAGCGATCTAGAGCAGTACTCCGATACATAAAAGAGTTGGGATGGCTCAGGTAAAGGCAGGCGGGAGACATGTACAATACTTCCCAAGCGGGACGTCAGTGCAGGACTTGGAACCCCCACAATGAATAAGAATCGTTGATTAAAGCCTGTGAACTAAATAGATGTCGCTCCGTCCCGTCCGTTAAAATCATATAGAGAGTTAAAATTTGATTCTCAGACGGCCTTGGTGGCCTTGGTGGCCTTGTTGGTCAAGGCGTCTGACACGGACTGTCGGAAATCAAATTCAAATCTCGTCCGAATAGGTGAACTTTTCTCTCCAAAATTGCAATGTTTGGTATCGCTAAGCAGGCGTTGGTAATTTAAAATCATATTATAAAATTAAGTTAGAATTGGTACATACTCGTGGTCTGTCAGACGATCTCAGTGGCGCAGCGGGCGAGTGTCCACCTGTGACGCAAGAGGTTGCGGGTTCGATTCCTGCATTAGAACAAATTTGTGTACGATCTGCAGAATTTTTTTCCGCAGGTCTGTGTGTTTTCTATGTATAATAAAAATAAATGTATTAAATATATCAGTTATATAGTACCCATAACACGAGCTTTGGGTCGCTTACTTTAGGGCTAGATGGTGCCGAGTGGATTGTCCAGCATTATTTATTATATAGGTATTTATTTATTTATGTAGACGTAGATTTAATATATTTTAACCATGTGAGTATTTTTAACCATGTACCACCCGTAAACGTGGTGCATGTACCTGTGCCGAAATATCGGGAGCTCAAAAACCTTGAAATCGTGGTCTAATTAAATCCCGTGACTACTAATTATAACTTAATTAACTTCTGCTAAAGTCTAGAGTTCGTAATAATCCATGGTTGAATTCCACCGGATTCATCAGACTGACTTAAACAAAATCATAAAATAACCGGCACTGTTCATTTAAATATTACATAAGTACTTAAATAATGATAAAAAACTCGTTTTCGTATGAACTTTGCATGGTAAAGGTTAACGCGGTTATAACCTTGAAATCTTGTTATTTACTATGACTTTGTGGGAAATTAAAAATTAACTTTTGTTTATACCTTTTTTTGTTAGGTTGGTAGGTTGGTAGGTAGGTACTTATTTGCATATCTATTTTGAGCAACATTATATTTTGTTATCGTTCTTATTGAATACCGAGTTGTAATTTGGTAAATATTTAATGCACCTAGGTAAGTACGTGTTCTTTATTTCGTATTGCAATTTATTCATGCATTAGTACAATACAAAAACATTTAATTTATAAAATTTTATAAATTCAAACTTCCAAAATATAAAACAGTCTCTTAAATGAATGTATTTCTTAGTAAAATAACTACCAAAAATATCTTAATAAATATAAATATATCAGAATCTAATTCCTGACTGGCAGACAATGAGCAGCCTAAAACACGGGCCTAGTGCGGCTCGGTAGATAGGCTAGTGGCCAACCAAAGTTAAAGTTTTCAGGCCGCCCGAATGCCTTCCACAAAGCCTAACGACTGTTGTCCTAAGACAAACAACCAAGGACCGACGGCTTACGTGCCCTCCGAAGCACAGAAGCGCTCAGTTGAACAATGCCGCTAGCACTCACCCATCCAACTCCTTACCGCAGCAAGCGTTGCTTAACTTGTTTATCGGTTGAGATCGCCAAGTCAAGCTCCGTTGCGAGCGCTTGGCTTTCATAACTCTAACTCAGACAGCCGCCGTGACTACGTTCACTAAAAAGTGTTCGAAATGTCGGGTTTTTTTTAAATTATATTATATATCAATTTGCGTGTGATTTTTATGTGATTATCTCGGGTCTTGGATATTACAATATATTCCTCCCACGACATAGGAAATCCTAGTACATTAGCCATCTTATGGTCATTCAAAAATAACGCTGCGCGTTACGAAATCTTCAAGGGATGATCTGTCAAAACTGTCACTACATTTCATCATCCTTGACGGTCACCGAGCGTGTATCGAGCTGTCAAATTGTCTTGGCTTTTGACTAAGCTATCAGAAACTGACACAAACTTTGACAGAACTGTCATCATTACTATCTTGACTAAGCGGAGATATTATTATTTTATCTATGCTGTGCCCAAGCATTTTCACGCGCTTTTCGTGCGCTTTTTCACCCGCGTGGTGATGGATGATGATGATGAAAAGTATCCTATGATTTAATCCAGCGCCTCATGTAGCTCCATACCAAATTTCATCAAAATTGCCCCCGCCGTTTGAACGTGAAAGAGTAACAAAGATCCACACATCCATACATCTATACTCACAAACTTTCGCGTTTATAATATTAGTAGGATTCGTACATGAACTGAACCCTTTATCTCATGATATCATGAAACTATTTAACAGGTTTACTATGAATCAAAACCTCTGCGAGTTACCGGAGCGCATTAGAGGCGAATTGCAAGCGCGTGCAATGCGGCGTATGGTGCATTCTTGAGCATTACATTTGGCTATTAAGGCGAAATGAGTTCCAAATATCATGATTCGACTTCGCGAAAACTTAGTTTTTCGACGCTTAAAACTACTAACCGAAGTTCAAAAAGAAAAGTAGTGTAAATTGAATATACATATACATGTGAATATACATGTCCTTATGAAGTATGGGAGCCAATACACGATTGAGCAAACTTGGCTCGATAGAAAAAAATCGGCAACATTCCCTAAATTTTGCAATTTTTCTTACGTGCTTCGTGGGAAAAAGCATTTTTATTCAATTATGGGCAATTCAATGAATGTATCATATTCGAATTCCCAATGAAATTCACTAGTGAACTATGGACTCCTTTATCATTAAAATGTAATCATTTGATTGTACGAAATAAATATAAAAAGTTAGCGCCTATTCAATTGAATTTTCGCATTAAATCGTCAATTCTGGTAAGCTATTATAGGTGCCTTATGTAAAGCACCGTAAATTGTTTTAAAATTAGATTTTTGACCTTTTCTATAAGTATCCCTTTTGTATCCACCAAGACAAAGCAAGAACGCATCAAACAATATACAAGTACAATTTGAAAAATTTATACCGACTTCCATTCTATTCAGTTATCTCACAAACTACTAGTCTAACTCACAAACTACTGAACCGAATTTGATAAAATTTAAATGGGACCACACGGGAGGCACTAGCATAAAAAAATAATTTAAGAATCGGTTCACCCAGTCGAAAGTTATGAGGTAACATACATAAACAAGTACAATTTGAAAAATTTATTACCAAATTCCATTCTATTCAGTTATTGGAGTGTAACTCAAAAACTACGGAACCGAATTAGGTGAAATTTAAATGGGACCACACGGGAGGCACCAGCATAAAAAAAATAATTTTAAGAATCGGTTCACCCAGTCGAAAGTTATGAGGTAACATACATAAACAAGCACAAGTTGAAAAATTTATTACCGACTTCCATTCTATTCAGTTATTGGAGCGTAACTCAAAAACTACGGAACCGAATTAGGTGAAATTTAAATGGGACCACACGGGAGGCACTAGCATAAAAAAAAGAATTTTAAGAATTGGTTCACCCAGTTGAAAGTTATGAGGTAACATACATAAACAAGTACAATTTGAAAAAAAAATACCGACTTCCATTCTATTCAGTTATTGGAGTGTAACTCAAAAACTACGGAACAGAATTAGGTGAATTTAAATGGGACCACACGGGAAGCACCAGCTTTCCAAAAAAATAATTTTGTGAATCGGTTCACCCTATCGAAAATTATGAGGTAGCAAACATTAAAAAAATACAGTCGAATTGAGTACCTCCTCCTTTTTGGAAGTAGGTAGAAAAATACAGTCGAATTGAGTACTTCCTCCTTTTTGGAAGTCGGTAGAAAACAGCTGTTAGTAATACCACAGCGTGTCATTTGTTTACAATTGTCGTTAGAAGTGACGTCAACCATCTTCTGATTCTCGCGATTATCGGGCTTCTGGCACTTTGTACTTCAATTATAGCAGATATATTGGTGATGGAGATATAACACGTTTTGGAACATGTTATTTTGATATTTTTTTAGATTTGATCTACCGAAATGAAGATACATCTTAATACCAAGCCGTGCGATTCTCAAACGGCCGGTCCCAATAATCTATCTATCGCCGGTTTACCTTACTAGAGATAGATATGTGACACTATTTGTATGGACGTTATGTCAAATTGCTATCGGTAGTAAGGTAAACCGTGGATAGATAGATTATTGGGACGTGTCTTAAGAGCAAACATCGTTGCATCTTTGACAACATCCGTGAAACAAATGATGAGATGACGTTGGAAAAACAACCTTATCTACAAGCGTGATATCTCGTAAAGTATTTGACATCGATGAGCTCGTCGACGAACGTATCAACGAATCATTAGAGAATCGCACGGAAGGAACGTGAATGCGAACATAATTCAAGGGCACGTTTAGAAAAAGAAATGTCGTGTAAAAAAATCTGTATATCAGTTTAGTATGTTAATTAGGAGATTGTTTTATTAAAAGTTTGTTCAATTAGCAATCTCAGAAAGCTTAAAATAACCAAAATCAAGAATAGCAACTGTCGTATCAATGTAACAACCATAATAATCTCTGTACAAAGGAAAGCTCTATTTAACATACTTTCAAAAAGCTCTATATTAAAAAAAATACCAAAAAATTAAACCGAGTTTAATACCAAAAAGTGTGAAATAACTTGTAGAAGTAGGTACCATGTGCACAATATTGTGATAATAGGTACCTACTTTTGACTAAGTCGGTACCATGATAGTCAAAAGTAGGTACCTAATATCATGCACATGGTACAGATCGCGCGGCGAGAGTTTGGCTTTGACCTTCGGGTGGAGGGGATTACTGCGCATGGGTACTGTCGCGCCATGTGACAGAGAGAGACAAGAGTCCCTCGTCTTCGATGTGACAGAGAGAGACAAGAGTCCTTCGTCCCTCTAGCCACCCTGTGATACCCAATTTTTGACTTCTGCGCAATAACGGTCAAAGCCAAACTCTCGCCGCGCGATCTGTACCGACTTCTACAAGTTATTTCACACTTTTTGGTGTTAGTCGGTTCCATTTTTGTGAAAAAAAAAATCTGCCATTTTTAGTAATTTGCGGGATCGATTGTCAATAATAATATCATCAACATAAATCAAGACTCTTCAGTTTTTGGGGTGTAACTTAAAAACTGCTTGACCGAATATGATGAAATTTAAATGGGACTATCTCGGAAGTATACTCTACCAAACAAAAAAATAATTTTGAGAATCGGTCTATAAATAGGGGAGAAATCGAGGAGTTACATACACATAAAAAATTCATGCACACGAATATATAACCTCCTTCTTTTTTGAAGTCAGTTAGAAACAGTCCGCTGTAAGTTTGTTTCAAGCTCTTCGTGAGATTTAATTAAAGAGGCCTGTCCGATGCTGGATGACTGGACAAATCTGTTCTGTCTGTTTAGTCTGAAACTGAGTATTTATCTACGTCAAAAATGAATCTAATTTCTGCCGTGGGATCTGTAATGAGCTCACCGAAGTCAAATACTTTATGATATATCGCCCTTGTACATAAGGTTGCCTTTCCAACGTTTCTTGTCATCGCGTCATTTGTTTCACGGATGTTGTCAAAGATGCAACTATGTTTGCTCTTACGGCCGGTCCCAATAATCTATCTATCGCTGGTTTACCTTACTAGAGTTAGATATTTGGAAGTTATGTCAAATTTCTATCGGTAGTAAGGAAAACTGTGGATAGATAGATTATTGGGATCCTCCATTAGAGAATCGCACGGCAGGTACGTTAAATATGAAACTTCACTGTTATTGTGCTACTGGTCGTACCTATTGTGAAGCCAGTTACATTTACTTGGTATTTTAATTTCATATCATTGAACTAATTAGATATTTTACTTTGTATTTATTTACCTCTGAGGCATTTTGATTTCTAGCCACCCATTTTAGGCAAATCGCTTCATAGTCAATTTAGCATTTCAGGCATTCTGCTTCTTGGGCATCTCAAGTTTGTCAGGCAGTTTCCTAGTCAAACTCTTCTGGTAGGTACCTATAATGCTTTTATTCGCCTCTTGCACGTAAGGTTTTTTTTTATAGTGGTTCATCAAAGTGACTCCCTCTCGTCTGATGGAAAGCGAAGATGGAATCAAGAAGCAATGACCGTTAGTGCAGCTTTAAGCTGCACTAATCGCCACCCCTATGATGTCTTGACAGATGCTTTTTCACGCCCCGCTTGAAAGACCCAGGGTCATAGCTGCAAGGAAATACGTACGCCGGCAAAACATTCCACAATTCACTTACACGACAGAGGTAGGAACTGCGAAACTTTTTGGTTCGTTGTAAGATGTTGTGAACAGTATATGGATGCAATGCTAGGCCGGAACGAGTAGTTCGGGATCGTAATGGAGAGGACGGAATAAGATTAAAAAGCTAAGCTATTCATATAAAAGGGAAATCACCTAACGCGTAGGTACCACTAAATACGTAACCAATACTAAAATAACAATACTGGATACATGCCAAAACTGTTTTCTAAGAATCTGCGATTCACAACAGAAATTTTTGGCATGATCTTTTTGATATTGGCAATTTTACGACGGTCTTGGGATGTTACGCGAAGGGACATTTATTTTGTGAAGTAAAGCAGCAATATTATAACACTTTTTTAGGGCTCCGCACCACCAGGGAAAAATAAATCTATGTAGAATCACTTTTTGTCAGTCTGTGTTTTTGTCAAGACCCTTTTTCTCGCAAACGCGTAGAGGTATCAAGTTGAATATATTTAATACGTGATTAGGACTAGTCTCTTTCTGAAAAAAAAAATATAACTAGTACTTAATCGAATGCCGGGACGACAGTTTATGTCACCAAATGTTCGATTTTTTTGAGATTTCCAGGAGAATCAAAATCTATATACTTACTTACTATATACTTCGTCCTGGAGTCATGAAAGAAGAATGGCAAACCTCTGTGTGTTTTGAGCCTACATAGACGGACCCCCGAAAAAGGAAATCATGCAAAACCAGTAGTTCTTAGTAAGACTAAGATATTATAAAATTGTACCATAATTTTTTAGGTTGGGGTTTAAAAGTTATCAGCATTGATATTTTTCATAGGCAGAATTCGTTAGATTAAAATATCTTACGGAGTTTTTCAAAAGAAATCTATCGTAATAGAGAAACGGGTGCTTGGCATTAGGTATCGTTATCGTAGATATGGATGCAACTATTTATAGGTATTTTATGTGATAACATGATAAACTAACTTGAGAAATTGCAAATGTACAAAACGTACGAGTCCAACAACAAAGGAAATAAGTATTGGTGTCACTTTGTCATGTTATTCCACTCTTTTAGCAGAATATACGTAGTATCCAGAAAGTTGTAGTGCCACCAACTTAACTGTTCAGGTGGGCGAAATGGGAACTACAGCCGCGTCAGCCGCCATTTTCTAAACGTCATTCCACTGTCAGTTGATGTCTAGTGCGAGTGCTTCCGTGTTATTTTATTGATTTCATTGCGAAAAAAGCAAATAAAATGCCGAAACCTCTCAAAAGTGATGCACGGCTAATTATTTTAAAAGTTTTATTTTTTATGAAAGAAGAGAAACGCCTCCAAGCTCCATTAATACCATTTGAAAAGCTGAATGAACGCGTTGCTGCCGCGACAGGTCAGTGTAGCCAGATATGGAAATTTTAATCACTCATTTTAAAAAAAAATCATTTTTATAGCTGGTGATTATATTTTAAAATATATAAAATAACCTAAACATATTCAAATAAAATTGCCACCTGAGTATATTTTAACCGACTTTAAAAAACAGGATAATAATTATCCTGCTATGTTATTGCTATGTTCGATTGCATGTTTTTTTATGTATGTTCACCGACATCTCCGTCAATTATTATTGTGGATTGATTTAAATTTGTTTTTTTTTTGTTGAAAGGTATACTTTTTAGGTGGTCCACACAGTAATTATTTCGAAATCGATTTCGTAGTCAAAATTTTGTTTATTATTTATCCTGATTGGTCGGAAACAATCTGAAAGTAATGTTAACTTTTTAAAGCGGTTGCTGTATTTTATTTTATGGTTGTTCATTAAAAAAACCTATAAAATATTAAATTGTTCTTTTTGTTACAGGTGTTTCAGAACGGTTTGTCTACAAATTAATCAATGAAGAAAAACAGGCTCAAGAAACTAATTCAAAAATTTCTACCCCTGGCAAGAAAAGGGAAAGAAAAACAGGGAAACTGGATATTGATGATTTTGACATTGGTGTTATAAGAAGAAAGATACATGAGTTTTATTCAGTAAAAAAAGAAATTCCGACCTTACCAAAGTTACTGACTGTTCTCAGGGAAGACATAAATTTTCAAGCAAAACGTGAAACTCTTCGAAAATTGCTCCACAAAATAGGGTTTCGTTTTAAAAAAACAAAATCGAATAGAAAAGTGCTGTGTGAACGCAACGACGTAGTTGCCTGGCGGGCATCCTATCTACATAAAATTAAGGAAAATGAGCGAGGAGAAAAAAAGCCTGTTGTTTATTTAGATGAAACTTACATACACTCGTCTCACTCAACTGGCAAATGTTGGCAAGGTCCTGAAGTTGACGGCGATTTGGAACCAGTTTCGAAAGGAAATAGGTGGATCATTGTTCATGCTGGCGGACAAGAAGGTTTTGTCGAAAATGCCCTTCTCGTTTTCAAATCAAATACAAAAAGTGGGGACTACCATGACGAGATGAACAATAGTAATTTAAAAAAATGGGTTCTTGAAAAATTACTGCCAAATCTGCGTCAACCCACACTTATTGTGAATGATAATGCGCCATATCATAGTATTTGCGTAAATAGGTGTCCTAACTCAAACCACACTAAAGCTGATATGCAAAAGTGGCTGGTAGAAAACAAGGTCGAGTTTTACGAACAAATGACAAAGCCTCAGCTTTACGAGTTAATAAAAAGAAATAAACCTACACCTGAATATGAAATTGACAACATATTGAAAAGCCATGGTCATGACATTCTTCGATTGCCTCCTTATCATTGTGATTTGAATCCAATTGAAATGATATGGAGCTCGATGAAGAGGAATGTAGCAGAGAAAAATATCGGAAAATCAAGTGCACATATGCCTCAATTGATTGAAGATGCATTCCGCAAAATCACACAGGCAGAGTGGAAAAACCATTGCGATCATGTAAAAAAAATTGAAAATGAATACAGACAAAAAGATGCGTATTTAGATGAACCTTTTATCATTCAATTACAGAGTGACAGTGAAAGCGATTCGAGTGACTCCGAAGATGAATTGTGGGAATCAGCAGATGGTTCAGGAACATCGACCGGAATTCCTGGAGTGCGGCCGCTTGAGCTCAGAGACCATGACCACAATTATTTTTATAAAATATAAATAAAATCCTATTGTGCCGCATTATTGTTTATTTATGTAGTTAATAAGATTCATAGCTATATGTTATATTTATTTATTTGTGAGCCTGTCGCAAATTTTGACCTGTTTGATCACTATCTCACCTGATGGTAAGTGACGATGTGATCGAAGCTGGTAATTATAATTAAGCCATATTGAATCTATACTATGTTAGTTAGGCTTTGTATGATTGATATTGTAGTTTCTTAAATTTTAATGATATCTATAGACTGACTTGCAAGACATGTTTTAATTACCTTTGTTTCTTGGTGAATTTCTTATATGGCAATACCAAATTCTCCACTAGCGACGCTGTCAACTGAACAGATAAGATGGTGGGACTGTACAGTATCATATAGTCTATGAACTGAATAGCGTTTAGTTATTGCCCACAAGCATCTGCTTATTAATTTTATTGTTTTACATTTAGGTTTCTCATTTTTCCCAACTGTTAATTAAATATGAATATATGAATGAAATTTGTATCTACTAATAATAAATAAATTTGACATAGTTTTACTATCCGTGGTTTTCATTCTCCGTGGGTACCCAGATGACCGATATACTTTGGTAACAAGCAATCATACAGCACGCTTAGGTCAATAAAATACTTTAGGCAACAATTGAATTTATTATTATAAACTTATTATGTGCGGATGATGCATATAAGGTATATGCACCTAGAAAAAAATATCCAAAGTGTACAACTTTTGTATGGAAGCATCGATGTACGAGTCTAAATCGCATTTGGCTGGTATTTTAATAATGGGACAACATCCACACGCGGTGTTCAGGTCCCAAACTAGGCAGAGCCTGTACTATGGTAACCTGATGACTGATATACATACCTATATACATATACACACCCAGACACAGCTCAAACAGACATGTTTTAAGTTTATGTACACAAATGTGTGACCTGTCCGGGAATCGAACCTTTACCAGACTTAGAAGGCAGAATTCTATCAACTGCGCCAACTGGTCATTCCAAGATATATCTTTACAGTACAAAATATTCAGAACAACAGACATAATCCGCCTTACTAAAGATAGTTCCGAGTTTAAACCTTGGTTTAAGGGATTTCCCCATACAAAATTTTCTTTTTAACCTTGCTTTAAACTCGGGATTATCTTTAGTTCTAGTCATAAGGCGTAATCAGTTTTCCTCGCCTTCTATACACTTATACGTCGTGGATTATGTGACGTATTCTGCGATGTATGTGTGCGAGCATGTTTACCTATTACCGCTCGTAGATGAAGGATATTATGAACATCTGGGAAATTCCATGGAATTTATCTAGCAAGGTACTACAGACCAAATTGTAAATGTACCACTAGTAGTTCAGCGAACAGTAGAACTCGCGACTTTATCAGAGGCAATTTTCCGCAGTACACAACCAATTATGTACCGACTTCCAAAAAGCAGGAGGTACTCAATTCGACTGTTTTTTTTATGTTTGCTACCTCATAAGTTTCGACTGGATGAACCGATTTCTAAAATTCTTTTTTTATTCGAGAGCCTTTTATTTTATACCTTTTCATGTGGTCCCATGTAATTTATCTAATTCGGTCCACTAGCTTTTGAGTTACACTCCAATAACTGATTTTTACCAAAGTAATAGAATGGAAGTCGGTATTAACTTTTTCAAATTGCTCTTTAAAAGTCGTTTAGACGACTTGACCAATTATGCTCATATTGGAAATTCCTCTTTAAAGTCAGGTACCTCATGTGTGTACGAAATTTTATCAAAATCGGTCGGTCAATAGCACCGCAGCGAATGTGATTTGAGTTTTTGTGATCCCATCTCTAGTATCGCTACACATTGGTTTTCTGCATACTTCATACTGCAGTTAATATTAATTAATAAAATAATTGGTTGGTGATCAGCATAAAATGCATTTAATGTTTACGAAAAAAGACAGATGACAGCACGTTATCATAGATGTATAGGTACATTTAAAGTAGCGCGAACTGGTGATAATTTCAGAACTACAGAAATTATTCTGAAGCGCATATAAATGAATAAATCGACGATCGAGTTTATTTCACACTAGTCATCATAGAGTATTATCTTTATTTTTACGAATTATTGTAATAATATACAGCCATGCTATAAAACATTAAGAAATGCCATTTTTAATGACTATCTAAATACAAATTTAAACAAAAATACACCAATAAGTTCAAAAACAACGAATTTTACATACAAAGTTTCATTTCCCTTTTCACCACCTGAAGTCATTCTGTCAAAAATATTAAGGACCACCATGACATGTTTAATTTGAAATAAACAATCCAAATACTACGAAGAAATACTATTATTTCTTCGTAGTCCAAATACCAATTTTCACACCAATAAGTTAAAAAACAAAGGACTGTAGGAAACAAAAGTTTTCACCCAATTTTACTCCCTTAGGGATTGAATTTCGTAAAATCCTTACTTAGTACACCTTTACCTACAAAGAAAAAATAACCCTACCAATTCATGTCTCAAAGACCAGGGGGCCTACTCCCACCATTTACGAAACTATCATAAATCAGGAGCGTTTTGTAATAAGCTTAGAATAATCATACTTACTATCGTACTCCCACCGACACAAAACGGTCAACCAAATTTAATAGTAAGCAATATAAGTGGTATGCAATATGAATAGTTTAAGAGCTGAGAGTACGGATCTTTAAAACTTTGACATTGGAACAATGAAACTTAGTGTCAAAAGTCGAATCAAAATACGCGAATTGAGTGAACTATTTGATACTACGTCATCACGTCTAATGCAATTCATTACTATTGTAAGCTCGTTATATTGACGTGGTGGTACCAAATTTAACTGTAAGGTTAAAACATGATTACTTTAAGAGTTGGGCCCCAGCGGCTTAAACTGTGCGTTGTCTGTCAATCAGTCAATCAAGACTTTGATTCTTATAGCGACGTAATAAAACGTATTTGCTGTAGGTAAATAGCAAGAAAGACGTAAGTAGACTGAACACAGCTAGAATAATTTCGAATGGTCTGGGCACCTGGGTCTCATATCGCTACGTCAAAAAATTTGAAAGTAAGGTAGGTATCATTTTGAAAAGTTACCTTGTTCAATTTGTTGTAAGTCACTAAAAAAAGTGTTTTCTCATTATTTTACTAACAGCAAACGTGCGGTTTATTATTAAACATCTGATATAAGTTACAGCATTATTTACTTTACAGATTATAAGGTATCAGCATTTTTTGAGTCTCTTGCATCTCTATTAGTATAAAGGCACATTTGGCCCGTATCAGGATCTTTATAGGATGGCATGCTCCAATTTCTTGTCTAGGCGTGGATTAAGCGGGCGAGGAGAATTAAGATATCACATGTACAATGAGTCTGCTTTTAAGGCACGGTCGTACCCTGATAATAGTAAAAAGCAGAATCTTTAAACATCGAGTGTAACGAAACAGTTCGATAATAATCTACGAAAAAAAAACTTAGGTTAGAAAAGGAACAGGCAAAGAGTAATAACCGAACAGAATTCATAAATATTACTCGCTCTCTGCAGAAAAAAATCCTAAATAGGTGCATAAAAATAAACTTTCTCGTCCAAACTCTCAGAATTTTCAGCGATATCACTATTATTTTTTAGGTAATACATAGCCAACGTATAGTACTAAAGTAGTAACCAGCAGTTTTTTCAAATGTGTTGGTATAATATATAGAAAAATATAAAGAAAACGTACAAAATTAATGCATTTTCGCATCACATCGTCCAATCCAACAAGCGATTTTCAACCTTACGTAAAGCATCGTAAATAATTTTAAAATTGGGGTTGGATCGCGTCTTAATACGTCACACTGAGAATTATTATTACAGCACATAGTGCTTAAAGATTAACTTGGGGACAAGGTATTCCACTAACGGCCGGTCCCAATAATCTATCTATCGCCGGTTTACCTTACTAGAGTTAGATATTTGACACTATTTGTATGGAAGTTATGTCAAATTTCTATCGGTAGTAAGGAAAACCGTGGATATATAGATTATTGGGATCCTCCATTAGTAGGCGAACGCTGCCCATACGTTGCCACGACCAAACGCAAAAGTGAGCTCCTCCGAGCCTCCGAGCGTGTTGTGCCAGAGATAGCGCCACTTTGCATCTCTAGTCCACCAAAACTAAACTAGGTGGCGCTTGACTAAATAACAATATCGGTTAAAGCTATGCGCCGACAAGTACGTAATTTATTAAATATTTCAAGTGTCAGCATTTTAAATGTCTGGAAATATACGGAACTTCCCTATCTCCATGGAAGTCACTAAACTACTTACGACGTTCTTCAGGTCTTTAAAATATATAAAAACTCAATTACTGTAAGTAGTGAAAAGGTGAACTATAATAAAAATATTGTCATTGCTGTTCATGAGTATTATTTTAACAAAACTGTGTTCCAAAAAAAATCTCTCTGTCAAAGATAATTAAAAACACATGAATTTATTTTAATAGGTAGCTTTTTTATATTATTTGGCGCGCACTGATGAAAAGTTGGGTTTGGCTACTTACAGTAAATACGTTTTCATGCATCGATTTAATGATATTTGCGACCGAGTTATATAAAAATATAATTCCTAAATCGATTTGTAATAAAAATAATTGAAGCCTACATCTATCCGAATATATTTTTTACCATACTCTAATCGAATAAAACGATTATTTAATGTGTTTTTAATTGATTAACAACGATTGTAAATCGATGTTTATTACTATATACTATACTACCGACTGCTCGTGACTTTGTTCGCGTAGGGTGCTCCGGCTTTCAGCCTCACCGTAAGCTCCCGTATTTACTTGATGTATATATATATAACCTGAGGTCTACGACTCCGCTTACACGTAAATTACTTTTCCACAGTATATTTTTTCTAGGATATAAAGTAGCCTATCTATTAAAGGTAAAACCAGCTGGCCCGCCAACGGCTACGCTAGCTTCACCCTCTTAGGGGTAGAGTTTTATTAAATCCTTCTTTTGTGGGTGCTTCATACGTAACCACCACATACATTTTAACATAGAAAGGTTTTAAGCCCAACTGATTTAGACTCGGCGTTGATGGATCAGCTATTAGGTTCAGTAGTACATATTAATAAGTTTTTATAATGATTATAGGCCTAGCACAAATAACTGCGTAAGTGTAACGTAACGTGTCGTTCACGTGAAACAGTACAAATTGTCATGTATCTAGGGCACACTGTGAAACATATAACTCATAGTTTGTACTATATAATATGTATATAATGTTTGTTTCGGCGTACAAACTATGATTTATATGTGTCACAATTGCCCTAGTTACATGACAGTTTGTACTGTTTCACGTGACCGACACGTTACGTTACACTTACGCAGTTATTTGTGCTAGGCACACTGCTCGTCTTGGTTGGTACACTTACACTGTCTGCCAGTTATGATAGCCTAGTAAGTATAGACTACAGTTTCCTCGCAACATCAACGCATAGTACCTACCAGGCTACCATAACCGCATAGCAGATCTCAGCAGCCTTGCTATCGCTCGGTATGCTAGTATCCATACATAATATCACATAATACATGGCAGTTTGTACTGTTGCACGTGAACGACACGTTACGTTTCACTTACGCAGTTATATGTGCTAGGGCCACAGGTCCAGTCTACGTAACGGTGCATGAAGTATAGGCAAAGTATACTTACAAAATTACGAAACGTTTTTGTATTTTCTTAGTCAATAGCCATAAGTATTAGTAATGTATCCACAGCTTTACTATAACGTGACTTAGATAGTACAGTGACTAAATGAAGTGTTGTACGTGAATACGTTTCTCCGAGTCAAAAGTTATACTAATTGCAAATCTCGACACGCAGCAAAATAACCTCAAAACGGCGGCGCTTCCCCCTCCACCCCGCCCAATGCGTCACTGTTCTCGTCTATTGTAATGAATTCTTTGATCCTTCAGCTATCTAGTGGTATAATTTAATTTTGGATGTATAGGATACATTCGAAACTACAACGTCAAACTGAATCCCCCGATTTTGTTTTAATTTTTAGGTTTTTTTGGATCGCCCCCTTATGGTAACAAATTTAAAGACGTTCACGTATTCAAGTGAAAACTATTTAAATAAAAAAAACAAAACAAAATTAGTAAGTCAATTAATAAATAGATTTAAATGTTCTTGACCTGATTGAGTACATAATATAATGACGGAACCGGCTTTTTTTAATAGACGAACAAGAATGTATAAGTGTTTTAATTAACATTGATAATGAAGCTTATAGGGCGACGTGCTCCAAGTATAATAATAATATTAAATGGTAAAACTTCCACACAAGGTCATCAGGTACAAACTAGGCAGAGCCTGTACTATGGTAACCTGTACCTCTACCATGAGTTGGCAACATAAATGTCATAATATCTATAGTCGATACTCGATCTCGCCTACCTATTAAGCTTGTGATTGGCGTACTCGCTGTCAATTTTAGTTTTACAATTGACCGTGAGGTGGAACTGTTCTTTGTTTCATAATTTTTTTGCGGCAGTCGCTATCGAACATCGATTGGTTTCAATGTTGTAAACTCATGGTAGACCTACTATGACTGTTATACTACTTAAAAGGGACTACTTATAGTGCCACAGTAATTGTACCTATTTACACACTTAAAAGGATTGCATAGCTAGTACTTTCCATGCTAAAAGAGAAAACTCTTTTCTACCTCTTAACATTGTCCGATTTCAGAGATTTTTAATGGAGTCATCACATTATTTACTATGCCCGTACGTTTTGATTTTTTCAGTATTTCAAAGTACTATAAATTTCCTTTTTTAGAACTTAAAAAAACTGAAAAAATCAAAACATAGTAAACAATGTCATGATTCCATGAAAAAAAAATCACTGAAATCTGACAATGTTAAGAGGTAGAAAAGAGTTTTCTCTTTTAGCATTTAAAGTTTACTAGCTATGCAATCCTCTTAAGTTTAGTTTAAATTACACACTTACACTTACACTTACATATTCATGAGTTCAATTTGTTTGTATATCTTCTTATCCCATAGGTCAAGCTATTTTTTTTTTTAAATTTTATTATAACTACTTTCCAAAGTCCGTGTCTTTTTTCCCTTGCTAAAATATATAACGATTAATCTAAAATTATCACGTTCAACAAACTACACATATAGGGAACATAGACATATACAAAACTAGCTGACCCGCCAGCGGCTTCGTACGCTTGGTCTTTGGAGGTTTCATTATCAATCCCAAAAAGAACCCTTGGGGGTCGAATTTCACAAAATCCCGTCTTATTGAGCACTTACGTCCTAAAAAGAACCCCCATGCAAAGTTTTAAACTTTTAGCACTCGCAGTAACGAAGTTTCATACAAACTATCAACCCCAAAAAAAACCCTTAGGGGTCGAATTTCATAAATTCCGTCTTAGTGAGCACTTACGTCCTAAAAAGAACCCCCATGCAAAATTTTAAACTTTTAACAATCGCTCGTTGTGCGACTTTGACGAACGAGCTATGGAGAGGGCTATGCTCGGGGTTTCTCTACGTGATCGAATCAGAAATGAGGAGATCCGTAGAAGAACGAAAGTCACCGACATAGCCCAGAAGATTAGCCAGTTGAAGTGGCAGTGGGCAGGGCACATAGCACGCAGAACAGATGGCCGATGGGGCCGAAAGGTTCTGGAGTGGAGACCACGGACCGGCAAGCGCAGCGTAGGTCGTCCACCGACACGGTGGACAGACGACCTGAGGAAGGTCGCAGGACGACGTTGGATGCAGGCCGCTTCCAACCGGTCCTTTTGGAAAATCATGGGGGAGGCGTATGTTCAGCAGTGGACGTCCTACGGCTGAGATGATGATGATGATGATGATGAACAATCGCAGTAACGAAATTTCATACAAACTATCAACCCCAAAAAAACCGTTAGGGGTTGAATTTCATAAAATCCCGTCTTAGTGAGCACCTACGTCCTAAAAATAACCCCCATGCAAAATTATATTATAAACTTTTAGCACTCGCAGTTTCTGAGATTTCGTGATGAGTGAGTGAGTGACCTTTCGCTTTTATATATATAGATAGAAATTATGCTAGTACCTATGTTTGTTCTGAATTGATGTAAGCATTCACAGCAGACCAGTATCCGCATTCATTAAGGCGCGCTCGCATCCTGATAATAGTAAAAAGCAGAATCTTTAAACATCTAGTGTATAGAAATAGACCGATAATATTGTATGAAATAGGTACTCAGGTTAGGAAAGGAACAGACAAAGAGTAATAACCGAACAAAATTCATAAATATTACTCGCTTTCTACAAAAATAAAATCTAAATAGGTCCACAAAAATAAACTTTCACATCCAAACTCTCAGAATTTTCAGCGATAACACTATTTTTTTTTTCAGGTAATACATAGCCAACATATAGTACTAAATTAATAACCACAGTTTTTTAAATTGTGTTAGTATATATTGAAAAATATAAAAATAAAACGTACAAAACATTTTCGCATTACATCGTCCAATCCAACAAGCGATTTTCAACCTTATGTAAAGCATCGTAAATTATTTTAAAATTGGGGTTGGACCGCGCCTTCAGCAATTTATTTATGCTACTTCAAGCTATTTATATATCCGATTGCTTTCTTTGCAGCCCAGGCTAGATTATGATTTCCTTATCGTAAAATGATTAAGTATAGGTACACAACACAATTAACTCCATCAGCTGATTACGTCCTTATAATAATGGATGACATTTTTCAACCTTTACAAAGTTCAGTTGTTGACAATGAAAGTAATTGTATTGACTTTTATGTGGTATCTTCAGAATTGAGTTAATTAATTAAAGAGAGACTATTGACTTTCTTTTTTGCATCAATGGTACCTATCGATTTTGCCATAGCCACATACGAGTAGTTTTCAAGGAAGCCTTATAATAGTATATTATGCAACTAGTGAATAAAGGACGGATTTAAAGTGAGGGCCATAGATGAATCGACAGCAGGGAGTGATTCGTGATTATTGAATCACGAGCGTAGCGAGTTATTGTTGTATTATATTTTATATTTGTATTGTTGTTGTTCTAAGACAAACAACCGGGAACTTAACGGGCCCTCCGAAGCACGGAAGCGCTCAGTTGAACAATGCCACTAGCACACACCCATACAACTCCCGACCGCAGCAAGCGTTGCTTAACTTGTTGATCGGCTTAGATCGCCAAGTCAAGCTCCGCTACGAGCGCTTCAACGTACCTACTTAGGTTTAGACCAAATTAGATTCAATGGTGTTTAGCTTCACATTAGGTAATTATTGATAAAATACAGCTCGCGAATCTATATAGATTCATGCTAGAGACAAGATACGATTAAAACCACTTTATCGACGTGACAAGTTTATCGAACCGACGATATATTATGATCGCACCACTTTATCGGATAAGCAGCTGTCCTCGATAACTAAAGTACAAACTGGTAATTAAAACAGTTACTGCACGCGACTTCGTTCGCGTAATATACAAGGGACACAAGTACAATTTGAAAAATTTAATACCGACTTCCATTCTATTCAGTTATTGGAGTGTAACTCAAAAAGTACTAAAACGGATATGATAAAATTTAAATGAGGCCACACGGGAAGTACCAGCTTTCAAACAAAAGTTTTGAGAATCGGTTCACCCAGTCGAAAGTTACGAGGTAACAAACATTTGAAAAAAACATACAGTCGAATTGAGTACCTCCTCCTTTTTTTTGAAGTCGGTAGAAAAATTATGAATATATATGGCCAATTTTAAGTTTGACTGTACTCTTTTGCAGCATCCTAGTGACACAGATGTTAGAAAAATACTTTTCGGCTTAATAGTACTGACTTATACAATATACTTAATAAAATTACTCAATAACTCGTTATCGAGGGACAGTCAGCATATTAGGAAAAAATAGTATAAATTTAAAAAAGTCTGTATTACTAAAATTAATGTATGTAATGTGTTTCAGAACATATGGCAAACTTACTAAAGTTAGCAAACCATAATTCGAGGTTATCCTTCTCTCAGAGTTTTCCCTTTCAATCAGAATAAAGCTATCTTCATTCTGAATTGCATCCAAATATTTTTAGCGCTGTTTAGCCACTAATTTCGCATCACATATTATTATATAGAAAACTCCTTAAAATAAATGTAATAAAAATAAAATATTACCTTTTAGTATCACAATGATCCATAGAACTGTAGTAAACAAAACGTATATTTTGTTATTTTTCATTCACAACACAACACAACACGACAAGTTAAGTTTGTATGGCGTTCTTACTAAAGTCTGAAACAAACTGATTCCATCCCACGAAAAGACACTCCACCTCTTTCCCGCGCGAACTTGGCACGAACTCGAGTTCTATTTTCAAATCTTCCTACTCGATCAAGGTTTATTTTTCTTTTGGGTGTTTTTCTTTTTTTTTGTTTGTTTTGGCGGCTTGCGTTCTATTACCGTATTCTAGGATTCCATCACAGCTTAAGACGTCATCAAACCGTCATTTATGCAATTATATGATGCCAGTCTTTGATTTTTTTTTATTTAAATTTTTATGTTGAACACTTTTAATTATACATAACAATGTTTTAATTACTTACGATTTTTGTTTTGGTATCACACATTTTTTTTCTAGTAGATTATTCTAAAGATTGCTTTTAGAAAATTAGAGATAGAATCCTGATTGTTTTTTGGTCTTCTTTGTTTTGTAAATTACACACACTTGAGTTTTACGTAAGACGCACTGTATTCGCCGTTCAAGTCTTTTATAGATTTGGCAGAATGTTCAATTTGACATCTTTTTTAGTGACGATTTCGATTCAACAAGTGAAAATACACAAGGTCCATTTCACACGCGAACAGTATGAGCAAAGCTCCCGTCCAGAATTCTGCGTTCGAAATCGATTCCGTATAAAACGAGACCGCTTGCCTCGCTAGCGGCGTCCATACTGACATGAGCGACATTTTTGACAATTCAGTTTCCCGCTCTTGGATTATCTGTGGTTGTTCACGCGAAACGTCAGTTAAGAAGTCAGGTTGCTGCAAACAAAAATGTGTTCAATTCACTAGTTAATAAGGATTAACGATATGTAAGGCGAAGGGCTTCTTTAATGGTTCTACTTTAGCTTGAGATGTTAGATCTTGTTGGCAATGTTTACAGTAACTATTATTTATCTGTGTTTTAATGAAGATAGATTGTTATCACAATGTTTGGTAATCACTGCGTTGATATAGTCATAAGTTAAGTGACAAATCGCTTGCCTTTTGAAAGTTGCAGTGCTAGTCAGAGTTTAGAACTGCACTGTAGTGCGTTTGTTACCCTGTGACATTTGTTTGAGTATCTTTCCTCCTCCTGCGCTCCTAATACTACATTTGATTAGTATTACTTTTTGATATAATTTAAATTTTACGAATTTCAGTATTTTTGTCATATTATTTTAACATATTTTTTATCATTTTACAAAAAACATCTTAAGCTTGCGATATAGAGATAAGCTATTTGACTGTTTTATATAATTTAATATTTTTGAATTTCAGTTATTTTTTTATCAAATTATAGTACCGTATTTTTTATTATTCGATCTGAGATTTAATAGAATCGCCTATCTTTTCACAAAAAATCTTAAGTTTGCGTTATATAGATAAGTCATTATTCAATAGCATTTAAACAAGGTTGTGTTGGTCTTTTTACCCCTGCTTTGTAAATCCGGCTTATGACGTCACTGTGTTAGGATTGTTTACTTCAGAAGTATCATTATTATATTTAATAACTACATTTTTGTTTTATGTTAATGATAAAGACAAGTATTATTTTTAGTAATTACTTTTAGCAAGTAATTATGTAGCAAAATACAAAAAAAATACCTTAGTAATGGAACACCCTCCCTGAGTCGGTGTTTCCGGTTAAGTACGATATGGGGGTCTTCAAAACACGGGTGCATAGGTATCTTTTGGGTAAGCGCGCTCCATCATCGATCGCATCATCACTTAGCATCAGGTGAGATAGTGGTCAAGTGCTACCCAGATCGGTTTAAAAAAAAAAAGTAAGTAATTAATTTAATAGTTTTTATATTATATACATATTAGGTATCTTACGTAATTTAGATAGATCTATTTTAAATGACGTCTATAAAATACAAATAATATTAAAATAACACAGGTATTTATATACAAATGCATATATTTGTATACTATACCTAGTTCGTTCTATAAATATTTCAACTAAAATATGTAATTATTGTACATGTTATTCTAAACGCAGTAACGAGTCAAAATGCATAATTTTGCTTGTATACACTGCCAAATAAAGCGCTTGATGCGAGCCTGAAAAATACTGTTTTGTTAATCGACCAATGAAGTCTGCCTCTACTGGATTATATTTATTATATATTATTATAGCAATAAATTACTTGAATTGAATTAAATTTAATAAAGGATAAATAACGAAAACAATTTTCTAAGTTAGTTTTTGATAAGTACTTATTTACTGTTCTATTTAAAAAGTTGATAGTGACCTAGCGACCCTGCCTTCATAGCACGATGTTCCAGGTTCGACCACAGACTAGGTAAACAGTTAGTGATAAACAGAAATACTTATTCTAGCATCATGTATATACTCGTATGCGATGTGTTAACTTATTACATTTTAGTTCCGATATTTTTTTTAAATATAGCCATGTAGAGAAGTTCCCGTGAAAATTTGCATTCTCACAATTATATTTTTCATTTAACTTGCGCCCTTATTGCAATAGTTACAGTGTCTTTTAAACTAAACGAACACTCCTTAATACTCGAAGGTTATGAACCCTTAGGTGGTACTCATTATGATAGATTCTTGCTTTAGTGGGCTTAACATTGGCTACTTTTCATTGTTTCAAGAACCTAGGCTGCCTAGGGTGGAAGTCTCAACAGTTAGCTACTGTAATTACAGTCGTTAAATCACCACAATCTAGTACTTTACGTTAGTGCGTACTGATGCACTAACGTAAAGTCCAAGATTGTGGTACCGATATTGGTCAGTAAATCACCACACTAACTGTAGTGTGGTGATTTACTGACCAATATCGGTTGTAAAGCGATCGCTATCTATATAGAGACTTCAGCGACAATGAAACCTTTTTTGTTTACGGGGGGAAATCAAATCAAATACCCGGACACTATGGGGAGCATCCGGGTTATGTGGGACATTCCACTAAACCCCTCGGTGGTCTTCGTTGTCTTACAGGGGCCCGGGGCCATCCCCGGGATCTCCTGAGGAATGCACCGGGATCATCCTGACATATTGCCCATTAGCTCGTCTCTGAGAGTATTTCGCATCTTCTTCTCAAGCCATGAAGATGGCACGGTGTCTGCGACATCATGAAGCCGTATTCCTCGAGCTCGTTGATGAGTTAGTTAACCCCAACAACACCCTAGCTCTTATAGTACTCGACCTTTTAGTCGGCTCTTACGACAGGCAGGGATTACCGTAGCCCTATTCCTTAAAAACCCGGGCTTACAGCGTCGAATTAAACTTTATGCCAAGGTAAAAGAACAACTAATAGCAATTCTTTGTTTTGGCAAGATTTCAATGCTCTGACGACTTTTCGATCTATATTTGGATATGGTATCAAACCGTCATACTTCACTGTCACTAGCATACCATGAGGCACTATGACATAAAATTAGTTGGAATTTTGTGCATTTTCACATTATAACTATTGAAAATTGTGATATTATTACTATTGAAAAACAAACATTTTGCATGGCGCGATTTTGTCTTTGTAAACACATAATTAGCATTTTTTATTTATATCATATTTTTATTTGAACGTCAATTCTTAAGATACCGGTAATCATATGTTGGTAAAACTACTGAACCAATTAGCTTAAACATTTAAGAACATTCATGTTTGTTTGAAATGTCTCGTAAGTTTGACTCCTATTAATTTAATAGTAAAACCAGCTTTACTTACTTAATTAGGCAACATTATAATAGAAAAGTCTACAATTATACTGAACCAATTTGCTTAAATGCATTATTATGTTTGTTCAAAAATTATCGTAATTTTGAGACACATTATTTAAATTATTATCAAACCAACTTTACTCAAGTGATTAGCCAAAATTATATTTATTACAGAGGAATAACTATATCAACAAAACTACTGAACCAGTTTGCTTAAAATGTTACATACTCAAAATAATAATTGAATTTTAAAAAATCTTTTGATTTTGACACACATTATTTAAATTATTATCAACTTCTCACGTCTACAGGTAATTAGTTATCGGAGAATTGTATTTATTGGAGAGGGATAACTATATCAACAAAACTACTGAACCAAAATGTTAAATTATTACGCTAACACCCTGCGCAATTTAAAGGAGGCAATAAAGGAAAAAAGACGGGGAAAATTGACCGTAGGTGTATTGCTTCTACACGACAACGCGCCTGTTCACAAGGCGCGCATTGCCAATGCTGCTGTGCGGGATTGCGGATTTGAAGAAATCAATCATCCACCCTACAGCCCGGACCTAGCCCCTAGTGATTACTTTCGGTTCCCAAATCTCAAAAATTAACTTCGAGGCAAGCATTTTTCCGACTATACGATCAGTTTTCAGCCAGGAAGAAAAATATTTTTTGGAGGGACAACAACACACTTGTCCTGGAAAATAACTTTTCCAGGACAAATAAGTGTGTTTAGATCCTAGGGGACTACATCATAAATTTTACTCAGAATTTTCTGCTTATTCTTTCATGCCTATACCGAGAATACATTGAACTCCCCACGTAATACGCCCACCCATCGAGCTCAACGAGTCAATGCTGCTCTCCGAGAATACGACATCACAAGGTTAGACTGGCCTGCCGGCTCGCCTGACTTAAACCCAATAGAGCATGGGATGCTCTTAAGCGAGCTGTTTGGAACCGTCAGCCACGTCCCCAGACAGTGCCAGAGCTCAGGGAAGCCGGTATTCAAAAAGGGACAGGTTACCCCAATAAATGCTGGATAACTTGATTCACAGCATGCCCAGGAGGATCACCGCATGTATTCAAGCCAGGAGAGGAGTCATATTACATCGAATATAAACCTTTTTTTAATAAATTGATTATATTCAATTTTTTTTTAAATTATATCAGCTTATGCTCGTGATCACAATCTTTTTTGATGTGTATACATAGTTCGTATCAATAAAAACTTCCATATTTTTTATACACATACCGTTTTATTTAGATGAATTATTTTTAGACTTTTAAACCGACGATAAATCGAAACATCAATTCGAATAATCCTTCACAGATTAAATATTAGTTAACGTTCTAAATTTAAATACGTTCAAGGATATTGAACTCGACGTAATCATAAATAATTTGCATTAACATCTACTAAAGAGGATATGATCGGTTTTGTTTGTATGATTGTTTGTTAAAGCGTATGGTATGGGCAACTAAGCATTTGTGCAAGTCGAAACAAATATAAAAGGAAGTTCAATTGAAATAGAGTTCAATTTCGCGTGGGCTCTATAAACTGTAGCATCTCTGATACAATGGCCAGAATTAATTTTTTCACAGATTAGATATTATTATATTGTTACACTTACACAAGTGTTCGTGCTAGGCTCACTAGTGCTGATTTTATATTGGATTGGATTATATATTCCAATGGAACTCTGTTCACATTAAGGCGAAATGAGTGTAGATTACGATTTACGACCAAATTTTATAATTCGACTTCGCGAAAACCGAGTTTTCCGACGCTTGAAATTCGAAAAAAAACGTAGCTTAAATTTAATATACGTCCTTATGAACTATGGGAGCTAATACACGATTAAGCAAACTTGGCTCTATAGAAAAAAAAATCGGCATAATTCCCTAAACTTTGCAATTTTTCCGAAGTGCTTCGTGGGAACAAGCATTTTTATTCAATTATGGGCAAATATATTTCAATGAATGTTTCACATTTGAATCCCCTATGAAATTTACTAGCGAACTATGGACTCCTTTATCATTAAAAGTTAATCATTTGATTGTACGAGCTAAATATAATAAGTATTAGCGCGTTTTCAATTACATTTTTGCATTACATCGTCCAATCTGATAAGCAATTCTCAACCTTATGTAAAGCATCGTAAATTGTTTTATAATTAGGATAGGACTAAATATAAGGCTATTTTTATTTTATTGGATAGAATAATTATTATTTATGTTTAAAATTACTTAAAGAATATAATAATAAGTAAAACAAATTTATTATATTATCCTTTATCACTAATAAGTTCATATCAACAGCTTTGCCATTTTAACCATTTATGTAATAGTAACCATGTAACCATCCATCCAAAATGTTTCTGTTTTTATACTACATTGTATTTTTTTACCAAACAGGCCTTTAGGTGTTGGCCACAGCCCCACATATGCCTTTGTAAAGGACCGCATTACAAATATCCGGAAAAAAAAAAAAAAAAAAATAATACAGTGTAATATTTCTATTTTGTATAGAAATATAAGAAAAAAATATGTTAAGAAAAAAAATGTGAAAAATATTAATAATATGGGAGAAGATCCACACGCGGTGCTAAGGTCCCAAACTAGACAGAGCCTGTAATATGGTAACCTGCCGTGCAATTCTCTAAAAAAAGTTGCAAACATCGTTGCACCTTTGACAACATCCGTGAAACAAATGAGGGGATGACAAGAAACGTTGGAAATACCACCTTGTGTACAAAGGCGATATCTTATAAAGTATGTGACATCGGTGAGCTCGTCGACGAATCATTAGAGAATAGCACGGCTGATGACTGATATACATACTTATACAATGAACTGCTTAACCCGTCCGCATCAGCGCAAAAAATAACAATAGATTTATGAATGAAACTTAACTCGAATGAGTCTTGCTGATTCGGACAGATTAATGAACTGCTTATTTGCCTCGAAAGGACTTTTCCACATGTAGGTCTAACCGTCTCTTACACACCCAGACCCAGGTCAAACAGACATGTTCATGCACTTAAATGTGTTATCTAAAAGTTTATTAGTCAAAATAATTATGTTTTGATACAAAACTGTGCACGAAAAAGTCTTAAAAGATGAATTTGAATAGCATAAGTTTAAAAGCTATATTCTTTATAATTTACAGACTGCTGTTTGACCACTATCTCATTCAATGCTCAGGGATGATGCGGTCGAAGACAAACCGATAGCTGCTTCGTAATATATTTTTACAGCAAGGTAGGCACCGGAAACTTCTCAATCACCAAGCCTTTGGATGTCATCACTTTGTTGCCTTAACCGAAAGCTCAAACTCAAGTCAGGGGTTGATCCGGGAGCTGCTTGAATGGCAACCCACCCAACCTCTCAGCTATATATAGATCAGTAGCCCGTTATTTAGATTTTACGTTTCATCATTATCATCATTATCAGCCGGAAGACGTCCACTGCTAAGCATAGGCCTCCCCCAAAGAACGCCAATTGGGCCGGTTACTAGCTTCCTGAATCCAGCGATGCCCGCGGTTTTGACGAGGTCGTCGGTCCACTTAGCGGGAGGCCGGCCTACACATCGTCTTCTGGTGCGTGGTTGCCACTCGAGAACCTTTCTTCCCCATCAGTTATCAATTCTTCGAGCGATGTGGCCTGCCCATTGCCACTTCAACTTGCTAATGTTGAGAGTCATGTCGGTGACCTTAGTTCTCATACGGATCTCCTCATTTCGGATCTAGTCACACAGGGAAACCCCAAGCATAGCCCTCTCCACTGCTCGTTGAGCGACTTTAAGCTTGTGAATGAGGCCCACAGTAAGGGACCACGTCTCAGTGCTATAAGTCATCACTCACATTGGGGACGAAAAAATGGATCGAAGCTTCCCGAACGCTGCCCATCCGAGCTGGATTTTGCGCCAAAAATATTATTTTTGTAGTATATGCAGTAAAGTAGGTATTAACATAATCAGCCCATTATGTTCCTATTGCTTAGACTCGAGACTTCCTTTTAGAGAGGGGAGTTGGGCTATAATCCACCACGCGGGCCCATGCCCACGCAACCCATGTTGAACAAATCTGGCTGCCCAAAGAAATCCGACATAGCCTAACGACTGTTCTCCTAAGACAAACAACCGACACCGACGGCTGAACGTGCCCTCCGAAGCATGGAAGCGATTACTTGAATAATGCCACTAGCACACACCCATCCAACTCCTGACCGCAGCAAGCGTTGCTTAACTTGTTGATCGGTTCAGATCAACTCCAAACCGCAGCAAGCGTTGCTTAACTTGTTGGTCGGTTAAGATCAACTCCTGACCTCAGCAAGCGTTGCTTAACTTGTTGATCGGTTAAGATCAACTCCTGACCGCAGCAAGCGTTGCTTAACTTGTTGATCGGTTAAGATCAACTCCTGACCGCAGCAAGCGTTGCTTAACTTGTTGATCGGTTAAGATCAACTCATGACCGCAGCAAGCGTTGCTTAACTTGTTGATCGGTTTCGATCGCCAAGTCAAGCTCCGCTGCAAGTGCTTCGCGTAGTAGGTATTATTTGTAATATATGTAGTATAGTAGGTATTGTTTGTAGTATAAATAGATTTGTTGTTTTTTTTGTTTTAATTATGAGTCCAGGAAGTTGTCACATGGCATTGTCTAAGTCATTTACTACAACTACATTATGTATATAGGTAGGTATATATATTATCATATACCTACTTAAATATAATCCAACACACTTCCTCGTCAATGAAGGATAATATAAAATGTAAACTATTAAATACTACGCAATCATTACTATGAATAAGTATATATGGATATATAAGAAACATAAGGGATAGACTAATAAAATACAAAAAACTTGTCAATTTAACAAAAATTTAAATTGATTTCCTGTCTGTTATACCCGATGTTAATGTACATTTATTAACCGACTAGGTTCTATGTTATATTTTTTTATGTATGTTTAGCGATTTCTCACCCATTTGTTCTTTATCAAAATATATTTTTATTTGAAAGAGCAGCAGGCCTACCATACACTTTTAGATTATTTGTCAAGTTCCGAGCAGTTCAATAAAAGGATCTCAAATTGACCTGCCAAAAATCGTACCATGAACTTCATTTGACTGAAGAAAGGCCCTAAATTATTGTCTCTGACAGTTTGCGTGAAAGAGATGACGTTCTACCACTTTGTATAACGTTCTTACTCTTTCATTTATGTTGGTTTATTTTATGTTCTGAAACTAAGATTAGCCTTATATTGGAACCTAATGATCTGATTTAAAAATTAGTTCAATTTATAATGTATTGGATTATATAAAAATTCCAATATTATTCACAGGTATTGTAAAGTACGTTATAATAATAATATTGTGGGATCCAGCAGAGTTTGTGACATTGATTTAGTGAATTAATTTCCAGCTAGGTACATTAGTTAAACAAAGTACAAATATTTTGTAATGATATGACACATGCAATTTAGTAAACAACAGTGAAAAGTTTGAAGTGGATTCTCAGAGAAACGACCCGAATGATTATTATCTACCTACTATATCAAGGCGGTGTTCCAAGTGTTAATTCTTATTTATTCGACTTGGAATTATGGCCGCGTCTAAATCTCGCCGTCGTGTTAGTTATGTTCACTTAGAAGTACTATGGGAGTTCTAAATACCCATAGCTGTAGGGTAAAAAAACAGTTCGAGTGCGTGAAAATATGAGATGACTTTTTTTATATAGGTACTACTTCTAGTAACTCAAATAATTATTCGTATGCGTTCCACATTCTTCTACGATAGTAACAGAAACATTTTTTTTGCAAATTGATAGATTTCACGGTTTTTACGTTTAATACAAAAAAAAGTTGCTTTAGCTCGCCTGCTTTATGTGACAGATATGCAGGTTACTTTGATGGATATCTAAAGTCAAAAAACACATCATGGTACGCTTACAGCAGGTCAATTGCAGGCCGCCCTTTGCTGGCCGGCTAGGTCACGTGGGTAATAGTTGGCTGGCCTGCTAGAGTCCGCCATAGTACGAATTTGCAGGACAGCTCAATAAAACGCTTAACTGTCCAGCTATAAGAGGCTTATGGTAGGCCTTCAGATTTCCGAAGTGGTCCAATTAAAATTTCGTCAAATGCCAAGCGGTTTCGAGTTAGCCTTCAACTGATAAGTTTGGAAGTTTTTACAGGCAGCCAGATTTTGAAAATTCTTTTTTTGTTTGATAAGAGTATAAGTACTTCTAAGGTGTTCCGATTTAAATTCATCAAATTCAGTCAAGCTCTTTTTGAGTTAAACTTCAATATCTGACAAGTGTCGTATCTTGAATGACATCAGTATTGACAGCGAATGACAACCGATCCCGTAAACAGCAAGGATCACTAAAAAGGGTGAAAAAAAATCGTTTACCAATAAATGAAACATACTTCAACACCAAAAGTGTTAATAACTTGTCGAAGTCAGTACCATGTGCACAATATTGTGATAATAGGTACTTTTGAACTATCATGGTGCCGACTTCATCAAGTTCTTTCACATTTTTTAGTGTTGAAATCGGTAAGTTGGTTTTTGTATACATTTTTTCATAGCTATAAAAAGCAGCTATATTAAAACTGGTATGTCATAACTGACGCTACTCGCCTCACCATCCGTCACTGTCTTAATGTTTACCTAATATAGATAATAGACGAAAAAAATATTTAGTCTTCTAGTGGGGTGTGGTGATAATAAAATATCGGCGAAGAAAGACAGTGAATTTTATTACATACTACTTTCTGTTAGTGACTTCGTCCGTATCTCATCTCATCTCAGCCGTTGGACGTCCACTGCTGAACATATGCCTCCCCCACGATTTTCCAAAAGGACCGGTTGGAAGCGACCTGCATCCAACGTCGTCCTGCGACCTTTATCGTCTGTCCACCTTGTCGGTGGACGACGCTGCGCTTGCCAGTCCGTGGTCTCCACTCCAGAACTTCCCGGCCCCATCGGTCATCTGTTCTGCGTGCTATGTGCCCTGCCCACTGCCACTTTAACTGGCTAATCTTCTGGGCTATGTCGGTGACTTTCGTTCTTCTACGGATCTCCTCATTTCTGATTCGATCACGTAGAGAAACCCCGAACATAGCCCTCGCCATAGCTCGTTGTGCGACTTTGAGCTTGCTTATGAGGGGCCCATAGTAAGAGACCACGTTTCAGTGCCATCACTGGTAACACACATTGGTCGAAGACTCTTGTCTCGTCCGTGTGGCTAAAGTTTATCGCGATCTCTCTAAAACTACTCATTGAACTGGTATAAAATAAAAACCCGGCCAAGTGCGAGTCTGACTCACGCAAGAAGGATTCCGTACCATTATCTATAAAAATTTGCAATAAAAAGCACGTTACTCCTTTTTTACTATTAGTTCCTTTTAAACGTCTCTTTAATATTTGTTTTGTTTTAATCAATTATTTATTTTTAAAGTAAATTTATAACTTATTATTCTGTGAATATTTCAAGCGTCAACTTTTGCCGTTATCAATATCGAGCAAAAACGAGCAACAAAACGTCACAAACAAACGTCGAAAACACGTTTGTTGTATGGGATCCTCCGTATATATTTATTTTATTCCGTTTATTAGTATTTGTTGTAATAGCAGCAACCGAAATACATAATCTGTGAAAATTTCAACTGTCTGACTATCACAGTTTATGATATACAGCCTGGTGGCAGACGGACAGACAGACAAACAGACGGACGGACAGCGGAGTCTTATTATGAAAACTAACGTGGTTTAGTACACATTTTTAATATGATAAACGGGATTCACTCACGTAAATAAGTCAGATCTTTCCGACTATAGTTTCAACCACATCCGGTGGTCTTTTTCAAGGAGAGTGCAGAAGACGTAAACACATACACACAAACTTTTCTAAAAGTTCTTCTCTTTACATGTTCGCCCGGGGATGTACAGCCACCATACATATGTCTACCATGAAGCGGTAATGTTCGCAAAACTGTATTCTGGTTTATTGCGTATGGTTGCCGGGGAAATTACAGGCAGTAGCCGGCTACACGTAGCAGCAGCAGACGACGTGTCGTCGCTTCATGTCGCCGCGACACGTCATCGCTTCGTGTCGCTGCAGTCATGATTTCGAACCTGTCTACAGACGGCAACTGCAGATGGCATCAACCATTTGAAAAGCGATACGAAAGGTTTAGTTTAAAAGCTTTTCAGTACTTTTACTAGGTAGATTGGTACCCGCGAGCGGCACTACTGATCTGCGGTCGGGCGACAGTTCCGTGTGCCGCTAGACGACGCGTCCCTAGCTTCGTGTCGCTAACTACGAATGGTTTTTCATTGAAGTACATAGAAACCAGTAGAGTCGCTGCGACACGTCGTTTTCTGCGGCTTCATGTAGCCGGCTACCAACTTACACCTTAAATCGGTTCGAATCAGCAAGCCTCCGCTTCATTCATGAATATTTTGATATAGCGTAAACCTGATGTGGACAGATTAATGTCTCAGGGTTACGAGCGCAGTGCAGTTCGTCACTGTGACGCAATGCATCTGTTCGAAGCAGAGATTGCCATGTGGGCCTCGTGCTGTTAATAATTTAATTTTAATTTAATTAAATTTATTTTATTTAATTTTTCATAGTATTTTCTTAGTATAGTTAATACATACTTTTTAATAGTTGTGAGGCATTGATTGTAAATTGTAATACATAAGAAAATTACTTTTTAATGACAAAACTCATTTCTTATTAAGTACCTACAAATAACTATGTTAATGCATAGTTAATTGTTACAATGAAATTTATTAAAATATTAAGTTTATACTTAGAGCTGATATAGACGGACCGCTCCTGCAGTCATTGTCAACAGCTTGAAGCTGCCATTGATAACTGCTCAAGTCACAATTTCAATTAAAGGGCGGGAAGCGTGCGCGATGTGGAATTAAGAGCGTGAGCAGAGGTAACTGCGCGAGAGCAGTCAACAGCTCGAGTAATCCGTGTATGTCGGGCGACGGCTTGACTACCAACCGCCAGAAGCATTTGTAACTGGTCGAGCGGTTTCGTGTATGTGTGTACGTAGAAGACTGTAGTTCACTGTGCAGTTGCAGCCTGAAGCCGTCCATGCTGACTGCTTAGCCCGTGTATCTGGGGCCTTAAATTAATATGCTTTGACATAGGAGTTATTCTAATTTTGTAACAAAATGTTAAATTGTTACTATTCAAATACTTGTTTAGTCAGTAGTGTGGATTTGGAAATTGTGGTCTGTTTAAAAATTACGAAAAAGTAAAACCTCATTTTTAAAAATTTGCTATAAATCACACAGTTCATGTTTACTAGTAATCCTAAACCATAGGCTTTTCTAACTTAGCTTGCAAATGTGCCCCAAGGGCTTACCTATCTCCCTTAAAAAAAAAAACGATATTAAAAATATTTAGTGACACTTCCGCTGAAAAAGCGGAAGTGTCACAAAATATTTTTAATATCGTTTTTTGATAATGTATTTCCGCAAAGTAACGCCTTAATCAATACATTATCTCCCTTAAGGTTTTACATCGACCTTCCGGACATCCTGTATATATTGCATCATCATTATCTCAGCCGTAGGACGTTCACTGCTGAACATATGCCTCCTCCATGATTTTCTAAAAGGACCGTTTGGAATTGGCCTGCACCCAACGTCGTCCTGCGACCTTTATCAGGTCGTCTGTCCACCGTGTCGGTGGACGACTTATGCTGCGCTTGCCAGTCCATGGTCTCCACTCCAGAACCTCCCGGCCCCATAGGCCATCTGCTCTGCGTGCTATGTGCCCTGCCCACTGCCACTTAAACTGGCTAATCTTCTGGGCTGTGTCGGTGACTTTCCTTTTTCTACGGATCTCCTCATTTCTGATTCGATCACGTAGAGAAACCCCGAGTATATTGCATACTACGTGTAAATAAAAAAAAACCTATGTCTAATCAAATCTCTTTTTCGATATTTATTTCACAAGTCACATACATAATTATGTGTGGATGCAGTTAGGGTTACCAGATGAAAAAATCAAAAGTCCGGAGAAAAAGCCTGATTTCCATTAAATAGTCCTGAGATTCTGTTGCAGTTTGAGATTTTTTTCTCAAACGTACCTTAACAATTTAAAAAGTCATATTATTATCGTTTTTATGCACTGCGGATCTCGGGGGGTCTCGCTCACGCATCGCACATTGTACCCATAAGGTCTCATAGCGAGAGTGGCAGCGGCACCACCGTAGAACACGCATACTTGGTTGTGGTTGTTGAAAAATGCCACCAGGGACCTTACTCGCACCTAATAAAGCAGTCATATTTCAACCTTACCATTAAATTTGGCACCACCACGTCAATATACACGGATGTACACGGATTACGATAGACGTCTTGATGATGTAGTATCAAATATTTCACGCAATTCGCATACTTTTTCGTGACTTTTAACGCTAAGTTTCATTGTTCCAATGTACATTTTTTTAAGATCCGTACACTCATCTCATAAGGTAGTCATATTGCAACGTTACTATTAATTTGGTTGACCGTTTTGTGTCAGGAGTACGATGGTAAGTATGATTATTCTAAGCTTATTACAAAACGCTCCTGATTTATGGTAGTTTCGTTAATGGTGGGAGTAGGGCGGGCCCCTGTACAGAAAGACGTACATACAGCCTAACAAACATACGGACAGATGAAAGTCAATGTGGCCAGTTAAAGCAGAGACGCTTCACTCGGTCGGTCAATAAACGATATCACAAATAGAATTTATCATTCTTTGCAAAAACAAGGCAACTGAAACATTTCATCACAAAACCAATTGTTTTATCTGTTTTTTTTTTAATTTGGAATTATAGGTACCTACTTACCTCTATAACCGTGGAAGCCCTGAATAGGTAGCAGTTGAGAAGCCCCTCCTTATCATTGAAGAGTATGTAGAACAGCTCCTCTGGTCGCCCGGGGACTTGGCTGGCCCTGGTGTAAAATTATAATATTATTGTGGATTATTATTATTATATTTATTCATTTTTATTCACGGATTTGTTATCCGGTCCTTTTACAAAGACATAAGTGGGGCTGTAGCCAACACTTAGAGGCCTGTTTGGTGTTAAACATACAAAAGCGTATAAAAACAGTATTTGGGATGACGGTGACATCGATTATCTATTACATGAACAATTTGAAAAAAATTATACCGACTTCCATTCTATTCAGTTATTGGAGTGTAACTCAAAAACTACTGCACCGTTTTTGATGAAATTTAAATGGGACCACACGGGAAGCACCAGCTTTCAAACAAAAAAGAGAATATTGAGAATCGGTTCACCTTATCGAAAGTAACAAACATAAAAAATACAGTCGAATTGAGTACCTCCTCCTTTTTGGAAGTCGGTAGAAAATGGGTAAAATGACGAGGCTATTGTTATGAACTTATAAATGATAAGGGAGATGTACGACTATGGACGAGACTACGGCACCTGCCAATTTCAGTCTCATATTAAAATATTTAGGCAGGTGGTGATTTGCCACCCACTAAACGGGCCCCCATAAGAGCCACCATCAATGGTGACAAAAGGGGCAACTTTGGTGTGGATGGCTAAAGGGTGTCGAGAGGGTTTCACTTGAGCGCTACTTTCGGCGTTATGCCTTTTAACACTTCCACTCTCGGAGCTCTTTGTTACTTGCTCTTGCGTCTTCACCCCAGACGGCTAATTAAGATAAGCTGGGATGAGGAGTCTCATTTAGCCCCAGGGAGAATCACGGTGTCGCTACTCACCGACGGATCGCTACAAAGCCGCCCCTGCTGTTTTATTATTATTTATTCATAGCCTACGCCAGAATGCTCGTCCACATATAATGGACCTGTGGAATTCACATACTGTGCGATTTACACTATCTTTTTGCCTGACACCAGCACAATGAGGAATGAGCTTTCTTCTTCAGTATTTCCGGGAGGCTACAACGTGAGGCTCTTCAAAAGGCAAGTCAACAGTCAACAGGGTCTTCAAATGTCGGCAACGTTTTTTTGATACCCCGAGAGTTACATAAATCTATAGGCGACGGTGATCGCTTCCCATCATACGGTCCGTCTGTTTGTTTGCAACATTAGCCTTAACAAGTACGATTTGAAAAACTTTATACCGACTTCCATTCTATTCAGTTATTGCAGTGTATCTCAAAAACAACTTGACTGAATTTGATGAAATTTAAATGGAACCACACGGAAAGCACCAGATTTCAAACAAAAAAAGAATTTTGAGAATCAGTTCACCCAGTCGAAAGTTATGAAATAACAAAATAAAAAAAGTAAAAAAAAACATACAGTCGAATTGAGTATCTACCTCTTCCTTTTTTTGGAAGTCGGTAGAAAAAACTTATTGGTTATTACTGTTACTAAACCTATAGTTTCGACCATGTGGTCGGATCTATTCGTATTACGTGAGTAATCCCGTATTTCTCAGCAAAAACTAGTGAATGCCACGTAAGTTTTTATAATAAAAAAATTATGTCTGTAAAGTCGGTATACGGACGATAATTTTACGTGATAACGTCATAAGACAAGCCTAACGCTTAGGCCAATAGTGCCTCTCTATCGCTTGTTCCGTGCTCTCGCTTCCACGCTCGGCTCAGGCGGAATGTGACAATGAGTCGTACTTTTTCGTGCGTGCAGCCGGCGTTCGTCGATTTATAAGACTTTATCACGTTAAAAATATTCAAAATTTAAAAAGCAGTGGTTCAAGCTTGACTTGGATGAATCAGATAGTCTACACACGTTATTATAATTCATCATCATCATCTCAGCCATAGGACGTCCACTGCTGAACATATGCCTCCCCCAAAATTTTCCAAAAGGACCGGTTGCGACAGGCTTACATCCAACGTCGTCCTGCGACCTTTCCCACCGTTTCGACCGTCCTGCGACATTCCAGAACCTTCCGGCCTCGTCGGCCATCTGTTCAGCGTGCTATGTGCCCTGCCCACTGCCACTTCAACTGGTTAATCTTCCGGGCTATGTCGGTGACTTTCGTTCTTCTACGGATCTCCTCATTTCAGATTCGATCACGTAGAGAAACCCCGAGGATAGCCCTCTCCATAGCTCGTTGTGCGACTTTGACTTTATTATAATTATATCTAATTAAAGATAATTTACCTTATAATATCGACCAGTCGATGAACTATCACGGGCTCGAAGTTACCATTGTACGCTTTCAGACACCCGTCTTCTACTGCCATGCTGAGCTGTTGACAAAAAATACCTAATGGTAAAGTACTTTATTATTTTTTCAATTATATGGTCTAACTAAAGATCTGGTTCGTACAATTATACGTACAAATAAATATAGAAGATTGACTGACTTACATATATGTATGACCTACTTTAACGGCCGTTTTCAATAATCTATCTATCCACAGATTTCCTTACTACCGATAGAAATTTGACATAACGTCCATACAAATAGTGTCAAATATCTATGTGTGTAAACCGGCGATAGATACATTATTGAAAACGGCCGTAAGAGTACTGTGTGTGTAGACACAGCATGCAAATGAACACAGTACTGATGCACTATCTTTGATTTGTTTATTTTTGGCGAAAAGTTGCCGCTGATAAAACTCTATATGCTCACGAGGTCTACTGTTCGCAGAACTATTTGCGATGTTTTTTTGATAATGAATTTAGATTTATCTCAAATCTGACTTGGTCACTTTACCCTGCGGCGAACCTCAAAAGGAAGGTTATGTTTTTGACCTGTACGTATTTAAGACCCTATATATCACTCGTAGCCAATCAACGGCTCAACTGATTTTGATAAAGTTAATAAATATAATTACAGTTTGATACATCATTAGATTCGTATTGATGACGCAAAACAATCTTTAAACTATTACTAGTGACTGCAACATGCGACCTAAGGCCCCAGATACACGGCAGCTAGAAGCAGTCAGCATGGACTGCTTCAAGCTGCAACTGCACAGTGAACTACAGTCTTCTACACACATACACGCGGACTGCTCGAGCTGTCGACTGCTCTCGCGCAGTTACCTCCGCCCGCGCTCTTCATTACACAACGCGCGCTTCCCGCCCCCGATTTGAAATTGTGACTTGTTGAGCAGTTAATACCAACTGCTCGAGCAGTTACAATGGCAGCTTCAAGCTGTTGAGTGTGACTGCAAGAGCGGTCCGTGTATGTTGATCACTGGCTAACTACTCGAGCAGTCCGTGTATGTTGATCACTGGCTAACTACTCGAGCAGTCCGTGTATGTTGATCACTGGCTAACTACTCGAGCAGTCCGTGTATGTTGATCAATGGCTAACTACTCCAGTAGTCCGTGTATGTTGATCACTGGCTAACTACTCGAGCAGTCCGTGTATGTTGATCACTGGCTAACTACTCGAGCAGTCCGTGTATGTTGATCACTGGCTAACTACTCGAGCAGTCCGTGTATGTTGATCACTGGCTAACTACTCGAGCAGTCCGTGTATGTTGATCACTGGCTAACTACTCGAGCAGTCCGTGTATGTTGATCACTGGCTAACTACTCGAGTAGTCCGTGTATGTTGATCACTGGCTAACTACTCGAGCAGTCCGTGTATGTTGATCAATGGCTAACTACTCGAGCAGACCGTGTATGTTGATCACTGGCTAACTACTCGAGCAGTCCGTGTATGTTGATCACTGGCTAACTACTCGAGTAGCCCGTGTATGTTGATCACTGGCTAACTACTCGAGCAGTCCGTGTATGTTGATCAATGGCTAACTACTCGAGTAGTCCGTGTATGTTGATCACTGGCTAACTACTCGAGCAGTCCGTGTATGTTGATCACTGGCTAACTACTCGAGCAGTCCGTGTATGTTGATCACTGGCTAACTACTCGAGCAGTCCGTGTATGTTGATCACTGGCTAACTACTCGAGTAGTCCGTGTATGTTGATCACTGGCTAACTACTCGAGCAGTCCGTGTATGTTGATCAATGGCTAACTACTCGAGCAGTCCGTGTATGTTGATCACTGGCTAACTACTCGAGCAGTCCGTGTAGGTATATCAGCTCTAAGCGAGGAAAATTAAATTGGTCTTATTATTTAGTATTTATTTGACGTTTTATGTATGGTTGATTATTTAAACCTACTTCAAAATAGGAGGATGTTTTATGTTCATCTGTATTTTATTTTATGTATGTTCACCGATTTATCCCCATTTGTTGACTGATTCTCAAAATACTTATTATTTGAAAGAGTATACTTCCGAGATGGTCCCATTTAAATTTCATCAAATTCAGTCAAGCGGTTTCTGAGTAACACTCCAAAAACTGAAACGTGTTACGCCTCTCTTGATGATATCCTTAATCGGTGAATGAAAATCGATCTCGTAAGCAAGTGTTACTAAAATCATGAAAAAAAATGGACATGCCACAAAATGGAAACGACATCGACAAGTTATTTCACACTTTTGTAGAAGTCGGTTCTATTTTTTAGGTATTTTTTTATGTAAGGCTGTTTTACATGTAATATTTTATACAGTCGTGCTATTCTCTAAGGCCTTTATTAATAAACGTTGCGTAAACCTATATTAGGCGTAACACGCTTTGTCTTGCTTTCACGCGTGACATTTACTACAAGCAAAAAATTTACACATAGATGTTTTAACTACTCCTGCCGTGCGATTCTCTAAGAGCAAACATCGTTGCATCTTTGACAACATCCGTAAAACAAATGAAGAGATGACAAGAAATGTTGGAAAAGCAACCTTATGTACAAGGGCGATATCCCATAAAGAATTTTAAATCGGTGAGCTCATCGACGAATTACAATACAATACAATACAATACAAAAACTCTTTATTTGCACCAAAGTAAATACAACATAAGGAAACAACTTAAATAGTAGGCACAAATGGGCGGTCTTATCGCTAAAAGCGATCTCTTCCAGACAACCTTTGGATGGATAGCGATTACATGATTGACATGGACGGTGGTGCAACATCACGAAGAAATATATTATTACCTAGTATTACATGAAACAGATGTAACACTAGATAATACTAGATAAAAGGGTAAAATTCAAATTAATAAAAATACACTTAAATATAACAATACTTACACTTACCTACACGTAATAATAATATAATACATATATTATACTATAAACATACATGAACATATATACTTACACATACATAAATATCAATAATATAAAATAATATCAATCAATGAATGATGTCAGGGATTAACATTTAACGTGGAGAGATAGTAGTCTTTTACTTGAGCTTTGAAGCTATTCAGCGATTGCGCGCGTTTGATACTAGTAGGGAGGGCATTCCAAAGGTGAACTGCCTGGACTGTGAATGAAGAGTTGTAGAATATAGTACAATGTTCAGGAGTCGTTAGAAGTAAGTTTTCTGATGACCTAAGAGAGTAAGAAGAGCATTGGAGAAATCTAAATCGTTCTTTTAGGTAAAAGGGAGTAGAAGGATTAAACAATATGTTATACAGAATAGAGAGGATGTGAGAATTCCGGCGAAGGCGTATAGGGAGCCACTTAAGTTTACAGCGAAATTCGGAAACGTGGTCGTACTTTCGCAGACCAAAAATAAACCGAATACAGAGATTCTGTAGACGCTCCAGCTTGTTAAGCTGGTCCTCTGTGAGATCTATGTAACTGGCATCAGCATAGTCAAGAATGGGAAAAAGGAGAGATTGTGCAAGTGCAGCTTTGGTAGCAGTGGGTAAAAAGTTACGCAGTCTGTTAAGGGAGGCTGCTGATGCAAACATTTTTCGTGCTACAGATTGGATTTGTGGTTGCCAAGACATACAGTTATCCATGATTATTCCCAAGTTCTTAACTTGAGTGCTATAAGGCACACATATACCACCAAATACGATTTCGGGGAGAGTTGTGAAATCAATCTTCGATACTAATCTGGAGCTTCCAACAATGATAACTTGAATTTTTATTGGGTTTATTGTAAGTCCGTGAGATCTACTCCAGTTAGCTATACGAAGTAAATCGCCGTTGACCTCATCAACAGCATCTGCTAAGTGATCTAGTGGAGCCTGAGAGTATATCTGAAGATCGTCTGCATAGAGATGGTAGGAAGAAGTAAGAAAGAAAGATATAGAGTTTATAAATACGGCAAAAAGAAGAGGTGACAGTACGCCGCCTTGAGGAACGCCAGCATTCGTTTCACACCAAGAAGAGAAAGTATCCTGAATGCGAATACGTTGGCGTCGCCCAAATAGATAGCTTCGAAACCAGTCAATTACCGATGGAGATATGTTTATAGAGCGAAGCAATGCTAGGAGGATGTCAAAATCTACGGAATTAAAAGCATTGCTAAAGTCAAGTAAGGTAAGTATGGTAAGCTGTCTGTTATCCATACCTAGTCTGATGTCATCAGTTACTTTGACAAGTGCAGAGACAGTGCTATGGCCGGTTCGAAACCCAGACTGGAGTGGATTAAGAAGCATATTTTGGTTGAAGAAGGAACTGAGTTGGTTATGTACTAGGCGCTCCAAGACTTTTGATAGGAAAGGAAGAATAGAAATAGGTCGATATTCGGAGAAGGACTTGGGATTAGATTTCTTGGGAAGCGGGATGATTTGAGCTTCTTTCCAGCAAGATGGTACGGTGCCCTCCAAAATAGAATTGTTTAATATATGGCATAGGATAGGGAGGATTTCATCCAATATAAGAACAATCATATTTCTGAATCATTGAATCAAACAATAGAATTATTTCAGAATAGCACGGCTGGTGTAAGCCAAGTTTATTAATAAGGCCGTAAGATCAAACATCGTTGCATCTTTGACAACATCCGTTCAACAAATGACGAGATGACAAGAAACGTTCGAAAAACAACCTTGTGTACAAGGGCGATATCTCATAAAGTATCTGGCATCGGTGAGCTCGTCGATGAGCGTAACGACGAATTATTAGAGATCCGCACGGCAGTACCTTATCTCTGATGCCGGTGGTTCTGATCTCCCTCAATAGCCACGGCAGCATAGCGTTGGAGAATCTCCTTTCCATGGCCGTGTAGCCCAGGTACTCCACAGCAGTCAGTTTCGTCTTCATTATGATCTGAAAACACATTGCTTTATAAGGCTAGTTGTAATAAACCCTGGGATGTTTTTGTCACCATACATACAAGCTGTTCCGCAAGTCTATTATGCATCTCATTTGCTAACAAATGTTAGTTGCAATCTTGAATAATGACGACTTTATGTCACTTTTGTCAGCTCCAGTCGTCAACTTACTAACATTTTTGCTTACTGGAGTTGTCAAAAGTGACATAGAGCCGCCATTTTTCAAGATTTCAATCAACATTTGTTAGCAACTGAGTTCCATAATAGCCATGTAAGACCTAAACTAGACAGAGCCTGTACTATTGTAACCTGATGCATATTTATATTATATACATATTCAGATCCAGAGACAGCTCAACAGACATGTTCATGCACACAAATATTAGTTTTTTCCGGGGATCGAACCCGGGACCAGCAGCTCAGAAGGTAACCGGCGCTAACCAGCCTGTCTAGTTTCTACAATACAGGAACACTTTATTGAAACCAACAATAACGTAAGTACATACTTTTTTTTAGGTTTGTTACCTCGTAACTTTCGACTGGGTAAACCGATTTTTAAAATTCTTTTTTTGTTTGAAAGATGGTGCTTCCCGCGTGATCCCATTTAAATATCATCAAATTCGGTCTAGGAGTTTTTGAGATACACTCCAATAATTGGATAGAATGGAAGTCGGTATTATTTTTTTCAAATTGTACTTGTTTTTGTGCGCAGTGCTAAATAACGTCGGTCAAAGTTGAGCAGCGTTTATAAAGGCTGTTAATGTTTACATAGATTTCCTGCAAATGTTTTTATTATGTGATTTTTAAATGCACTTAATGCCTCCTATAAGTGAGAACAAACTGCCAATTTAGAGAGAAATATTAAACTTCTTCGAGTGGATCTGTTATAATAAAAGTGCGCGGTCTTATCGCTAAAAGCGATCTCTTGCAGATAGATAACCTTTGGAGGAATCATCATTAGCATCATCTCAGCCGTAGGACGTCCACTGCTGAACATATGCCTCCCCCATGATTTTGCAAAAGCACCGGTTGGAAGCGGCCTACATCCAACGTTGTCCTGCGACCTTCATCAGGTCGCCTTAGCACCATGTCAGTGGACGACCTCCGCGGTCTCCACTCCAAAACCTTTCGGCCCCATCGGCCATCTGTTCTGCGTGCTGTGTTGGTGGAATAGGTAGAGATTATTGGATAAATAAGGACGGAGGAAACAATACAACTTATATTTATGGGGGTACACAAATTATATATTATCTTAACTTAATAATTGTATCATATTAATAAATTAATCAGTTTAATACGGTTGTGTTTTAAAAAAATATATTTAACTTTGTAAAATGAGGTCGTTTGTGGAAGTATAGTGCCACCAAACCTTTTTCTACGTGAATCAGTGATTGTTCACAATACTGTGTTCTGCTTTGAATGGTATGAGTGCCAGTAAAATTACAGACTTTACGGTTATGGGCGCAATGCAGTTCGTTGTGACGAAATGTATCTGTTCTAGGCAGAGGTTACCGCTTAATACCAGGTGGGCCTCGTGCTTTATCGTATCTTAACATTCAAAAATCAAATACAGTATATATCAGCTGTAAATAAAATAAGCTTGTAAGTCAATATGATCAAAAGATATGATATAGTTTGTCTCCTAATTTATTATATTTTGCCCAAAACCTATAATAGGGTACCTACTTCCCGTTGACCTAGTAACATGCAAGCGGCAATTTTTATTTTTTTTGTTGGGTCAGGTTTGCAGAACACGTACCTAAGGAAAAATCTGAGACCTTAAATATACCTACGTAGTTTCATAACAAAAAAAATTGCTATTTAAAACTTATTACGTATTTGCGGTTGGTGCAAAAACTCTATCTAATCGAAAGGAAAAATTAAGTTTGTTGTAAAAGGTCTACGATAAACGAACTGTTCAACTTATGTACTTAGATAACTTACCTACAAGTTTGTTCGGAACCCCCGGTGCGCGAGACCGACTCGTCCTTGGCAAGTTTTTATACACAAATTTTGTATGTACTAACTTACGTTTAACGTGAGCACCTACGTATGTTAAATAGGGTTGACCAAGAACCAACTTGGTTAGTCTTTTACGGAACTCTAAAAATAATATCTCTTATAATCTCTTATAAGTCAAATCCAGAAAAAAGAAACAGCAAATACAAAATTTTAAATCTTACCATCAAAAAAATGTAATACGTACTTAGTATTGTGCTTATTGTATTCAAATCAAAGGCACTAATTATTAGACGACACCATTGTCTCTAGATTCAATGAATTGGTTAAATTTAAACTATTACTCATCCAATTCATGTTGAAATCAAAACAAAACAGTATTTTATAAACATTTGTCTATAAACCGCAGCTCAATTGTCCTAATACTCATAATAGAGCGTGTAAAATCAATATTTCACGTAATATCACACTTTTTCACTCATAACTAGCATATCATGATGTAATAATCGAATAGAAATGAATTTTCCATAAAAAGAACTGAAGCTAATCGATTCACTGTAAAATATTGCCTAATTTTATGGCTTTAATAATAAAATGATAACATTGAAACACAGCCTGAATGTAGGGAGGAAAACAAAACACTGCTATAGAAATGAAAAACAAGGAAATCGTAACACAAAAATCCATCTCTTTCTTACTCATCGAAATAGAGAGAGATAGAGTTGTTAGCAATCAGCGTAATATGTTGAAAAAGCTACAGCTAGGTCCCTATCTTTTCAACGCGAAAATCTTTTGTGGATGACTGTACGGGGAAACCTTTGAGAAAGAGATAGGATGCAATCAATGAAATTTTCTCTTTCTTTTGTTTAGTATGCCATCTATGTACAAGTAGCTAAACTATTACAAGAGCTAGTGGACTGGGGTGCCCAGGCGAGTACTAACTGAATTTAGTAGTTTCTAGCGGACATCATAGATGGCGCTTAAATAGACAGTGCACCTAAAATATCTCCTAATTCATACATTTAAGACTAGATGTCACTTGTAGCAATAATCATTTGAGAACAGTTCATATTCAAAAGTCGTGTTGGTCGTATTTTGTTTTAGATGGACTAAATTATGGGTTTATGAAAATCCGTTTAAGACGCGGTCCAACCCCAATTTTAAAATAATTTACGATGCTTTACGTAAGGTTGAAAATCGCTTGTTAGATTGGACGATGTAATGCGAAAATGCGTTTATTTTGTACGTTTTCGTTATATTTTTCGATATATACTAACTTAATTGAAAAAACTGCTGGTTATTACTTTAGTACTATACGTTAGCTAAGTATTACCTAAAAAAATAGTGTTATCGCTGAAAATACTGAAAGTTTGGACGTGAAAGTTTATTTTTGTGGACCTATTCAGGATTTTTTTCTACTGAAAGAGAGTTATATTTATGAATTCTATTCGGTTATTACTCTTTTCCTATTCCTTTTCTAACCTTTGTATTTTTTTCATAATATGTTATTGATCTGTTTCGTTACACTAGGTGTTTAAAAATTCTGCTTTTTACCATAATCAGGATACGACCGCGCCTTAAACAAACTCCACACCTATGGGATCTACGGACATAGGCAGAAATTTGCCACAGAAGGCATAGGCGTACCGAGCAGAGAGTTGAAATAAGTACAAAAAATCTTAGGTACCTACCTAGCAATGAATTCAAGTTTTTGATTTTTGCTTGCATAAAATCATTAAATCTAACCTAACCTAACTTTTATTTTTATAATTTTACTTTTTCTAATTTTTACCTTACTTTTCTACCATTAACTAGTAGACAGCAACAGCTAGAAACGATAAGACGTAGGTATGTCCTTTTTTGATCAGATACTGTCTACAGATAAGAAATATTAACTAGAAACGGTAAACACATTTTGCTTTCGCATTATCTATTTGGAATAGATTTATAGGTAATTTAGACGAACCTATACAATTAAAGCCTGTGGTTAATTAAATATATAAAATAATTATTTAAATATAAACAAAGGTCATTAAAATATATAATAACATACAATTTTTAATAACATTATCTTGTGATACTTATTTAACCTATATAAAACCGAAAGTAAAAATAATAGAAAATAGGTTTAGGTTTAAAGATATTTATTCTCAAAAAAGACCAGGGTCACTTACATGAGAACAATAATTAATAAGTAGTTAAAAATTTACAAAATACGTCGTTCCAATGTTATAAAAAATAAATAATTTAGGTGATCACTCATCTACCACAAAACAAATTGATATAACTTAGTTTTGAATATATTAAAAGAGGGTATATTTTTTATAATTGAAGGTAATTTATTACAAAGTTTTGCTTCTTCATACGTGATAGTTTTTTTACCATAACTTGTACGAGTTCTAGGCACAACTAGGAAACTAGCTCGCCGGGTGCTACGTTTCCTAATATTCTTTACTTTGGTAAATGTTATAGCTGTATGTATGTGTTTGTCAAGAGTTTTACGAATAAATATACAAGTGTTATAGATGTATAACTGTTTTATGTTTATTATTTTAAGGCGCGCTCGTACCCTGATTAAATAAAAAGCAGAGTTTTTAAACACCTAGTGTAACGAAACAGATTGATAGTATGTTATGAAAAAAACACAAAGGTTAGAAAAGGAATAGGAAAAGAGTAATAACCGAATAGAATTCATAAATATAACTCTCTTTCAGCAGAAAAAAAACCTGAATAGGCCACAAAAATAAACTTTCACGTCCAAACTCTCAGAATTTTCACCGATAACACTATATTTTTTCTAGGTAATATTTAGCCAACGTATAGTACTAAAGTAATAACCAGCAGTTTTTTCAATTGTTTTAGTATATATCGAAAAATATAAAGAAATCGTACAAAATTAACGCATTTTCGCATTACATCGTCCGATTTTCAACCTTACGTAAAGCATCGTAAACTATTTTAAATTTGGGGTTGGACCGCGTCTTAAGTTAAGATTTAGATTTGCAATATTGTTTTCAGTCACGCGGATACTAGGTACTCGGAAAATACTCACAAATCTATAGACATAGTATGATATAGGTAAGTAGGTATATACTTACATCAATGAAGCTACTTAAACTGTATAAGGCTTCATTAGGCTTAGTATTCACTCGATCACGTAAACTACCTAACCTATATCGCCAATTTTAGTTCTTATAAATAGTTAAAATACCAAAAATTACCCTAAAACTTTATAATTATAATTCGTAATACTTGTAGGCCATATCGAGTTATTTTCTGTGGAAAAGGCGGTGCCCTCAGATTATAGAACAAAAGGCAGATGGAGCGTACCGAACACGCGAGCGTCGCCACCAAAGCGAATACAAATTCAAAAGCAAATACAAACCCGCGCTAGTGCTATACGCGACTTGTCCGAAGCAACACGTTACGACTGGTTCGTAATTTTAATGTACAAAATACCGTCTTGTGTTATTAAACACTGTAAAAGTTGTTCCCAAAAATAAAAAAAAGAAGATGGAATATCCTTTCACAGATAACTATTAATTATTTGGCTTATATAATTTTTAATCAACATAATAACTTTACATGTGACTCGGAACACAAAACTTCAACAGTCATTCGCTTGTGTTGCCAGTATTTATTTAAATTAGTTAGCCGTTTTATTGGTAAAACTACATTTAGAAGGTCTAGGGGTTAGTGATTTAATGTGATTTAAATTTAATGATTAGAAAATACTTTTTATGTCAAGTTTTTAATAAAGTTGAAAATGCGAATACTTGTCTCGTTCGCACCATTTTTAGGGTTTAGCACCTCAAAAGGTAAAAACCTTGTAGACCTTGCTTTTAGCCTAAATTGACTAGTCTGGGTCAACCGGAAGTACCCTATAGGTTTTGGGTCGAAAACCCATAATATGGTAGTTCCCGTTGACCTAGAATCACTAAATTTGGCAAAAAGCTAGGTCTTATAGAACAAATAAAGGAAAAAATATATATGGCCACCCTCCTCTAATCTCCAAAGTCTGTGAAGAGCAAAATCTGAAATAATTTGTTACCTACGAATTTGTTCGGAACCCGAGGTGGGCGAGTCCGATGGAATGTTCAGTATGTTAATCTAGATTAAAAATTACCTGTGTGCCAAATTTTATCTAAATCAGTATAGTCGTTTTTGCGTGAAAGAGAAATAAACATCCATACATACGTACTTCCATTCTCACAAACTGTCGGATATATGTGTAATAATTAGAAAAGTAGGATACTATTAAAATATCAAACAAAAACAATTAAACAATGCATTGTGATATTTATACAGAACCTTCTTAATTTATTGTAATTTATTTAGTTATTAATAACCATTATTTTATCCATATACTACTTTAGTACTGTATGTTACAACAGAACGTTTAACTTTCCAATATTATAACAATTTGTTACAAAAATGAGGGAGTTAATTTTTCATTATCTGGTAACTGTACACGCACACAGATGCACGTGTACGTACAGTGCAGTGGCTCGTTGTCACGCACACATAACTATAAAGGTGGCGACACTCGCGAGTTCTGCGCACTCCATCTGCCTTTTGTTCTATAATCTGAGGCGGTGCCTAACCAAATAAACTTGACTTATTAGTTCCTAAAATGACCACGCGCCACTAGCGCTCGCGAAACAATTTTCTGAGTGGGTACCAAAAATATAAACGTTAGTGATGAATGTGTTTTTCAGTTTTAGTGATTCTATATAAAATGTGATATTTGTCTGATTATTAAGTGAAATTAGAAGAAGTGATATGTAAGTAAATTGTATTTATGCGTTTTAGTAGACTCATACCTTCCATGAATAGTATTTCATGAAAGGAAGCCTACTAAAAACCAGGTAAAGGTGGCCTGAGGAACTGTTTTTTTTAGTATAGTAGTTTAACTGGTTTGTATCAGCCCTTATGAACTGCAGATGTTATGTATCAGAGATGTGAGTCTCTCTGTTGGACCAATTTGGTGACATTCAGTTTAAAAATACCAGGATCTCATACGTTCATAAGAGGTTAAACTGATCCAAAAATCACAGATATGCACGGGGGGTCTAGTTGAGACCAGTCAATAGTACATTATGCAACAAAGTTCGCGAAGTTGTCTATTACAATCGAGACGGATTTTAGTGGAGTAGAGATTGTAATAAACAACGCGCACGAATTTCATATGACGTTTTTCAACACACTTACTTGCTTGAAAAAAACTTCAGTTCATAGTATTTTTTATTTATTAAAACAATTATTGAAAGTACAATTGGTAAAATTACAGGTTAACGCTTTGCTATTAAAACATCATTATTTTGCTATTGGGTGACTAGAGTAAATGTTGAAGACTGCGGATTGTTCTTGTAAGGAGTAAGAAAAAGTGTTTCATCATTATTATAAGTAGCAGATACCAAATCGGTCTTTACATCGAAGGACGTTGAAGGAAGCGGTTCTGGACATTATTTTTTTGGTTTTGGTTCTAAATTGATATCCTGGGTTATCCTGGCGCTTATGTTGGCTTTATTTATGTATATAGTCTTCTACATACGATTCTGCCACTGCATTGGAGCGCCACTCACCATGGCGCTTTAATGTAAGCAAATTAGCTCCTGAATCAGCCAATAATGTGGCTGACGTTCGCCTGAAGCCATGTCCTGTATATGATTCTGCATCTGGTAAACCTAGAAACTTTGCGATTTCTTTCGGCATGACGTGCCAAATTTATTTATTCCAATGCATTGACTTATACATTCACCTTTTTGATAGTTTTAAAAAAAATCTGTCACTCTTTTCTGTCTCTAAATCTATCTCATTTTCGCACTCGTGCGGGAATGTAAAGTAAAAAGTTCAATAATGCATCAAAGGTCGCACGGCCAGACACAATAGAAATTTCATTGTTATAATGACATCGACCCTTGAAGGGATAAGAGTCCCTTTTCTAGTAGGTGTGTTGAAAATTAAAAACTTGTAAATTAAAAAACATTAAATTTGTAGTCATAAGACTTTTGCAGAGTCCTGGAGAACTACCACACTTTTGCCAGTAATTCAACCGTGAAGCAGTAGTGTGCAAACATTACTGTGTTTCGTCGAAAGGCAATGGTTCCTGAGAAATTACAGGGCAATAGATTTAAACTATCATCTTTGTGTGAAAAACGCAGTGAAAAATGAATCTGAAAGGCACTGAACTTAACTTAAATATCGATCTGATCAAAATGATCGATTGACTAGATTTAATCATTGTAGATGGTGTTTACCTGAGGTAGTCAGGTTAACGGGAGGGTGGGCCCACTCATGCCCTACCTGACTACGTCAATGACTACTCCACAGTCATTCTTCCCTGGTAAATGCTGAGTCGGGACTCATTCTTGGACATCACACAACATCGATAAATTGTTTCGAAATTAAGTTACCTATCAAAACTTAAGTTTTAATTTTTTTTTGTGTTGTGGGTTTTTTTCCGTTATAATAGTCCTAATTATGTTTTTCTCATATTCTACTCTTCTATAGTATTTTTTTTCTTTATGTTTGTTGTCTCATAACTTTCGATATAGCTGATACTTCCCGTGTGGTTCCACTTATAAATTCATAAACATTTCATCAAATTCAGTCCAGTATATTTTGAGTTACACTCCAATAACTGAATAGAATGGAAGTCAGTATTCAATTTTTCAAATTGTACTTGTATTATATCTATAGACAATCACATAAGTTGTGTCTATAGATATAATAAGAATGAAACGGATTGCTGTCTGTACATGGAAGACATATGAGAAAAAAATAATTGGGACTTAACGAAAAAAAAATTAAACAGAAATAATTGTTAGAATTTTGTTTTTTTGTCTGATTGTTTGTGACTAAACTATTGTAGTAATACTCACTTAACATTTAGTAATTCATGTAAATCGGTTCATAAATAAATAAGTTAAGAATATATATATAGATACTTATAGAAATTTTCAAAAATACTCACTCGCCACTACACCAAGACCAAGTAAGCGAAGCCGCTGGCAGGTCAATAGACTATAATGAAATCTTTTTCTTTCTTTCTTCAATCATTTCAGAAACAATGGAAAAGCTCGACTTTACGGCTTCTTCCACAGTGTCGATTATAGACACGTCAGGAGAGGAGAGGAAGAGATCCTTCTTCAAAAGAAGAGGACTGAAACTTGCTAGTGGGTCTAGTTGTGAGGCTGATGTCTCTAATATTGAAGATGATCGGTGAGTTCATCATGATTTGTATATAAAAAAGTAGATAAAACAAAAATCGGTAGTAGGCTTATTTAGGACCACAGATACTTAAGTAGGTACAATTGACGCTAGTATTTAAACCAAGCGTGCCGACTTTTTAATGAAAATTGAATTACGTAAATTTACGCATAGATAATACTACGCCACGCAGTTTCATCCGCGTGGTGATGGATGGTGATGATGATGAAAAAGTATCCTATATGTTATTTCAACGTCTCATCTATCTACATGCCAAATTTCATTAAAATCCATTCAGTAGTTTTTGCGTGAAAGAGTAACAAACATACTGTATAATTTATCCATCCATCCATCCATCTAAACTTTCACATTTATAATATTATTAGTGAGATAATTTTAACAAGTACAATTTTAAAATTTTAATACCGACTTCCATTCTATTCAGTTTTGGAGTGGAATTTAATTAAATTTAAATGGGGCCACACGGGAAGCACCAACTTTCAAATAAAAAAAAAGAATTATGAGAATCGGTACCCCGTCGAAAGTTATAGGTAACAAAGATAAAAAATAACAGTCGAATTGAGTACCTCCTCCTTTTTGGAAGTCGGTAGAAAAGGTATCAACTGCTTAAATTTGAAGTTTGTTGGTAGCAAGGTTGATGAATTAATTACTCACTCTCAGCCATGATAAGTAAATTGACCGAGCGAGTGCGAAGCGACTTTGCAATACGAGTAGCTTAGGCGAGAATGCTTTCGTATGTCCGGATATTCTCCTCTATATGTCGCATTTATCAACCGATTCTATTGAAATTTTGGGGTGTGTAAATAGTTTTTATTCTATTCTATTATTTGATTATTTTCTAAATATATTTAACTTCATAGGTTTTTAGTATCCTTAAACGATTAGAAAAGCTCAAAGTCGCACAACGAGCTATGGAGAGGGCTATGCTCGGGGTTTCTCTACGTGATCGAATCAGAAATGAGGAGATCCGTAGAAGAACGAAAGTCACCGACATAGCCCAGAAGATTAGCCAGTTGAAGTGGCAGTGGGCAGGGCACATAGCACGCAGAACAGATGGCCGATGGGGCCGAAAGGTTCTGGAGTGGAGACCACGGACCGGCAAGCGCAGCGTAGGTCGTCCACCGACACGGTGGACAGACGACCTGAGGAAGGTCGCAGGACGACGTTGGATGCAGGCCGCTTCCAACCGGTCCTTTTGGAAAATCATGGGGGAGGCCTATGTTCAGCAGTGGACGTCCTACGGCTGAGATGATGATGATGATGATGATGAAACGATTTTAAAGCTATGCAAAGACATACTTGCGAGGTCTACAGTTCGCAGTTATATTATATAACCACTAGTTATATACCTATAGATATATAGATGACAAATTAAGGATCAAATGGTGTTAAGTACGGATTAAGCAGTTCACGTAACTACGAAGTACTTATTCCGTGAGCTACGGTTAAGGTCAAACGTTTGTTTAGTCTAGTTTAGGAAGTTTCCGTTTCAGTTTTCCCTGTGTTTTATGGGTTCATAGCTCGTGGAACGACTTTGAATTAGTTTATGGAACTGGGGCCTTACTATCAGCTTTGTAAATACCATGCAAGTTCCGTGCAGTTTTAAACCCTGGCAGTTTGGAATAATGATTATAATTCTAATACCGAAGGCTGTGCCGAAGGGGTGGCTTTCTGGCTAACCGTCGGTGAGTGGTGGCACCTGTCCGTGTGGGGGTGGAGACGCAAGAGCAAGTGACAATAAGCTCCAAGGGTGGAAGTGTTAAAAGGCATAACGCCGAAAGTAGCGCTCTTGCGAAACCGCAGCACATTTAACATTAGCCATCCACACCAACGCTGCCTCTTTTGTCACCATTGATGGTGGCCCTTATGGGGGGCCCGTTTAGTGGGTGGGAAGTCACCACCTGCCTAAATATTTTAGGATGAGACTAAAATTGGCAGGTGCCGTAGTCTTGTGTATAGCCATCTATCTTCCACACAATAAGTTCATATCAATAGCCTTGTCATTTAATCCATTTTTTTAATAGAAAATCCTGTCACCGTCATCCCAAATTCTGTTTTTATACACTTTTGTATATTTTAAACCAAACAGGCCTCTAAGTGATGCCTGTAACCCTACTTGTGCCTTTGTAAAGTACCGGTTGACATCCGTGAATGCAATGAAATAAAGAGAATAATAATAATAATAACGTTTATTGATATAAAATCAAGATACAATTTCATAATATTTTAGCCCACAAACTAGGTTAACCTAGAATGAAATCACACCATGACACATTCAGGTTAACTGTTTGAACATTGTTTTCCTCAAAGGCGAACAGATAATGTCGTCTCTGACATTCTAACAATTTACTATAACCAACATTGCAGACGCCTAGAGTTTGTAAGCTGATAAACTGAGCGGATTTAGAGCGTCAAGGTAATGTCAGTCCATACAACTGGTACTGGCAGGTCTGCTATAATGTTGTCATGGTACGATTAAGTTGGGCAGTATTCTAGAAGTATAGTAAGGCCTCTATACGCCACTCTGTATACCAGTCTCTATACACCGACATCTCGGCCCTGTTTAGTATTCCAGAAGTCTGAATTTGTTTCACTGTTTAATTTTCACCGTGTCCTTATCGATATTCGAACAGGTTTAATATGGGAGTGCTGCCAAAACAAAGTTAGCTAAAATACAAGTTCTACAAAATAAAATAATTAAAAATATATTTAATTACCATTTTTTGACATCGACAAAAAAAAATTACAATGAGACAAAGATAATGAATATAAAAACATTATACCATTACAACACCTGCATTCTTATCAGAAAATTCCTCAACAGAAACGTGCATACAAATATAACTTTTACGTATCAAAAAAATGTTTCCAACCGCTGCACTCGCCTAGGCAGTTATCTCGTACTTCCGAAAGCTAGAACAAGTTATGGCAAAACAATGTTCACTTTTGCAGGAGCACAACTTTATAATAAACTACCTTCAAATATAAAAAATGTTAGCTCATTTAACGCATTTAAGAAGCAACTAGCTCAGTATCTTACAAAGGAATAAATGTGTTAAGTAAGTACAAAGTGATTACTGTATAACAATTTATTAGTATTATATTATATTGTTTTAATTTTGTTTAGTGTAACGACGAACGAATGTTCTCAAGAAAGTGACTAAGTGTCTTATTTGAGAATAAATTCTTTAAACCTAAACCTAAACCTAATATAAGTAAAGTAAAGTATAAGGAGTTATATATTTACGTTATTTTATTTATTTATTTACTGGAAGACCAACAACTATATAATATTACAACAGAGACGGTAGAAACATTATGCCAATTGTAGGTCCTCGCGGATAGTTGTCGCATAAATTGATACTAATTGTGAAAACGAATAACCGCAACGTAGTGCATAGTAGATACCTAAAACAAATATATCAGCCAAAAAACTCTCTGCTCATCATTCGCCTACCGGACGCTATGCTTGTAAAAAAACAAATCAATATCTCAGCGTTTAGATAAGTTGTTAAAGTTATTACTCGCTCTTCACACATATGAATTCTGTCTTTAACCCTAGAAAGATAATCTGCATAAAAAATACGCATGCGCGATTGACATATCGCTCTCTTTTTTTATTTGCGCGTGTTGGGCCCCGAGCGGTTCGGTTATCTCTCACGTCACTCGGAGCTTGCGTATGGTGGACCTGGTGCTGAGGTAAGTACCATCAATTTTGAAATATAACGTCAACGGAGTAAAAAATACGCATGATTATCTTTTACGTGACTTTTACGATTATAATTTTGACGAGAAATCGTGTTGTTTTTGATTTCTAAGTGGTTATTATCTAGTTTTTGCGTAGTTAATATATATTTTTATTTTATTCTAGATATTTTGACCCAACAATGTTCTGATGGGAAGTCGAAATATAGATGTAGAGCATACACTCACTGCTCTTTTACAGAGTCATGACGAGCATACCTGTAACGACTCAGATATCGAAATTGAATACCACGATATTGTTGATGACGTACAGAGCGTCGTCGTAGAAGCCTTCGTAGATGAGGAAATACGTGAAGTACCTGCCGGTGGAAACCAAATGTGCGCTCTCTCACATGTAACAGAAATACGACTCGATGGTCTATGGCTTTATTCTATGGAATGATAAATATTGCCTGCATTAATGCATATATTATTTATAACCACAATGTCAACAAAGGTGAAAAGGCTCTCAGTCGAAAACAATTCATGAGAAACCTTAGCCTAGCCCTGACATCGCCATTCATGAGCAAGCGGCTGGAAACACCTACGCTGAAGATATATTTGCGGGAGAATATTTCCAGTATCTTGCAAAAAGACATTCCTGATGCCTCAGAAGACAGAAGAGCAATGTAAAAATGGTATATACTGCTTGTTTTGCCCCTCAAAGATAAGGCGTAAGACCAAAGCAACGTGCAATAAATGCATAAAAGTTATTTGTCGAGAGCATATGTTGATATGTGTCTAAAGTACATCTGAATTATTTGTAGGCGGTAATGTGTGCTAATATAATTGTTAGTATATCAAATATTTAGAATATGAGTCAACATGACTGATTATTGGTATAAAAAAAACAATTTATGAAAACAGGAGACGTAAGAAATATTTCATCGATTTTTCAGAGATTTAAAGTTTTTGTTTTATTTTTGTATAATAAATAACTACTTTACTTTGTATAATAAATAACTACTTTAATTTACACATGATTACTTTTTACGTACACTAGAATAAGATTATCTTTCTAGGGTTAATTACTATTGACAGCCGGCACACTTAAAGGGGGGTTAATTCTCAACTGTCTTGAATGACCTGGTAAATTTATTTTATCTAGCAGACCGGGGCAATCAACCAAGTTAGAGGTAATCTTAAGAAGGTACCTATGTTATATCTGTGATTTCTCTTGTCTTAGAAAGGGGAAGAATATGGAATGTTTTACACAAATCATGGTAATTTTTGGATTCATGTGGAATTTTTAAACGATAACATGTAGATATTTTGATAAATTTTATCTGTATACGCTCAAATCATACAATATACTTGTCATAACGAGGGTTCCATACTTGCGACGCGTATTCTAACATGCTTTTTTTATTACTTTAATATTTCTACCCACAAACTCCAGGGTCTGTGCTATTTTTTTACATTTACCTAACTTAACTAATTAATCAACTATTTAAATATACATCTGTGCTCTTACATGCTTCGCACTCTGTGGTGTTGAAGTCGGTTTAATGTTTGATAAGCTAAACTAGTCAACGCTGAATAAAGTTTTAGATATTCCTAAGATAATCAACGTAGGAAGACGTCATCAGCGTATTTTTTATAAGCACAACCCGAGTGCTTCTGATAACTATATCAGCATCATCCTTCGGAGTCCAGCTACCTGGCGCTGACGCATTTCACTAAAATGCAGCGAATACAGTCAGATAAAAAAGGTTAGGTACGTTAGCTATCTAAGTAATTTTTGTGAGTGAATAAGTACACACATCAAAAATAGTTTGTGATGCACAAAGTTTGAGTTTCACTAGCTAGACCGATATATTTTTTTTATTGAACTTAATCTACAATTGAATAATTAAAGGTTTATATTCAATATAACTCCTCCTCTGGCTCGACACATGCGGTGACCTTCCTGGTTATGCTGAGGATCAAGTTATCCAGCATTTCTTGGGGTAACCTGTCCCATTCTTTAATAGCGACTGCCCTGGGGCGTTACTATGAGCTCTTAAAGCAGAACTTCTCGACAGCTGCCCGGTTCATTCGTACCATGACAACTTTAAAGCAGGCCTGCCCGGGCGTACTAATCAAGAGCCGCAGAAAAACCGTTCAACTGTTTTTTTTTTATGGACTCTTGTTAACATGTCGCTCTCTCGACTCTCGTTAACGTTCTAAATCTACTCAATTTATTAGCTTACAAACGTCTAGGCGTCTACAATGTTGTTTATAGTAAATTGTTAGAATGCCAGAGACAATATTATCCGTTCACCTTTGAGAAAACAATATTCAAACAGTTCACCTAAATGAGCGTCATGGTATAATTTCATTTAAAACTGTTTATGTCAGGTTTAAGAATTGCACGGAACTTGCATGGTTTTTACGAAGCTGATAGTAAGGCCCCTGAACTCTGGCACTGTCTGGGAACGTAGCTGACGAATCCAAACAGCTCGCTTAAGAGCATCCCACGCGTGCTCTATTGGGTTTAAGTCAAGCGAGCCGGCAGGCCAGTCTAACCTTGTGATGTATTCTCGGAGAGCAGCATTGACTCGTTGAGTTCGATGGGCGGGCGCATTATCATCGACCAGTACAAATTGGTGCCCATGGTCTACTCGGAATGGTCTGAAAATTCCATTAATATCAACAAAAAAAGATTTACATTTTTCAAAGTTATCGCATTTTTTAAAATTTATGTACGTATGTTTCTTTATTCTCTGCTATGAAACCACCATGACGGATTTTGATGTAATTTTTTATCTTTTTACCCGAACTCAGACTTTTTGAACATGTCTTATTTGATGGTAGGCTTCTTGTGCATGAGGCCGTCTTAGTTGTTACTACAGCAGTGCTAGGTATTCTGCCGGGAAACATGCGCAAAAATTACTGTGTTAAGGCAAAGTAGGTAAATATCTATAAGTAGAACGTCTTCCCTACTAGCGTTCATTCCCGCAGGTTTGGCGCGAGACGCGTGTAGGGATGTCAACATTGCCACAAAACAAGTGCACATCGCAACCACGTTTTGTTCGTAGCAGACCTACGCAACAGAAAACAATGACATTTAAAAACTGCTAACCCCGACCGCTCTGCCGGCACTCACGTAATAATTGCCGGCAAGCGTCCTCGGCCTCCACCGCACTACCTCTTCCCACTTTTATGGCCTATTGTTTATACTTACTCGGGACCGCGCGGTCTAAGTTTGACAAGTGGAATTATTTTGCGAAACAGACTCAAAAGAAAAGTTGTTGAAATAAAAGGGTTGACAATCACAGTGCAGTGCTACGCAAAAATACAGTTGTAAGCTCTGAGTGGCACTGCAAATGTTATTGACAAGCGTAAGGCTTACCATCAAATGTCATGTGTTATTTTAATAAACAAATGTTTTCTAAAACCTCAATTATTATACCAACCTTGAAAAAAATGCACCTCTCAATACTTATCACCGAACTTAATAGATCGAGTTCAAAGTATTCCATGGATCTTTTTACCGACAGTGTTCGTAGTTTTAAGCAAGCTAAGCTATCCGCAGTTCGACTCGGACCATTGAATATAATGCACGCAGCAGGACTAACCAGTGAATGATTTTTATTATTCCTTTTATTTGACATATTTCACGGGTTTCACCCGGTCCTTTACATAGGCATAAGTGGGGCTGTAGCTAACATTTAGAGGCCTGTTTGGTATAAATATACAATGTAGTATAAAAACAGAAACATTTTGGATGGATGGTTACATGGTATATCTATTACAAAAATGGGTAAAATGGCATGGCTATTGATATGTTCTTATTAGTGGTACGGGAGATATTGGTCTATGGGAGAGACTACGGCACCTGCCAATTTTAGTCTCATCTTAAAATATTTAGGCAGGTGATGACTTGCCACCCACTAAACGGGCCCCCCATAAAGGCCACCATCAATGGTGACAAAAGGGCAACGTTGGTGTGGATGGCTAAAGGGTGTTGAGAGGTGTACTGCGGTTTCACTAGAGCGCTACTACCGGCGTTATGCCCTTTAACACTTCTATTATTATTAACCCTTTTATTATTATTGTTATTTTATTATTTTATTTATTAAATTTTGTAAATTGTTTCAAATGTTTTTCTGGATTGCTTCGGATTATGCTTATATTTGTTGTTGTTTATATTTATTACAATAAATTGAACTTATTATGATGTCTTAAAAACTGGTCAAAAATGTGATTTATTTTAATTCGTAATTGTACATAGGTATCTACTTTAATTTGTGAACCGCTCGTTTATATTACTGCGTGTAGTCCGTGCCTATAATTGTGTTACCATTTAGTAAGAGTCTGTTGTGAATTGTATTTATTATAAATGTCTTAACGTATACCATGTTGGTACCCAATAAATAAAAAAATAATAAATACATTGTACTAAATACTCGTTTAGCGAGGGCGCTGCCATATAGTTAAAAAAAAATTTTTGTTTTATTTTCTAAATAAATATAAACAGTGCTTTTACAAAAAACTAAGTTCACTAAAGTATTTGAATATTAGAGTATTTTCTCAATTTTATTTTTCATGGGTTGAACCTTATGATGAATTTTTATTTGAAAAACGGTGCTCCACATTATAGTATATCAGATTCAAATGAGTTAAATCTGATCAATTTCATAACAGTAGTAGGTTTTAATATAATTTATCAGCAGCATCGGTTAAAAATTAATAAAAAAAATGTATTAAATTCAGGCTAATCTGTCCATATTATTAGTATAAATACACATAGTCTTACATCTAAGTTAGTTAAATATGAATTAAAATCGTGAATAATTTTTTTATAGTATATTTTTATTAATACCTAAGCAAAGTTTTTGGTGATATTAACATTCACTTTAAACTTACAACAGAGCGTTTTTTACTCGTATTATCATTGAATAAATGAATGTATTTTTGAACTGATATGGGTAAGCGATTTGCTCGTCCCTTCTCAGTGTTTCATAAAACTAAAGAATGCTCCACGAAGTTACTGAATCACCTTATACCTCTGTATTCATGTAAACTAAGTAAAATAAGTAAGTAGTTTGAGCTGTAACAACCAATTGCAAAGTTTCAGAATTCAACTAACAACATGATCAGTATGAGTCATTTGCAATTGAAAACTTCCTCCTTCCATGAAACAACTCTGTATTATTACTAGTATAGACGGGGAGCTATGGGAGGATTTATAATAATGTTTATTGGTATTCTTACAAAAACAGTTCATAAACTAATAATACATATATAATCATTATATAGATTACCACTGTTATTCTGCACATGCAACTGATATCTAATTAATGAAAAAATGTTTCTAACATTTTTACAGTTATGTTACGAAATTATAGACAAGTCAGTTGGGATGCTATCTGCTTAACTAGGTACTTAACACAATATACTTAAACTTAAATATACTTACACACATGTGTAAGTAATTAAACACCTAGGAACCTATGTACTATACTTATGGTTTAATGACAATCGTACAAGAAAATCTAATTAACGAATGTGAAATTTTTAAGTTGTTCTTTGTATAATAAGCTAAGCCTTATCGCTTGTTCGCACATTTTATTTATATGTTATGTAATTTTATTAAAGCCAACTATCTACGTTTCTAAAAGTGAAACGAGGTTTTAATACTTTTGATATTCATATTACTTTTATTTGATTCCGTACCTTACAATGGTCCCTCCTTCAGGGTTGGGGGAGTATAAGGGCAACATATCCGCCAAAAACTTTTGAGTGCAGGAACATGACACTGGCAGAGTAACGTCTTCCAACGTTAGAAGAAAAAGAAGGAGAAGAAGATAACGTTGTGATTATTAGAAACTTTAGGATGTCTATTTCAGTGGGTATTATTTTAATTTACGAGTATTCATGGTTGTCTGACAGAGACTGCTTTTAGCGATCCTCAACTTTGATTTAGCTTGTAATACGACTATCAAATATATCTTTGTGTGGATGTATCTCCTTTTTTATATATCTTATCGGATCATCCAATAATGATAATTCTATATTTTTGAGTAATATTCCAAGTTGGTAAAGTTTTAATTTTATAAACGGAGCTTGAAAAACATTAAATGAATGAAATGAAAAAAAATGAAATGACATGCATTTATTTGACACACACACACACACACACACACAAATAGAGACAAAAACAGTAATTAGTAAGACTAGAATTAATAATACAACTTAAACACAGACTCATATAAGAGTATATTGTGATGTCAAACCGGCCTTGTCTCAGCATAATGCTGCCCCACATTTGTAAACATGAGACAGCGCTGGTTTTCAAACAGAGCCAAGGACAGGGTGACTTCACGGGCGGATCCCCGACAATATAAATAACGGAAGGAAAAACAAGTAGTATAAACATACATAAAATAATAATAATAAAATAAATAAAATAAAATAAATAGTGAGATATATTTAATATCTAAAATCTTGTATGTATCTATAAAATGGTTGTATAGGTGAGAGCTAGAGTGCCGGCTATATCATCATACATAGACTTCTATTATAGTCACTTTTCCTTTTTATGGCTATTATTAGAGGTCTTGAAGTAGGTTTGGGAAACACGGAGCAGGTTGACCTTAATGACGAACCAGGGCGACATAAACTACAGCGGCATTTCTAATTTGCGCGTAGTGATAATCCAGTGCTATATGGTGAAACAATTATTTTGAGCACTTTTGTGTTGATAAAAGTACCCTTTTAAGGGCTAAACTAAAGGCGTTCAATGAACTTAGAGTACGAATTGGTGGGGGTAAATCGTTCCAGCACCGAGTTGCTGCAAATCTAAAAGAACCACGGAATGCAATAGATTTGTGTCTCGGCGTAACAAACACGTGAGTACATATTCTTCTAGGATAGTGGGAATTTTCTTGCGCCCACTTAAGTTTATTAAAAAGATAAAGAGGTGTATTGTTACAAATTATTCCAAAAAGAAGGGTCGCTAGGTGAAGGTTTCTGCGCGCTTTCATTTTTAATAAGTTTGATGAATTGAGAAAGGGAGTAACGTGTGTGCGAAGCGGAATATAGAAACAGAATCGAGCGCAAGCATTTTGAACGCGTTGTATAAGCCTTTCAGTCCGACTCAGCAGGCATGATCCATACACAACATCGCAGTTATTCAACCTGGATAAGATTAAAGATTCACATAAGGCGATTCGGACATCCTCGCTCAGATATGAACGTATTTTATATAATAATTTTAGCCGATAAAAACAGTTACGCACACTTTCAGCTACATGATTTTCAAAATGGAGGTGATTGACCATGAAACCCACTGGCGAGTCAACGGGTTAAACTACGCTCAATAATTAAATAACGGTATTTTATCCTAAATCATACTATTATAGTGTATTGTAACACCAAAGTGTTAGAACTTCATACACTTAATTTATAATGCTTTATTGCGCATCAAACACGTTCTATGTATTAGGATAAAAAAGACGTATAAAACCGGGCTTACCCCATAAAGGAGTCTTCTTCCATAAATCGTCACATCATAATACAGAATGGAAAGTTTGTATTGTAAAACATGTACTTACCTACACATAAATATAATAACATATATACATGTAAAGATGTAATACGTATCGAATAAGAAGTCAGTTCACAGAAGGACGCGCACGAATATAGGTATATAAATAGATAAATCCATAATTTTACTGCTTCTTTAGTAACTTTGTTTGCCGGCGTCTTCCAGCCTACCGCAATTACGAACACTTTGTTATAGGTTCGTTTTAAACATAGGTATTATTGTTGTACAAGTAAACTGTGTTAATGAGAATACAGAATATCAAACAGAGATATGTTAATAATGCTGATATGGGAAGTATCATAATTTACTATTATTACACATGTGTATCATACATATACCTAGATAAGTAACCCAAATTATATGTGGACCTAGCACGAATAACTGCGTAAGTCTGACCTACATGTAATTAACGTGAACACACGTAGAGAACCCTTGTCACAGATAACTCATAGGTAGTTTGTCACCGGGGCGTAATGTGATGATGCCACAGATATTGGGGGTTATCTGTGGATGATGCTTATGATATGAATAGGTAGGTACCTACTTTTTGCAAATTGTTTGTGCTACAGCTTATGATATAGTCTACCACTTGCTGCTTTACTTTTTAATACTCAATAGGTACTCGATATTTTATTGCATTTTGTAGGTAGTAAATATACATGTATAGTACAGATGGAATGCACAAAAATGATCACTACAAGACCGTGTCGGTCGCGCAATGTGAAGAGAGGAAGACTAGGTACCTACTTGTTTGTTCTTGCAAAGATTACAAAGTCAAATTCGTATTACAATTTATAAAATAATACTTAGGCCTTATTAAATATGTCTAGTCTTCTATTGAAGATCTAGTCATTTTATAATAAAAAAATTATTTATCATTATGTAGTTTGGGTTACTTTAATTATAATTTTGATTGTGATTAGAGAATAATAATTCTAATAAATTGTATTCTAACACAAGTGTGTAGAGGTCAGTGTTATATAATTTTCTCTCTTCCTCCATCGAAATATAAATCTTAAGTGCCTATACCTATGCCTATAATTTTTCTAATTCTAATTCTATCAATATTTTAAACCGACCTTTCTATTATACCTATACTCGTACATATTATGATATTGATGATAACTTATTATAAAAAATCAACTGGTCAAATCTTGATCAATTTTAAATGAGACACGAGAAGCACTAGCTTCAAATAAAATGGATCATCTAAATTGGTTCGCACAGAAAAAGTTTTGAGGCAACAGACATTGGTAACGATTCACTTGTTCAAAAACTAAACTAACGAACTAAAATAGAATTATGGTAGACTTTATTCTGTGAGTACTAAAATTCTAATTCATGCAACACCTAGAATTAATTTACTAACAAGTACAATTTAAAAAAATGTATACTGACTTCCATTCTATTCAGTTACTTTAGTGTAACTCAAAAAGTACTGGACCAAATTTGATGAATTTTAATGGGACTACACGGGAAGCACCAGCCTTCAAACAAAAAAGAACTTTAAAAATCGGTTCACCCTATCGAAAGTTATGAGATAACAATTTAAAAAAACCGTCGAATTGACTACCTCCTCCTTTTTGGTAGTCTATAGAAAATAGGGTTATTCTATTAAATTTAGCGTATTTTTAAGTTAAAAAATAGCGAGGAATGAGCACCAGCCACACTTGAAAATAATAAATAAGAAATAAATAATAAAATTGTAGTGCTGTCATTCGGAAGTGTTATACTTATTTGGATTTTAGCCTAAACAAAATAAGAACTGCCGTAAATTAGATTTTTTTAGTTTAGAGAATGTTTTTAGAATCGACACCAATGACGGATTCATCAACGCATAGCCTAAATATACAAATTTGGAATTTTGTCAGTTGGTGCCTTTTATGTTGGAAGCGCTCGTAGCGGAGCTTTACTTGGCGATCTTAACTGATCAACAAGATAAGCAACACTTGCTGCGGTCAGGACTTGGATGGGTGACAGCTAGTAGCGCTATCTACCGACTTCCAAAAAGGAAGAGGTACTCAATTCGACTGTATTTTTTTATGTTGGTTAGGTACCTCATAACTTTCGATATGGTGAACCGATTCTCCAAATTCCTTTGATATGAAAGCTGGTGCTTCCCGTGTGGTTCCATTTGAATTTCATCGAATTAGGTCCAGTAGTTTTTGAGTTACACTCCAATAACAGAATAGAATGGAAGTCGGTATATTTTTTTTTAATTGTACTTGTCAATTGAACGTTTCTGTGCTTCGGAGGGCCGTCGTCAGTCTCGGTTGCTTGTCTTAGCACATCAGTCGTTAGGCTATGATGAAGGCCTTCGGGCGGCCTGAAAAATTCGACATCCAATGGGTTGGCCAACAAGTCGCACTGGGTCTGCGTGGTCGATTATCGCCCGACTCCTCTTTCTGAGAGGAAGGCTCGTGTCCCAGCAGTGGGAACAAAATGGGCTGATTATGATGATTATGATGTAAGCATCAACAGATTTTTAGACAATTTACCTATATAGACCCCCTGTAAGACGGCGAACACAAATTATTTCTTAGATTTTAAATACCGTTTATATATACTCTTAGGTGGCTTTGTGTTCCATAGACGCTGGTAATTCAGCTATTAATCGATATTCAAATTTAGTCTACGTAATAATGAATCAATATGTTCAGGTTCTTTGTATGCAAATATAGGTAAGTATATTATACAGGATTCGAATCACGTCAATGTGTACTTTTCGACCGACTTCCAAAAAGGAGGAGGTACCTGGTACTCAATACGACAGTATTTTTTTTCTACCGACTTCCAAATAGGAGGAGGTACTCAATCGTCTGTATTTTTTTATGTTTGTTACCTCATAACTTGCGATAGCCAGCTAAGGTTATGAGGTGTGAACCGATTCTCAAAATTATTTTTCTGTTTGAAAGCTGGTGTTTCCCGTATGGTCCCAGTTTCTTAATTTTTTCATTAGGTATTTCATCAAATTTGGTCGAGTTATTTTGAGTTAGGTACACTCCATTATCTGAGTAGAATGGAAGTCGGTATTAAATTTTTCAAATTGTACTTGTTTATGTTTGTTACCTCATAACTTTCGACTGGGTGAACCGATTCATCAAATCATCAATCAGTTTACGTTTCACGTAGTAATTAGAAATTGCATGCATAATATAGTATAGTAGTCGTTCCAAGTTACGTTGTATGGTCTTTCTCAAATGTCAAAACGGGCCTTTTATTTTAAGACAAGGTTAAGGTGCTGTCATATCATGTGTAGGATGACGTCATCAGCGTATTTTTTATAAGCACAACCCGAGTGCTTCTGAAAACGATATCAGCATCATCCTTCGGAGTCCAGCTACCTGGCGGTGACGCATTTCACTAAAATGCAGCGAATACAGTCAGATAAGAAAGGTTAGGTACATTAGCTACCTAAGTAGATAATTTTTGTGAGTGAATAAGTACACACATCAAAAAAGTTTGTGATCACTAGCATAAGCCGATATAATTTTTTTAATTGAACTTAATCTACAATTGAATAATTAAAGGTTTATATTCAATATAACTCCTCCTCTGGCTCGACACATGCGGTGACCTTCCTGGGCATGCTGAGAATCAAGTTATCCAGCATTTCTTGGGTAACCTGTCCCATTCTTTAATAGCGACTTCCCTGTGGCCTTACTATGAGCTCTTAAAGCAGAACTTCTCGACAGCTTCCCGGTTTATTCGTACCATGACAACTTTAAAGCAGGCCTGCCCGGGCGTACTAATCAAGAGCCGCAGAAAAACCGTTCAACTGTTTTTTTTATGGACTCTCGTTAACATGTCGCTCTCTCGACTCTCGTTAACGTTCTAAATCTACTCAATTTATTAGCTTACAAACGTCTAGGCGTCTACAATGTTGTTTATAGTAAATTGTTAGAATGCCAGAGACAATATTATCCGTTCACCTTTGAGAAAACAATATTCAAACAGTTCACCTAAATGAGCGTCATGGTATAATTTCATTTAAAACTGTTTATGTCAGGTTTAAGAATTGCACGGAACTTGCATGGTTTTTACGAAGCTGATAGTAAGGCCCCTGAGCTCTGGCACTGTCTGGGAACGTGGCTGACGGTTCCAAACAGCTCGCTTAAGAGCATCCCATGCGTGTTCTATTGGGCTTAAGTCAGGCGAGCCGGCAGGCCAGTCTAACCTTGTGATGTCGTATTCTCGGAGAGCAGCATTGACTCGTTGATCTCGATGGGCGGGCGCATTATCATCGACCAGTACAAATTGGTGCCCATGGTCTACTCGGAATGGTCTGACAATTCCATCAATATCAACAAAGAGAGAGACAACAAGATTTACATTTTTCAAAGTTATCGCAATCTTTTTTTGATTTGTGTACGTATGTTTCTTTATTCTCTGCTATAAAACCACCATGACGGATTTTGATGTAATTTTTTATCTTTTTACCCGAACTCAGACTTTTTGAACATGTCTTATTTGATGGTAAGCTTCTTGTGCATGAGGCCGTCTTAGTTGTTACTACAGCAGTGCTAGGTATTCTGCCGGGAAACATGCGCAAAATTACTGTGTTAAGGCAAAGTAGGTAAATATCTATAAGTAGAACGTCTTCCCTACTAGCGTTCATTCCCGCAGGTTTGGCGCGAGACGCGTGTAGGGATGTCAACATCGCCACAAAACAAGTGCACATCGCATCTACGTTTTGTTGGTAGCATACCTACGCAACAGAAAACAATGACATTTAAAAACTGCTAACCCCGACCGCTCTGCCGGCACTCACGTACAAATTGACGGCAAGCGTCCTCGGCCTCCACCGCACTACCTCTTCCCACTTTTATGGTCTATTTTTTATACTTACTCGGGATCGCGCGGTCTAAGTTTGACAAGTTGAATTATTTTGCGAATGAGACTCAAAAGAAAAGTTGTTGAAATAAAAGGGTTGACAATCACAGTGTAGTGCTACGCAAAAATACAGTTGTGAGCTCTGAGTGGCACTGCAAATGTTATTGGCAAGCGTAAGGTTTACCATCAAATGTCGTGTGTTATTTTAAAAAGCAAATGTTTTCAAAAACCTCAATTATTATACCAACCTTGGAAAAAATGCACCTCTCAATAGACTTATCACCGAATTTAATAGATTGAGTTCAAAGTATTCCATGGATCTTTTTACCGGCAGTGTTCGTAGTTTTAAGCAAGCTATCCGCAGTTTGACTCGGACCATTGAATATAATGCACGCAGGACTCACCAGTGAATGATTATTATTATTCCTTTTATTTGACATATTTCACGGGTTTCACCCGGTCCTTTACATAGGCATAAGTGGGGCTGTAGCCAACATTTAGAGGCCCGTTTGGTTAAACATTTTGGATGGTTATATGGTATATCTATTACATAAATGGGTAAAATGGCAAGGCTATTGATATGTACTTATTAGTGGTACGGGAGATAGTGGGCTATGGACGAGACTACGGCACCTGCCAATTTCAGTCTCATCTTAAAATATTTAGGCAGGTGGTGACTTGCCACCCACTAAACGGGCCCCCCATAAGGGCCACCATCAATGGTGACAAAAGGGGCAACGTTGGTGTGGATGGAAGGGTGTTGAGAGATGTGCTGCGGTTTCACTAGAGCGCTACTACCAGCGTTATGTCTTTTAACACTTCTATTATTATTGTTATTTTATTATTTTCTTTATTAATAATCATTTTAATAAATTGACAAAAATTTTGCAAATTGTTTCATATGTTTTTTTGGATTGCTTCGGATTATGCTTATATTTGTTGTTGTTTATATTTATTACAATAAATTTAACTTATTATGATGTCTTTAAAACTGAACAAAAATGTGATTTATTTTAATTCGTAATAATTGTACATATCTACTTTAATTTGTTAACCGCTCGTTTATATTAGTGCGTGTAGTCGGTAAGTAAGTAAGAGTCTGTTGTGAATTGTATTTATTATAATTGTCTTAATGTATACCATGTTGATACCCAATAAATAAATAAATACTAAATACTCGTTTAGCGAGGGCGATGCCATATAGTTAAAAAAAATTGTGTTATTTTCTAAAAAAAAATAAACAGTGCTTTTACAAAAAACTGAGTTCACTAAAGTATTTGAATGTTAGATTTATATACTTATTAGAGTATTTTCTCAATTTTATTTTCATGGGTTGAACCTTATGATGAATTTTTATTTGAAAAACGGTGCTCCACATTATCTGATTTAAATGAGTTAAATCTGATCATTTTCATACCAGTAGTAGGTTTTAATATAATTTATCATCAGCATCGGTTAAAAATTAATAAACAAAAATAAAATGTATTTAATTCAGGCTAATATCTGTCCATATTATTAGTATAAATACACATAGTCTTACATCTAAGTTAGTTAAATATGAATTAAAATCGTGAATAATTTTTTTTATAGTATATTTTTATTAATAAGCAAAACAAAGCTTACCTAAGCAAAGTTTTTGGTGATATAAACATTCACTTTAAACTTACAACAGCGCGTTCTTTGCTCGTATTATCATTGAATAAATGAATGAATTTTTGAACTGATATGGGTAAGCGATTTGCTCGTCCCTTCTCAGTGTTTCATAAAATTAAAGAATGCTCCACGAAGTTACTGAATCACCTTATACCTCTGTATTCATGTAAACCAATTAAACTAAGTAAGTAGTTTGAGCTGTAACAACCAATTGCAAAGTTTCAGAATTCAACTAACAACATGATCAGTATGAGTCATTTGCAATTGAAAACTTCCTCCTTCCATGAAACAACTCTGTATTTTTACTAGTATAGACGGGGAGCTATGGGAGGATTTATAATAATGTTTATTGATATTCTTACAAAAACAGTTCATAAACTAATAATACATATATATGTAATCTAATAAGTGTGTACTAATAATCATTATATGGATTACCACAGTTATTCTGCACATGCAACTGATATCTAATTAATGAAAAAATGTTTCTAACATTTTTACAGTTATGTTACGAAATTATAGACAAGTCAGTTGGGATGCTATCTGCTTAACTAGGTACTTAACACAATATACTTAAACTTAAATATACTTACACACATGTGTAAGTAATTAAACACCTAGGAACCTATGTACTATACTTATGGTTTAATGACAATCGTACAAGAAAATCTAATTAACGAATGTGAAATTTTTAAGTTGTTCTTTGTATGATAAGCTAAGCCTTATCGCTTGTTCGCACATTTTATTTATATGTTATGTAATTTTATTAAAGCCAACTATCTACGTTTGTAAAAGTGAAACGAGGTTTTAATACTTTTGATATTCATATTACTTTCATTTGATTCCGTACCTTACAATGGTCCCTCCTTCAGGGTTGGGGGAGTATAAGGGCAACATATCCGCCAAAAACTTTTGAGTGCAGGAACATGACACTGGCAGAGTAACGTCTTCCAACGTTAGAAGAAAAAAGAAGGAGAAGAAGATAACGTTGTGATTATTAGAATCTTTAGGATTTCTATTTCAGTGGGTATTATTTTAATTTACGAGTAATCAAGTTTGTCTGACAGAGACTGCTTTTAGCGATCCTCAACTTTGATTTAGCTTGTAATACGACTATCAAATATATCTTTGTGTGGATGTATCTCCTTTTTTATATATTTTATCGGATCATCCAATAATGATAATTCTATATTTTTGAGTAATATTCAAGTTTGTAAAAGTTAAATTTTATAAACGGACCTTGAAAAACATTAAACCCACTGGGGAGTCAACGGGTTAAACTACGCTCAATAATTAAATAATGTATTAGGATAAAAAAGACGTATAAAACCGAGCTTACCCCATAAAGGAATCTTCTTCCATAAATCGTCACATCATAATACAGAATGGAAAGTTTGTATTGTAAAACATGTACTTACCTACACATAAATATAATAACTTATATACATGTAAAGATGTAATACGTATCGAATAAGAAGTCAGTTCACAGAAGGACGCGCACGAATATAGGTATATAAATAGATAAATCCATAATTTTACTGCTTCTTTAGTAACTTTGTTTGCCGGCGTCTTCCAGCCTACCGCAATTACGAACACTTTGTTATGGGTTCGTTTTAAAAATAGGTATTATTGTTGTACAAGTAAACTGTGTTAATGAGAATACAGAATATCAAACAGAGATATGTTAATAATGCTGATATGGGAAGTATCATAATTTACTATTATTACACATGTGTCTCATACATATACCTAGATAAGTAAAACAAATGGTATGTGGACCTAGCACGAATAACTGCGTAAGTCTGACCTACATGTAATTAACGTGAACACAATTCAAACTGTCGTTTATGTAGAGAACCCGTGTCACAGATAACTCATAGGTAGTTTGTCACAGGGGCGTAATGCGATGATGCTTATGATATGAATAGGTACCTACTTTTTGCAAATTGTTTGTGCTACAGCCTATGATATAGTCTACCACTTGCTGCTTTACTTTTTAATACTCAATAGGTACTCGATATTTTATTGCATTTTGTAGGAAGTAAATAAACATGTATAGTACAGATGGAATGCACAAAAATGATCACTACAAGACCGTGTAGGTCGCGCAATGTGAAGAGAGGAAGACTAGGTACCTACTTGTTTGTTCTTGCAAAGATTACAAAGTCAAATTCGTATTACAATTTATAAAATAATACTTAGGCTTAATTAAATATGTCTAGTCTTGTATTGAAGATCTAGTCATTTTATAATAAAAAATGTATTTATCATTAAATATAAGTTTGATTGTGGTTAGAGAATAATAATTCTAATAAATTTTATTCTAACACAAGTGCGTAGAGGTCGGTGTTATATAATTTTCTATCTTCCTCCATCGAAATATAAATCTTAAGTGCCTACGCCTATGCCTATAATTTTTCTAATTCTAATTCTATCAATTTTTTAAACCGACCTTTCTATTATACCTATACATATTATGATATTGATGATAACTTATTATAAAAAATCGACTGGTCAAATCTTGATCAATTTTAAATGAGACACGAGAAGCACTAGCTTCAAATAAAATGGATCATCTAAATTGGTTCGCACAGAAAAAGTTTTGAGGCAACAGACATTGGTAACGATTCACTTGTTCAAAAACTAAACTAACGAACTAAAATAGAATTATGGTAGACTTTATTTTGTGAGTACTAAAATTCAAATTCATGCAACACCTAGAATTAATTTACTAACAAGTAGGTACAATTTAAAAAAATGTATACTGACTTCTATTCTATTCAGTTACTTTAGTGTAACTCAAAAAGTACTGGACCGAATTTGATGAATTTTAATGGGACTACACGGGAAGCACCAGCCTTTAAACAAAAAAGAACTTTTAAAATCGGTTCACCCTATCGAAAGTTATGAGATAACAATTTAAAAAAACCGTCGAATTGAGTACCTCCTCCTTTTTGGTAGTCTATAGAAAATAGGGTTATTCTATTAAATTTAGCGTATTTTTAAGTTAACTTAAAAAATAGCGAGGAATGAGCACCAGCCACACTTGAAAATAATAAATAAGAAATAAATAATACAATTGTAGTGCTGTCATTCGAAAGTGTTATGCTTATTTGGATTTTAGCCTAAACAAAATAAGAACTGCCGTAAATTAGATATTTTTTAGTTTAGAGAATGTTTTTAGAATCGACACCAATGACGGATTCATCAACGCATAGCCTAAATATACAAATTTGGAATTTTGTCAGTTGGTGCCTTTTATGTTGGTAGCGCTCGTAGCGGAGCTTGACTTGGCGATCTTAACCGATCAACAAGTTAAGCAACACTTGCTGCGGTCAGGACTTGGATGGGTGACCGCTAGTAGCGTTATCTACCGACTTCCAAAAAGGAAGAGGTACTCAATTCGACTGTATTTTTTTATGTTGGTTACCTCATAACTTTCGATATGGTGAACCGATTCTCCAAATTCCTTTGATATGAAAGCTGGTGCTTCCCGTGTGGTTCCATTTAAATTTCATCGAATTCGGTCCAGTAGTTTTTAAGTTACACTCCAATAACAGAATAGAATGGAAGTCGGTATTTTTTTTTTTTAATTGTACTTGTCAATTGAACGTTTCCGTGCTTCGGAGGGCCGTCGTCAGTCTCGGTTGCTTGTCTTAGCACATCAGTCGTTAGGCTATGATGAAGGCCTTCGGGCGGCCTGAAAAATTCGACATCCAATGGGTTGGCCAACAAGTCGCACTGGGTCTGCGTGGTCGATTATCGCCCGACTCCTCTTTCTGAGAGGAAGGCTCGTGTCCCAGCAGTGGGAACAAAATGGGCTGATTATGATGATTATGATGTAAGCATCAACAGGTTTTTAGACAATTTACCTATATAGACCCCCTGTAAGACGGCGAACACAAATTATTTCTGAGATTTTAAATACCGTTTATATATACTCTAAGGTGGCTTTGTGTTCCATAGACGCTGGTAATTCAGCTATTAATCGATATTCAAATTTAGTCTACGTAATAATGAATCAATATGTTCAGGTTCTTTGTATGCAAATATAGGTAAGTATATTATACAGGATTCGAATCACGTCAATGTGTACTTTTCGACCGACTTCCAAAAAGGAAGAGGTACCTGGTACTCAATACGACAGTATTTTTTTTCTACCGACTTCCAAATAGGAGGATGTACTCAATCGTCTGTATTTTTTTATGTTTGTTACCTCATAACTTGCGATAGCAAGCTAAGGTTATGAGGTGTGAACCGATTCTCAAAATTATTTTTCTGTTTGAAAGCTGGTGCTTCCCGTATGGTCCCAGTTTCTTAATTTTTTCATTAGGTATTTCATCAAATTTGGTCGAGTTGTTTTTGAGTAAGGTACATCATCTGAGTAGAATGGAAGTCGGTATTAAATTTTTCAAATTGTACTTGTTTATGTTTGTTACCTCATAACTTTCGACTGGGTAAACCGATTCATCAAATTATCAATCAGTTTACGTTTCACGTAGTAATTAGAAATTGCATGCATAATAATATAGTAGTCGTTCCAAGTTACGTTGTATGGTCTTTCTCAAATGTCAAAACGGGCCTCTTATTTTAAGACAAGTTTAAGGTGCTGTCATATCATGATTTCAATAAAAATAAGAGTTTTTAAAGCAGTTTATCTCATAAGCAGCGATTAATTGAAAACTACAAAAATAATGTAACATTCATAAGACTCCTAAGTACACATTGACGGAATCAAAAACATATTTTAACATACATAGAGTACATTAAAAAAAAATAAACGTACCACTTCGTTTCACTTTTAAAACAGATTTTCTCTTTATTCACAATTGTATTTGTTATGAAACACATATCATAAAATAGTAATATTTAATACACATACATTGACGGATTATTTTTTTATTTAACATTGCACATAATTTTATTATGAATTTTTAGCGTTTTTACGAGATGCGCTTGCATGATTTCAAGTAAAGGAAAATGAAGCGATGAGCTGACAGCGCCTTAATGAGTTTAATTCAATGCTTGAATGGATCTCTACGCTGGCCTAGAGGTCATAACGTCTGACACGGATTGTCGGAAGAAGCGACTTCGAATCCCATGCATAGACATGTAACTTTTTTGCCGACTTGCAAAAAAAGGAGGAGGTACTCAATTCCACTGTTTTTTTTAATGTTTGTGACCTCTTGACTTTCGACTGGATTCTCGAAATTATTTCTTTATTTGATAGCTGGTGCTTCCCGTGTGGTTCCATTTAAACTTCATCAAATTCGGTCCAGTAGTTTTTGAGTTACACTCCAATAACTGAATAGAATGGAAGCCGGTATTAAATTATTCAAATTGTACTTGTATCTCTAAAAATTGCAATGTTAAGTTAAACCTCGTTCTATCGAGGCATTACGACATTTTAGGATCCATTGCTGGATCGTATAATGTTGTCAATTGGATTGTTTCCACAATGATCGGAAATGTAATTACATGACCTTGTGAACTAATGAACTGATGATTACGTGACCACGAGTCTAGTTGCTTTACGTCAGGATAGTCAACGTACGAGTTGACGAGCCAGTGGACTGGAAACCGCGTTAATTTGTCAGGCAAATAATACTTGACATTTGATTCCAACTATGTCATTTACGTGAGACTTAAAGGTAGACGTGCGAGTAAGTCCGTGAACTTGTGGCTCGACGACCTTTTTCGTTGATTTGTCACCCTAAAAACGCGTACTTTAAGGCGCGCTCGTACCCTGATAATAGTAAAAAGCAGAATAATTAAACATCTAGTGTAACGAAACAGAACAATAATATTGCATGAAAAATTTTCTTAGGTTAGAAAAGAAACAGGCAAAGAGTAATAACCGAACAAAATTCCTAAATATTACTCGCTCTCTGCAGAAAAAAATCCTGAATAGGTCCATAAAAATAAACTTTGACGTCCAAACTTTCAGATTTTTTAGCGATAACACTATATTTTTTATTAGGTAGTACATAGAATTAGTAACCAGCAGTTTTTACAATTGTGTTAGTATATATCGAAATATATTAAGAAAACGTAGAAAATTCATGCATTTTCGCATGACATCGTCCAATACACCATGCTATTTTCAACCTTACGTAAAGCATCGTAAATTATTTTAATGTTGGGGTTGGACCGCGTCTTAAACCGCCGAGTAAGATCGTTGCCGATCCAACAAGTTTGACATTTTGCTCGTAACCCGCCTCCGCTCGTACGTGTGACAGCACTGCGAGCCGCGAGCTGCTGTTTTGGTTCGCCAATTGGTGGACGCACAACGCTTGTAGTGTTTAAGGTTTTTGTAATTATAATTAATTTTGTTTTTTAAACACAAAATTACTAATAACAAAAAAAAATTGTTAATATTTAATACGATATATAATTCCTAAATAACACAAAGCTTATTTTGCCGATGACATCGCAATACAAAGTGAGTAAGATTCACGTGTGTCACCGACGTCGAGCCGAGTAAGTTCACGATCTTTAAAAACGCGTACTTAAAGTTTGTACGTCTATCATCCACTTTACACATTTACAGCAAATTTAAAAAAATATCGACTACGCGACGCGTAAATCTAACTGTAACTCAATTTTAATATTACGCCACGTAGTGTCACGCTGTAACCCCATAACCGAACGGGCTGGCACGACCGGAGAAGTACCACACTCCCACATAACACCGACGTGAAGTAACATAGCTTGCTATTGTGCTTCGTCGGTTTGTGGGAGGTTCCGGAGGCCCGATACCCCCTTCCCCATTCTCCCTCTCCTTCCCCCTCCCCCTCCACCCGCACCCCTTTTATCTCTTCCTACCTATCATCCTTCCTCAAAAGTCAGCAACGCATCCTCAAGACCTCTGGTATTGCGGATGTCCGTGGGCGACGATATCACTTACCATCAGGTGAGCCGCTTGCTCGTTCGCCAACTTATCCCATAAAAAAACCAAAAACAATTTAACTAGTAGTTAGATCAATCAGAATTAGGTCAACGTAAAGAATACGGCGAAGTGGCTTACCTATGATTTTGTTTCAGCACACGTCCAACCGTAATGTTAAAACAATATACGATGCTTTAAATAAGGTTGAGAATTGCTTACCAGAATGGACGATGTAATGCGAAAATTCAATTGAGTACGTGCTAATATTTTTTATATTTATTTCGTACAATCAAATGATTAAATTTTAATGATAAAGAAGTCCATAGTTCACTAGTAAAATTCATTGGGAATTCGAATTTGATACATTTATTGAAATATATTATACCCATAATTGAATAAAAATACTTTTTCCCACAAGGCACGTAAGAAAAATTGTAAAATTTAGGGAATGTTGCCGATTTTTTTCTATCGAGCCAAGTTTGCTCAATCGTGTATTGGCTCCCATACTTCATAAGGACGTATATTCAATTTACATAACGTTTTTTTTAGAACTGCGGTTATTAGGTTAAAGCGTCGAAAATCTAAGTTTTCGCGAAGTCGAATCATGAAATTTGGAACTTATTTCGCCTTAAGGCGCGTCTCATAGCAAATGCTACGCAGACCCTGATGTTTAGAAGCTATCATCGTGGTATTTCTAGGACCTTAATGCCCTTAAACAAAATAAAAAGTTTATAAACACTTTTTCTACATTTTACTCGTTTAAAATTTGATGTATAGTAATTATTATTTAAATAATTCGTTTCTAAGAAACTACTGAAGTCGGCAAAAACACTGATTTTTTGCACCTCCACACGTGAACTGCAACTTGTTTTAAAAATTGCTGTATACTAATGGATTATACGTAAAAATACATTAATACACGTGTAATTTTTAAAGTCTTATTTATATAATATGTTGTTTTACCAATTATATTTTAGGCAGAGGGCCGTGTGACGCGGCCGCCGTCCGAGAGGAGATTGTCGACAACCGTCCAGTACCATTTTCTAAATGTTATTTCCTTTGGGATGCGCCTTAAAACGCGGTCCAACCCCAATTTTAAAATAATTTATGACGCTCTACGTAAGGTTGAAAATCGCTTGTTAGATTAGACGATGTAATGCGTTAATTTTGTACGTTTTCTTTACATTTATCGATATATACCGTATTTATCGATATATTCTAACACAATTGAAAAAACTGCTGGTTATTACTTGAGTACTAAACGTTAGCTAAGTATTACCTAAAAAAATATAGTGTTATCGCTGAAAACTCTGAGAGTTTGTAAGTGAAAGTTTATTTTTGTGAACCTATTCAGTATTTTTTTTTCTGCTGAAAGAGAGTCATATTTATAAACTCTATTCGGTTATTACTCTTTGTCTGTTCCTTTTCTAACCTTTGTATTTTTTCATAGTAGGTATATTATCGATTTGTTTCGTTACACAAGGTGTTCAAAATTCTGCTTTTTACTATTATCAGGATACGTGCGCGCCTTAACCAACACTATCTTGTAAAAGAATTCATTGAAGAAATGTGGTATATTGTCTTATATAAAAAAAAGAAAACGATAAAAGGCTATCTGCCAACATATATTGTTATAATATAATGTGAGACATAGGTTAAACAGACATGTTCATGCACATACATTTTTGACTACTCGGGGGAGTGAACCTGGGACCAGATGTTAGAAGGAAGGGATTGGTTGATACCAATTTCACCAACCTGC